>JACYFF010031955.1:53795765-53875462 GCA_017589665.1 Selenicereus undatus
GGTAAATTATGCTTGAGGTATTAACTTGAAGTGAGTTATAAGCGTTTAGCTTCGATTCGAATCAACTTGAGTGAATTAAGCGTAAGAGGTTATTTGGAAGTGAATTATGTATGCTTAGTTTCGAATTGAATCCATTTGGGTGAATTAGGCTTAAAATGTTAATTCAAAGTGAATTATATACGTTTAGCTTCAATTCGAATCAATTTGGGTGACTTATGCTAACGAGGTTAATCCGAAGTGAGTTATAACTTCGATTCGAATCAAATTAAGAGAATTATGCTTGAGGTATCAATTCGAAGTGAGTTGTAAACGTTTAGTCTCGATTCGAATCGATTTGGGTGAATTTGAAATGAATTATATACGTTTAGCCTCGATGCGATTCAACTTGGGTAAGTTATGCTTGAGGTGATAATTCGAAATGAGTTCTATGTGTGGAGCATAGATTTAAAGCAACCGTGGTGAGTTAAGCTCGAGATGCAACTTCGAAGTTGTATGAATTCGATTCTATGTGCGTATGAGCAAAGTGATTAAGCTTACTATGTTTATAAGCAAGCTTATTATGTTTGTGAGCAAAGAAGTCGTTTGTTGATTTAGTAAACTTTTCAAGTTAGAAGCAAAGTCGTTTGTGATTAGGCAACCTTAACATGTTTATAAAGAGCCTTTTAGTTACAAACTGAGTCGTTTTACGACTAAGTAAACGTGTCGTCTTTATAAGACGCTTTTAAGTCAAAGTAAGGTCGTTTCACAAGTTAATAAACGCATTGCGTGTTTAAAAAGAGCTTTTAAGTTACAAATGGAGTCGTTTTATAATTTAGCCAACGATTTACGTTTATAAGGAACTTTCGAGTTGAAGTGAAATCGTTTTAAGTATTAACCAACGTATTACCTTTATAAGAAGCCTTTAAGTCAAAAATGAGGTTATTAAGCTTTTAAGCGAGAAATGAAGTTGTTTTATAATTTAGCAAACGTTTTACGTCTATAGGAAGTTTCTTAACTTTAAAGCGAAGTTATTTTTCGAATTAGTAACCGTATTATGTTTATATGGAACTTTTAAATTGAAAACGAAGTCGTTTTACGACTTAACAAGCTTATTACGCTTTTAAGAAGCTTTGAAGTTTCAAAGGAAGTCGATCCATGGAATAACAAACTTATAACTTTTATAAGAAGCTTTTTAAGCTTATAACTTTTATAAGAAGTTTTTAAGCTTATAACTTTTATAAGAAGCTTTTGAGTTTCGAACTTAGTTTGACTTAAGTTGAATTAAGCATTAACTAAACCCGTTATGTTTCAAATGAGTATCGTTTTACGATTTAGCAAACTAATTACATTTTCACGAAGCTTTTAAGTTAGAAACAAGTATTGCTTTACGATTTAGCAAACCAATTACGTTTTTACGAAGTTTTTAAGTTAGAAGCGAGTATCGCTTTACAACTTACCAAACGAATTACGTTCTTACGACATTTTTAAGTAAGAAGCAAACTCCTTTTACAATTTAGCAAACTAAGTGCGTCTTTATGAAACTTTTAAGATAGGAATGAACTTGTAAACGTATTCCATAAAGTAGTTTACATAGTATTGCAATTGTTCGATTATGGAAAGTTTTTAAACCTTTCGCAAAATCGATTTATGAGTAGTAACTAAAGCTTTTACTAGCTTTTGAACACGTTATCTCTTGCGGATATTATGATTTAAACTTACATAACTTGCATAAACAAATCGGTTTTGCATCAATTTCATTCTTTTGCGTTTAAAAGAGTTGAAACGGCCTTAAAAAGGGCAATTGGAGTTGTATTGTGAATCCTAGTTTTGATGCAAGTAAGTGTCCAAGTTTTGAATCGTGAGTTAGAATACTCACCATATTTTAAGAGGTCTTTCTTGTAGTTTGCCTAAAACTAAAGTTGTAAGAAAATTATGTTTTCAGGTTTTAAGTTCATAAAACCTATATATGGATAAGTTTAAGTATGTTTTGTCTGCTAAGTATGAGTGTGTAGGTAAGTATTTACGTGTATGAAGGTTATAAGCTCCTAAGATAAATTTATGCATAAGTATGAGTATGTACGTGTCCGAACGATTATGTTTATGTTTATGTATAAGTTTATGTGTATGTATACGTGGAGGAGCTACTCTAGAAACTTTAAGCTTAAGTCTGAGATCCAGGGATGGTGGCTTAGTTCCCGCCTGGTATCACGTATGTTATGTTATGGTAGATTCAGGGATGGTGGTTTGATTCCCGCCTGAAGTCTATGTATGAAAATTATGTCTCAGCATAGTATGATGTCTGTCCGGATAGGCGTATGTTGCCACTCGAGTTTGGCCGACTCGGGATGGCAGTAACAAAGTACCTCTAAGAGTCTAGTCTCCTCATTTATGTGAATAAGATACTACGTATGTTTTCAGTAAGTTTATGTTTTGCTATGTTTATGGATTTACGCAACGGTTTATGCTTTATGATTTCATTGAAGTTAAACTTTTTAGTATGTTTATGATTCCTTTTGGTTTATGGAATGAATATGATGTATGATGAGTAAGTCTTCAACTAAAATGAATTACGAAAGGCTTTTGGTAAGTTATATGTATTTTAAGTATGTTTTGGGAGAGAGGGTTTACTCACTGAGCGGTGGTTGCTCACTCCCATTACTTTCCCCTTTTCCCAGGTTCAGGTGACTGCTGCGTGGAGCGCCCAGGGTAGATTTACTCCATAATTATGATTTTGTTGTGTATTGTCGATTGTGGTTGGAAAGGTTGCAAAGTTATGTAAATAGCCTGTTTCTTGTAAGTTTATGAATGATAGCAAACTCTGTGTACTCCGGGTGTGTGGCCCGTAGAGTTTGGACTCCGGCGTGTAGCCGTTGAGCTGTTGTGGTTGTTGACTTGTATTGCAGGGTTGTAATGTAGGGCTTTAAGCCTGGGAAACGGTCAGTTTTCAGGGGAAACTCTGCCCGTTTAGCCCCAGAAAATTTTAGAAAAAAAAATGGCATCTGTAACCCGAGGGTCAAAATTGAGACTCAATTATGTTATAGTGACTTAAGTGTTGAGTTCCTTTCATGTTAGGTTGAATAAGTCTTAATATGTTGCCTTAACAGTCCTTCTCGGGGAAGGACTGTGGCGTGTAACACGACTCGACGAGGTCGGGGTGTTACACTATGGGCGTGTGGTGTCTTTAAGTAACCAGCAAAAATAGCCAAGCTAGCAAGTACACACATAAGCACACACCTCTAGCTTTCCTTACTAACTAGGAAAGGTATTAAGAAACTAATACAACCGGTTTGTGCTTAACTAAATACAAAGCTTGCTTAAACTAATCTACATACATTCAAAGCATAAAGTATAGTAATACTAATGCTTATTATACACTAATGTACTCATATTAAAGCTTAAGTATGCTGAATGCTTGCTTGAATGCCATTGGCCAGTCGTAAAGAAGCTCTCCCTTTTCGGCCTTCCAATTAAATGCAGGAGACTACTTCCTTTGCTGCTTGCTCCTTATTGGTTGCCCTTACCAAGGTTGTAGCCCATCATTGGATGCTTTGGAACATGTGCCAAGCCTAGGGAAGTGTGCCAATCAGCTTGCAAGTGTAGAAACCCACGGCTGAAACAAGGAAAATCGGGTGCACTAGAACCGGGTTCAAGCATAGTTTTTAGTCGGTTTTAGGACTTGGTTTAAGCTTAGTAAAAGTGAGTATGATTTGGTTTTCAGGCCAGGGGGGTAACTTTGGGATGTGTATAAACCGCCCCCCCCCCCCCACCCAACAAAAAAATCAAGGTTATAGCATGTTTAAGTAGGGTAATTAGACTCAAACATTAAACCGTGCAGAATGGAGCCCAATCTGACCGGTTTGACAAAATGCCTTGATCTCCCATCCTCTTGTGGGTATGATTGAAAACTAATGCTTGGACCTAAAAGTAGACATCACGAGGATTCTAAAAATGCAAAAATTCAAGACTTAAACCACAATGTAGCTTAAGTTATGAGGTGAACAAAAACGGGTACATTCTGGTTCTTTAACCCGTGGGCACATCTTTGACTCTCTTCAACAATATGAGTCAATGCTTGAACTTTGGAGCTTGTATGACTTGTTGGACCTTCTTCCTTGTCTATGATGGTGGGGACTCCATCAGTGCCACATACACTAATGTTCCCATGTCTTCAAGTTGTTCATCAAGAAATGAACAACCTGAGCATGAGAGTCTAATTTGATGTTGAACTAAATTTAAAACCCATGAAATCAATGAACTATAAACAAGTCTGACTTTTTTCCTTGCACTAATATTCATTAACCGTCAATCTATAAAAGCAACATACCTCTACCATTAACATCTTGATACTACCTCAACTTGTAATGAATATTAAATATCTAAAATTCTTGACACAAACTAATATTAAAATAAGTTACTGTATTAAAGTAAGATTACAAATGGGGACAAAAAACTTGATTAAAGTGAACCAAATTATGCGCCACTTAAGCAATTGCTTAGAGAGATCGAAGCCTAGATAATAGGGTAAACACACTGAGGTAGTGGTATCCTTGTAAAATGAGTTAAACCCAAAACTCTCAATCTTCATCCATGGCAGCCTTAAACAACTGAAAACTCAGTCCAAAGTGAAAAATCAAAACAAAAATGGATAGAAAAATGAGAAAAAGGGGAGCCAAAATCAATAAAAAAACACTATAAAATTTAGGACTAAGGGAATGAAACGGAAAACAATATAAGAAGAAGAAGAGCTGTAGAAATAGGGGAAGAACTAAAATCGACTCAATAAAATTGCAAAGTGATAGCCCAAAATCAAAGATTTCTACTCAAAACAATGAACTCTAACTAAAAATTTGACTAATTCTATTTCAGCAAATAGTTGTTTTTCTAGGATTCGGTTGAAACCTTGAGGAACTTGCACTACTCTCCAAGGATCAAATGTAAAACAAGTCCTGAAAGAGGGGATTTCTCCTTTTCAAGAGCCTCTGAAGCTTAAGTTAGGAGAATTCAAGAAGGAAATTAGGAATTAATAAGCTCTAAATTGCCTGCAAAGGTTTCATTAGCCTACTTCTTGGGTTTTGCTATGCAGTGCTTTATAGAAGGGTTTAGGATAGTTTTCTTAAAGCAATTTAACTAAGTTTATATATCTTTTTAGATACAGATTTTATTCCAAATTGTGCTAAGCTTCTAAGATCTTTACCGTTTTGCAAGCCATGCTCGTAGGAGAGAATATGCATAAAAGTTTCATGGGACTAGGTTTTATTAAGCTTCTTCCTTGGGCTTCGGCCCAATGCTTAATTCCGGTGGTTTTTTTAGTCTAGCCATTCTTTTTCCTTCGGCTTTTGTCCAAACCCTCTTAGAGTTTTTATCTATTGGAATCCTTTGTATCTCGAGGTATGCTAGATTCTAATCTTACATGCCTCAAGTTGTAGCTGGACCTAGCCTCTTCAACTCCTTAGGAAATATCTCCTTGAACTGTGAGTTATCTAGACGTTAAGGACTTTCTCATGGCTAACACTTTTCACTAATATGGTTTGTTTTACCAAAGAGACTTAGCAAAGTTTTTTCCAGCAGATTTTTATCTAGTCTTTTTAGAAGTCGCCTTAATTGGATTTGAAATCTGATTTTGGAGTTTCAAATCTTTGGCTAATTCTGTTTCACTTTCCTCAAGAATTTTTTAAACATAGCCACCTTAACTGAACATCTTTTTGCCTTCTCTCTATTCCCCTATGTTAGTATGATAGTCGGTACATCTCTTGGAGATTTTTTGATTGGGATTTGCATCTTCCAAAGTTTTTCCCTCCAATCTAGTGATGCATCTCTTATAATTTTTGCTATAAGTTCATCCATTTTGCGTTCAATTTGTTTAAGAAATTTCTTACCCTTTTCAAGCTTCTCAATTGAGTTTTTGCCTTTTCCCTTTTCTTCCTTGAAGCTTTTTCAAAGCCTTTTTCAACCTTTTTCATGTCCCCTAAGCCATTTCTCCAAATCAATGGCTCACAATAGCAGAGACTGGAGGTCCGCCAAAAACTTACCACGACATGGTTCCCATTCCTCCTCATCCTTGCAGGAGGATGTTGACCAATTCTGCCACTTGGGATAGCATTGAACATGCTTATAGTAGGAAGATAGAAGAGGGAAAGTAGTATGTCTTTGGCTTTGCTAGAGAAAATAGTCTCTACAACCCCTTTAGGGGAAGAATCATGGGTGACTGGTCATATTTTAGGGCTTGATACACCTAAACAATGTGGCAATCTTCCTTTCAGAGCGCTTCCTACCTTTGCAGGGAAGATTTTTGACAACATAGTGGAGCATCTTGATCGATGTCCCTTCATTGTTGCCGATGAAAGGTTTGGGGGTCCTATTATGATGAGGATGGTTCGGCAAGCTCCCAGGATAAAAGATAACAAGGAAAATAATCATACCCAATGATGCCTCTTTTGGATTCAATCTCAATCAATCAATAAGATTGTAAGGTGTATGCTCAAGGTAAGATGCTAACGATACTTTAATTACTTTCCACCAAATTCTTTTCTAAAGGCTCTTAGCCACTAAAGAAGAATTCTAAAGGAAAGATTCTACCCACCACACTTGATTAGAGAGATAAAGATGCAACGATTTTAATGAGAAAATGACCATATACCTTTCCATTCATAATTTAATTCAAGCTAAGTTTACATGGAGGTATTGGGGCCTATAAATACCCAAAATGGGGGAATTAGCTATTACAATAGTGGATCAAGTGTACTAATAGGGAAATTACAAATTATCTTAGGAAAATAAATTAAATTACTAAGATAATTAGAACTAAGGTATGCTGTATTTTTCTAGGATTCCCCCCCTCATTCTAGAAGGCTTCTAGAAGACGCTACACCTCCAATTGGGCCCAGCCACTTGGGAAATCTTCCTTAGTATGTGTAGAATCACCTATGCTAATTAATCTCAAAGATAACAGCTATACTCTCCTCAATAAAGGCCAAATTTCAGATTGCTCCAAAACTAGAATTTTGTGCACACTCCATGTATTTGGGCCATTTTTCCTAATACTAGAACCCAATGCCAAATTATAACACATGGGGCTCAAATAGACATCCTAGGGAACCAACAAAATGTGAGCTTGCCTTGTTTGAGCTTCATTTGGCCATATTTAAACTTGACCCAAATTCAGTAAGTTTCTCGACAAACACCAGCTCTGCTTAAGTTGGGATATCTGTCACTTTAGGGAATCAAAATGCAACCTAACTCGGGCTTTTATTGCATAACCCTAAAGTTAATTCTATAAGCTTCCCAATAAAGCATAGATCACCCCAATTGGGCATTGATTAGTTGGTGAGAAGCCACATCGAACCTGAGTGAAATTCTGGAGCGGCGACCATCTTGTCCAAGGAAAGTGGGCTTGGACTTTGGTGTGGGTGTAGCCAAGAGTTGGCTTGGGGCTTGATATGCATCAGCTTCCCTCTTTTGAGAAGGATTTGCCTTTAAATCCTTGGGATTAAAATTCTTTGATATCAACATTGCATGCCTTTTACTATTCTTGGGTTTGAAAATATGCAAGGTACTAAGGACTCCTCTACTCTTGAATGTTTAGGAGTTGCTAAAGATCTTTTGGAGAACATCAAAATAATGCATAGCTATCCCATGCCTCATGAGCTCATTGAAGATCTCAACATACTCATAACAAGACAACCCCAACTCATCATACTTAAGAGAGTTGTCACTTGTGACTTGATTACCCGCATAGGGCTTTCTTATAGCACCATTTTGATAGGCAATGGGACCTTGGGAATGGGTTCTTTTGGAATTTCATCCTCAAGCTCTTGGTGAGCTATAAGGGGTAAAGGTTCCATTCCCTCACTTATGTTTGGCTTCATCATTAGTAAGACAATTCAAGGCTTGCTCTTACTAGTGGCACACTCCTCCGGTGTTTCACTCTTGTGGGGGCTTTCTTACTTCCCTTCCCCGGTTTTCCTTTATGAGGTTCGGGTAGAGGTAAAGGAGCCAATTTGAGGCTTTTTCCATTGCGCTTGAGTGAATAAGTATTAGCATACCCATCATAAATCACCTGATTATCATACAACCATGGTCTACCAAGCAACAAATGACATGCATCCGTAGGGAGGACATCACACAATACTTCATCATAGTAAGGACCAATTGAGAATGAAATAAGAGCTTGTCTCCATGCGGACACCTTATCATTCGGTCCTAACCATTGAAGAGAGTACGGAGTAGGATGCTCCTTAGTAGGGATTTGTAGCTTGTCGATAAGTGTCATAAAGGCCACATTGGTGCAACTACCACCATCTATGATTAAGCCACAAACCTTGCCTCCAATAGTGCACCTCGAGTTGAAGATTTTTTCCTTTAGTGATCGTAAAAAGGAGCCCTTGTGGTATGGAGTGACTTTTTGATCAGCAACAATTCTCCAATATCTAAGGTCACCAAGGTAGAATTGTAGAGCTTGTCGTAGAGCTACAAATTTACCACAACTCTAGATATAAATAAGGATATAGCATAGGGGGCCAGGGATCGAATCCACGAAGAAAGATATAATTTATGCTAGTATAAACCTATTTAATCTAACTTTTTATTATTTTATTACTAAATCAACTTAATTAATACAAATGATTATGTATTTAAAAATTGCTGTCTGATATCCTAGAATTATGAAAAATAAGAGTATGGAAATAAGAATAGAAAATTAAAACCTAATTTATTATGAAATTATTAAAACAAAAATGGATTACCAGTCGAGATTTTTAATATAAACAGAACAAATACAAATCAGAAAAGTAATAACTAAATTAACAAAAAATTATTTAAAATATTATCTAGTTAATCTGGACAGTGTTTTAAACACCTAATCACCCAAAAAATATTCCTAATTATTTTCCATAAAATTAAACAGAAAATAAACTGCAGAAATTAAACAACAGAAATCAAAACAGAAAATTAATAATCTAATTAACTACTTTAAATGAATTACAAAAATAATTATTAAAATTAAATATAAAATAGAAAATAATTTTCTAGACCCAGAATAAATTTTAAAACACAAAAATAAAATTTTAAAACAATTATTACGAATTTAACAAACAGAAAAATCTGCACAGCAAAACTACGGCAATAATTAGAAATTAATTATGAAAAATTAGCAAATCAATTCTAAAAATTACGAAATTAAATTCTAACAGATTTAAACACTTAATTAACCTAAAAACACTCTAACTTTCAGAAATAACCTAAAAGAGCTAATATTAAACTAATTTCTAATTAACCAATTAAAACTAACAAATCGAAAACAGAAATCAAACCCGAAATTTTAAAGACACAAAAACACAAAATCTAAAGACACTAATTATACTAAAATACTACTAAAGGACTAATATTTGGGGGGGGGGGGGTAAATGAAATTTATATTAAAGCTTATAAATTTAAGAATTAAAATTGACAAATTAAAGAAATTAACTAAAACGCAACAAATAATTATCAAAGATACCAAATTTATGAAAAAATACTTAGCATAATCTATATCCACCATGCCAATTAATATTTATCATCAACACACAAATCGATTTTATCCATGAGTTAGACTGTAGAAGACATCCACCAGCGGATCTTCCCCGTTTTTTCCTTATATTATAGTTTATTTAGGTCCAGCCCTAATATAAACCCTACTAGTTTTGATAACCCTAACACCAGCACAAGAGTTTAATCAAACTAGAGCATTAGATATTAGAAAAACATCATCTGATGCCTTGTAACCAATTTACCAACAAATTGATTTAACAAAGGTCTATAACGATTACCTAATTAAAAAATATGGGTTTGAGCCATCCACGATTAATTATGTAATAACCCGACCCTAACCTGTATTTATTTATTTATTTAGTTATTTAAATCATTTTTATTTATTTCATTAATCATGTTTATTCATTGACTTTACCATGTTTATTGACTTAATCACTCATGGTTATTTGTTTAACCAAATCATATTCATTAAATTCAATTACGCTCCATTTATTTATTTAACGAGTTCCATCATGTTATTTCAATTTTTCACCTTCATTCATCGTATTTAATCTTCCCGGTTGGGAGATATTTCATTTTGGGTACCACTTTGCAACTCAAGCTTCATTGATTGATTAAATATCGGGTGAATCGATATTAGGCCTCGATGAGTATAAATTAGTGATTAATTATTTTCTTATCTTCGCTAAAATTTATTTTCGAGCAATACCAATTTTTATTTTTGTTCAACACTCCAAATAATTTTTCAAGCTCCAATTTAGCTTTTTTGGCCCAAAACAAAAGCCCAAAACCTTACTAACTTTTGTTATTTCACTAATTACTCATTTTAGCACCTAATTTTAATTAGTAAAAAGCTAATTTTTGGGTGGATAATTTTCAGCCACATGTTGCTATTAATAGGCAAATTATCAACACAAATATTCAGCATAATTCACAAACCCATTTTCCCCATTCTCTCTCTCTCCTCACAGCAGAACAGGGGCAGCAACTGCTGCCCCTTTGTGCCGCCCATTTTGGTGGTTCCGGCCACTTTTCCGGCCACCTCCCAACTGCCCCGAGTTGCCCTTGCTGCTAGCTATCAAGTCTAACCCCTCAAATCACTCAAAACAGCCTCCTACTCTCTCTAATTCAAGCCTATAGTGAGGTATATCCCAAAACCCTAACTTGTTTTATCTTGAGTTTTATGGTTGTTTTCTTTATGGGTTATGTTTGGATGATCAAATTGATAGTTATTGTGCAATTTTTATTGAGTTTGGAGATGTTTGGAGTTATGGGTATTTGATCAAGAGCATGATTATCATGATTTTACATTCGTTTTTATGCCACTGTCGAAATTTTGGAAATTATAGGATTGTCCAAAAATTCTAAAATGTTTACTGTAGGTTCTCTATATTATTTGGAATTTTCTGGCAAACGTTCATGAAGTTTGGAGGTGTAATAAGTGAGTTATGAAATTTTGAAGAAAACTGCCCTGTTTTGGATACGAATTTAGTAATTATGTATTAATAAAGTTGTTTAGAGTTTGGATACATATATGAGGCCTTAAATGATATCTTTGTATCTTATTGTGGTGATTTGAAATTATTTCAAGTGATTTTTATGTGAAAAAGGAAGAGAAGTTAAATCAGTTAAGGGCTGAAATTTCAGGAAATTAGGGTTGACTTTGGGATTAAACTGGTAATGAATGGTCCTGCCAAAAATTATGATTTTTAGTGGGTAGATATTTCAGTGTGTTATATTTAAAATGCCTCTTGAATCGCCTTAATCCGAGGTCTGTGCAGAAAGTTATGATCGTTTTGCCAAAACTGCACAGAATGAGATCAAAACAGATACACTTGTGTTTTAGTCCCATTTTGGGAATCCTATTGTGAGAATCATGTCTTGAGTTGTAAATGAAAGTTTTTGGGGACTTCTAAATATTTTCATATTGAGGTTTTTTGTATCCATTTGAGGTCTAGAATGAAAGTTATGAATTTTTGAAGTGAACTGACCTGCTTGGATGTAAATCAGGTTGTTGTTATAATTTCTGTGCTGTGTATACTTGGAGGAAAATTCTAAAACTTTTATGGTAGACTGTTCATATTATTTTTGAATTTTCTGCAGGATCTCATGAAATTTGGATGAGTATTTTGAGTTTGGTGATTTTTGGGAGTATTTTGAGTAACTGTATAAAGAGCAATAAAAAAAGATCAAGTGAGATTGATCATGCACTCATTTTGTGTATTTTGGGCCAAGTCATTTATAGGGGGAAATAAATATTCATGGACTTTTATGGAGCTTAATAGCTTCTAATGAGTTCAATGACCCATTTGAGGTGGAATTCTTTATCTAATGGATTTATGAATGAAATATGAGAGGTGGGATGTTGTGACTTATCAGACCATATCAGACCAAGTTATTGCAATTTGTGCTATTAAACCAAGATATACCTCTCTTGGCCTCAGACCTCTATTACTTACTCAATTCAAATTGTATCAAATGTATTTATCAAGCCAGTCTAGTGTACTCGCTGTTATCTTGAACCAAACTATACATCAGCGAGCCTTAAACTTGTATCAACAACTTATTTCAGAAAAGGCCGTAACCATTCTCTCGATTATCGCCATCAAGGCCTTTTTCTTTGTAATACCATTTATCTCATTGTGGACTATTTTTTACTTTCATCAATTTAGTTTTGAAGTTATATTAAAATACACGAGTTATGTGTACCATTTAATTGCTCAATTTCTGTTACGCATACTTTTACTTACTCAATTGTGCGAGTAAGGATCATTTACTAACTACACATACTTTCAATGACATTTATGAAACAGAGTTGAGGCCTAGTTATCGTTCCCCATTATGCATATGTCTCAAGTCAGATGACATTTATGAAATAGCTGACCTGTATCAAGTTAGATAACATTTTTTTTTAAAGACTCAAGGTACGTCCGTTGCCTGTATCTTCAGAAAGCAGATCATGTTTATCAAGTTACAACTCTTAATGAGTTTATCAATGAATCAGTTTATACAGTGATTTGCCATTTAACTTGTGACCCCGTCAGTTATCATCTATAGGGCGTCAGCCCATCATTTACCCGCACGGCTTCAGGCCAACTCTTGATCGGATTGGCAGGTGTATACCTATGTATAGATCATATCAGTGCAAGGGGTTTACATCCAGATAATAATGAGCAATTCAATTTCATATTACTTTCATTTTCATTTTTATTGCCAACTAAATGAATTGCAAAGTCGGGTACCCATCACTAGTGTTTCTATGGTCATTTTACAAATACAGGGATGTATGTACTGAGTTTTTGCTCATGTTTTTGAATTGTTTTCATGTTTTCCATTTTAGGTGATGAAGTGTTACATATTCCTCCTTTTAGCAAGCCTTTTTGAAGGTCATCAGATGCTCACAGTGGATTCAGCATAGCTTGAATATTGGAACCGACCTTAGGGTCAAGTACTTATGTGGTATGGTTAAACTATTATGAACTTTGGGCTTGAAGTGTTTCAGTTTACTAGATTTTGTGATTGTAAGCACGAGTTGCGAGATTAAATGGTTTCAGTGAGCCTTGTCCTTATCAGGACGGCGGTAGCGCCTTCGGTTACTGAGTCTTTCGCTGTTATTATCAGTAATCATGTCATTAGTATTTTGGGGGCGTTACAAATTAGGCTGATACTAATGCCTAAAAGACTATAAGTTTTACGTATTAAACCCTTTTAAACTATCATATGAACTCGTATTAAAAAAAACTAGCATGCATTCTAATTAATCTAACACGAATATCATAAACGATAAAAGCTAATAGTTATAAAATCATGAATAAAAATCAACTAGACAATAAAGCATAAAACTTATTTCAAAATAATTAATTTAGCATGATTTCAAATAGATTATACTAAGTATAAGGGAATTACTCGCTCATATTATAAATAAAATCCCAACAATTAACCAAAGATTTCATGTTTAACAATAAAATAAACTAAAAAAATAAAATAAAAGTAAAAAGAAACAATAGAATACTACTACTTGATTGTGGTGTGGAGATGGATGGTGATGAAGATGATCCTGATGGTGATGGGGCTGATTTGGGGTGAAGGTGTGCAGAGGAGAAGAGGTGATGATCTTTTCTAATGGTAGGGATGATGATATTATGTGAGGGTTAAGCGTAAATGATAGGCAGGAAAGAAGGGGCTTTGTGTTGATGATCGATGATGATATGAAGGTGTTGAGGGGGCTGAAGGTCTTGGTGGGCTAGGCGTTAGAGATTAGGTGATGAAGATTGTTACGTGAAAGAGGTGGTGTATGTGTGGTTTTTAGAGGAGGTGGTGTGAGAGAGGGTTGGCGTGCAGGTTTCTAGGGTTTTTGACGTGTGGAATGATGATGGAGGTTGTGAGATGAAGATGTGGCGTGAGGGGTTAGGCGTGTGTTTAGGAGGTTTTTTTTATACTATTATTCTCCTAGGGTTTTCCTCCTTGGATTCCTTCTCTTCCAAGTCTTCTAGTTTCTCGTCAACTAGGAGTAATAATTTTGTAACCCTAACTCAAATAAATTATTATGGAAATAATATTTCTCCATAAATCATGATTTTTGGACCGACTTGATAACTTAGCGTGTAAAATCTGAACTTTGATGTCTTCTCTTCTCCTATTTATTTTATTAACGCTTAACCTGAAAAATATATAAAACAAAGTAACTTAGAGGAAATAATATATATAATATAATCAAAATAATTATTAAAACAATGCATGATTTATGACTTAACAAGAACCATCATTTTTATCATCTTCTTCACTTGATTCTTCCTCAATGGCTTGAATATGTTCTACCTCCTTGATGGTAAGGGCCTTTCTATTGGGGCAAGTGGCTTGAAAATGCCCAAAACCATGACACTTAAAACATTTCTTTCCTTCCAACCTTTTAGGTTGCTCACTAGCAATTCTCTTACCCTTGCCAAGAGCCTTGACTTGTTGGGGTGGGTTTTAATTTCAATGTGAGTGGAGGAGCTTTTAGTAAGGGTAGTGTGAAAGGACTTGCTATCCTTAAGTTGCTCTTAATTTTGATAGCTAGGTGGCACACATCATCAAAAAATAAGTAAGGTTGTAGATCCACCTTGTTAATAATGCTAAGAGATAACCCCTTGATAAACCTAGCAATCTTGAGTTCAGGTTCTTCATTCAAGCCAACCCTCATTTCGAGTTTTTCAAACTCCCTAATATACTCTTCCACCTTCAGATTATCTTGTTTGAGAGAAGTGATCTCGAGGTAGAGTTCTTATTTGTAAGAAGGGAGTAGGAATCTCTTGTCTATAAGGTTTTTAAGCTTGGACCAAGTTTTGATTTTGGATTTGGCTTCGATAGCCCTATTCTTCTTTAAGTGTTCATACCATAGTAAAACATACCCCTTCAATTTAAGAATGGTCAACTTGGAGGACTTTTCATCATCATACCCTTTGAGTTCAAAGATCCTTTTAATGGTTTGAACCCAATCAAGATAGCTCTCCAGGTTAAGGTTATCATCAAATTCTGAAGCCTCAACTTTGAAATCTCTAAGGTCATCCCTTGGAAGCCTTCTTCTTCTAATCCCTTTTTCCTCATCATCAAAGCCTTCATGAGAGGAAGAGTATGCAAAGTCAATAGGGCTAACATCATAGCCTTCTCGATAGGGGTTTTATTGTGCGGGTCTTCTCAATTGTTTAACATCTTGTGTGAGCTTCCTCACTTGCTTTTAAAGCTCTACAAGGGCCCCACGTATCTCATGAGCTTGCTCAAGAGAAACGCTCTTGGAGTGGGAAACATCTCCCTCACCAGCCATGGTACTAATTTGTAAGGTGAAAAGAGCAGAAAAGGACAAAAACATGGGAAGCACGGAAGTGCTCGAGGTGGCACGGGCAAGAAAACATTGAAAATGAGGCGAGAAAGGTTGTGCTTTATGGCATCGGGTAATCGTGCTAAATCTTTTGAGCAAGAATGCGAGTGCAAGAAGGCAGCATGGTCGTGCCAAGCAGCACGGCTAGGCTATGCCAAATCTTTACCCGTGTATTTTTTGACGGGCCTTTGTGAAGGCTTTTTAATGAGTTTTAGGGATTTGTTTGGTTAGGAATTGTATTTGGGCTATAATTAAGGTTCTGTGTGGATTCAAGAGGGTTGATGAAGGTAAGTAAATGAAGGAAAATTTTAAACGGCCAAAGTATGTATTTTTGGGGTGAAATTGAAAAGTTTATGAAGTGTTTGAATCAATGAAGGTTTTGATTCAACAACCACCCAAAAGAAGCTCTAGCTCTAATAGCAAGTTGATGAGGGTGTTCCCTCAAGCTCTTAAGATCAAAGATAACAAGGAAAATGATCACACCAAAGGATGCTTCTTTTGGATTCAATCTCAATCAGTCGATAAGATTGTGAGGTTTATGCCTAAGGTAAGATACTAATGATAGTTTAATTACTTTCCACCAAATTCTTCTCCTAAAGGCTCTTAACCACCAAAGAACAATTCTAAAGGAAAGACTCTACTCACCACAATTAATTAAAGACATAAAGATGCAGAGATTTTAGTGAGAGAAAATGGTCATATGCCTTTCCATTCATAATTCAACTCAAGCTGAGTTTACTTGGAGGTATTAAGGCCTATAAACACCCAAAATTAGGGAATTCGCATTGACAATAGTGGAGCAAGTGTATCAATAGGGGGATTACAAATTATCTTAGGAAAATAAATCAAATTACTAAAATCATTACAGCCAAGGCAAGCTGTATTTTTCTAGGATTTTTCCTTCTCCTTCTTGGAGGCTTCTAGAAAGCTCTACACCTCCAATGGGGGCCGCTATTTGACAAATCTTCCTTGGTATGGGTAGAATCACCCCAAGCTAATTAGTCTCAAAGATAACAGCTGTGTCCTCCTTAATTAAGGCCAAATTTCAAAGTGCTCCAAAACTGAAATTTTGTACACAATCCATATATTAGGGCCATTTCTCCTAATATTAGAAACCAATGCCAAATTTTAGCACATGCGTCTAAAAAAAACATCTTAAGGAATTAGTAAAACTTAGGCTTGCCTCATTTTCGCTTCGGTTGGTCGGATTTAAACTTGTCCCAAATTCAACAAGTTTTCCAACAAACATTAGCACTGCATGCGTTAGGGTATCTATCACTTCAGGGAATCAAAGTGCAACCTAAATCAGGATTTTCTTGCATAACCCTAAAATTAATTGTCTAAGCTTCGGAACAAAGCATATATCAGGTTGATTGGACATCGATTGGTTGGTGAGAAGTTACATCAAACTCGAGTGAGATTCTAGAGCAACGGCCATCTTGTCTAAGGAAAATGGGCTTGGACTTTGGTGTGGGTGGGGGTGTAGCCAAGAGTTGGCTTGAGGCTTGGTATGTATCATGTTGGAATGAACTTCTACACGTACTTGGTATCCCCATGATCATTGGGGGTTTGGAGTACCTTTTATCTCCTCCTCTTCCCAGATACTTATCCTTTCCTCGTCTTTTCCTCTTGCCCATGCTGTCTTCCAAGAGGTATTTCTTTAGGGTTTTTCCTTACCCAAAATGAAGTAGGAACCTCCATGGTGCCTATTGGAAAAGTAGGATGACAATAGATAGGGATGAGCCTCATTGGCTTCATCCAACTTTGATGGAGGCCTCTACTCGCACTAGCCATTTGAAGAGTGAACCAATAGGGTTCCTGCTGGTGAATACAGCTGTGATGATGGCTCTCACCCTTTCTTCGACATGAGCATAATCTATAGGATATTGCTAGAAGAAGATGTTCGCTCTTTTTCTAACTCCACCTCTACCTCCACTGGTCATAGGGGAATGGTTAACATCAAAGCTAAGGAATTAGAAGAGGCCAAAGAGAGAATCAAGAGGCTTTGGCTAGAGGAGGAAGAAAAGACGAAAGTGGAAGAAGACGAGAGGATGGTAAAGAGGGTATCAGCATAGCTCTAAAGGGAATAAGAAGAGAGAGAAAGAGAAAGGAGGCTACTTCACCCAAAGTTAGCATTTGTTAGGTCAAGTCTCTCTCAGACCCTTGAAAGAGTCTAAGTACTAGAGGTTTTTTAGTCAGTGGGTGTCTTGATCTTCTTCTTTTTCTTCTCTTCCTTTTTCTTATTCCGCATCTTCATGTACTCAGTTTTACTCTTTCTATAATGCAGATCTTCATAGTTTCATGTACATGTATTAAAATTTAAGTAATTAATTAAGAATAGTTTTCTCTTATTACTCAAATATGTGTATCTTATATTGGTCTTTATTTTATTGTTTCTGACAACTTTTCCCTTTTTTGCCTAATATCAAGTCACACCAATCTTCTTAGGGTTTCCCTATATAAATATAGGATTCAAAGAATTTACCATTCAAAAGCCAACGTACCTCACAATTCTATACAGAAATTCTAGGGTTTCGTCTTCTTGCTAACAATTTCCACGAGAAATAGCTTCACCTTTACTACTCATGTTTAGAGTGTAATAACATCTCCACCCCTTTGTTCAGTGGGGATTCTGCTCATCTTTATTTCTAATTATGCTTGCATTGAATTGTTTCTTTTAGTCAGTAGTGCTTATGAGGTTAGGACCTTGGAAGCTTGTTTCTGGGTTCTTCTTATCGAGAACTTCCTTGGATTTGGAGTATTGAATCTTGAAGTGGCAAATCACTTTCTTTTTTAGACAAAAACTAACCATTAGGATTGTTTAAAGGTTCGTGGTGGAGGTTATTTATGAGAAACTTCTCCTCTTTTGTTACTCTACCTTTTCGCAAAATGCAAAACTTCTTGGGCCACATCCTCGGGGTATGCCCCTTTGTTAGTGTCCTTAATAGAATAAGTTGATGTCCAGGAGCACTTGGTGGAAGATTCCCTTATAAGGGGGCTCTAAATGCCCTAGTTAGAAGTCCAAGTGCCGGTTAGGAAGAGAATGAGTTTTGAAATTAAGCCAGCCCTTAGATACACTATGTCTATACCCCTATTTTCGTAACTCTAGAGGTATCTAGGGCTATATTTCTTTTATGGGTAGTTACTACCCCCAGTTAGGTATTGTCCCTACAATCTTTATAGGGATGGCAATTGTAATAGGGCTTGGCTACTGATCAACTAACACCGCAAGCACATGGGCTGCCATAGTATAGATAAAGATATCATTCCTCAGGGACTAATATAACTTGTTGGGTCTTATCTATCATAATTTGCTAAGTAAAATTCTAATTCAAAGGGTTCGATTGAATAACTTCTAATTCACTATTTTGAATCACTCAAAGAGAAAATGTGTCTATCAATTCGTAGTTATGAAAGAGTATCGAGTCAAAATGAATAACATGTGCTTTTCTCTAGTCGGTTAATCTAAAGGAATTGCAATCTATCCAGAAATTTGATTTATTCTTTCAAAATCAATCAAATTTGCCTAAACTAAACAAAAGTCATTCTTTCAAACTAAATTACCTTGATTCAAGTTTAATATTTTCGATTACTTGCTAGTCCTCCTAACATGCAAATCTTTCTTTTGAGATGACTCAACGCTAGGTTTAGTGAAGCAGTCCAACAACCAAATGTCACCTTTTAATTTTTCATTCGTTTGTTTCAAGTGAGCAAGTAAATTTTGGCCAAAAACTCACTCACAACACATCAAACACTTAATAGAATGAAACCAAACCAATCATGACATAAGCACAATTCTTTAAATTAAATCATGATCCAACAATACTTATATAAACTACTAAATTTCTAGACAAAAGAAAACTATTCAGACATGATTAAGAAATAAACAAAACTAACCAACAATCCAGCGAAATCTAAGAGAAAGGCTTGACTGAGATGGCCTTCAACCAAGGGCTTCAAACCATTACAAAAACCAAACACATACACTCAGGATTTCTCACCAAAACTACAAACCAAATTAGAAACAACAAAATTTGAGAAAGAAAGAAATTGGGCTAAAACTCTAATCTAATGCTTTTGTATTGCTCTTGGATTGCTTTTCACTGCTGCAGGACGAAGCTATTTATAGAGTATCTCACTTGATCTTAGCCACACAGCTGAAGGAAGATGAAGAGCCAGTAGTTACAGGCTCACCAAGGTCCGTGGCAGGTACCACAGTCCGACCATGGTTTGGGCTGGAACTGGATTTCTGCTATTTTCTTACTACACGGGCGTACCAACTCATGAGTGTCCATGGGGGAGGTCAAAATACATCTATTTATGGTCAAATGCTAGGTAAAAAGGCTTAAAATCCTGTAAAATACATTAAACAACTATGTCCAAGCATATTTTGAGAATAGGAGTGTAAATAATAACATTAAGCACATAATTTTCCTAAAAATCAACACAAAATAGCCTTAAAATGATGTACACGTTAAACACTTATCAAACTCCCCCATGTTTAAACTGTTGCTTGTCCTCAAGTAATATGCTAAAAAAAACTATACATAACTACCTCAGGATACACATAGGTGACATTCAAATGGCAAAGATGATCCAAAGGTAGCCCAAAAGATGCAAAAATCATTAATAAACAGATTAAGGAATGAAATTTGTGAAAACCTTTTGATAGACCACAATGTCAAACTGCAGCCAATCTTCCCCCAAATCGTCAAATACAGTCATTTCAACACATGAAACAAGTAAGGCTAGTAAGGTCGGTAGAACTTCACTATAGTTATGTGGCTCTCATCGCTCATGTGTTTAATAATAATGAAGGTTCTCTCAATTCTCATTACTTAGACTCAAATTTACTATAAGCTTGAAAAGATTCTCAAATCTACCATCACTAAAATGCAAACACACTAGATAATCATGAGGACTTTTCATAAGGATGTAACGGGATTATGGGTAAAGGTAAGAAGGAACAAATGTTTTGGAAATGAGGAGCTAGAAGCCATAGACTAAGAGTTAAGCAATTCTAATGCATCATACTACATTCTTCTTGGACCATTACAATTTATCAATAAAATAAATCCCAAATTGAAGGGAGAAAGAGTCGAAAATCACAAATATCTTACAATCCCAACAAGGCTAACACTTTCTTTCGATTTTTTTTTTTGATGTTTGTTTTTTTTGGTTGTTTCTTTTTTTTCATTTTTGTTTTGTTTTGTTTTTTTGATCCTTTCTTTCTTTCCTTTTTTTGAAAAAGAATAGCCAAGAGGAGATTCATAACGAACTTTAAATTTCAACTCTTCTCCATACTTTGTGCAATAAAACAAGGGATTTATCAAGATTTCACATTCCTTCACCAAACAACCAAAATTCACTAAAAGATAATAATCCACCTTACTAACGCCCTATTATACTTGATGCAAAAGAATGAAATACTTCTCTAGCCTTGGCGTAAAGGTAAGACAAGTATTTGGCCATGGGCTATAATAGGAGGTTTAAATCAAGAAAAACGGATATAGGCTCAAAAGGGGCAGCAAGGGATATAATACACAACAAAGGTGGCTATTTGGCTATGGGGTTTCATCAAATCAAAGAAAAATTACCTCAATCATATTGTCTAAATGCATATACAAAATGTGATCTTGAATGAGAATCAAAGTAAGTTCTAGAGAAATGACGTCAAGGAAGAGTCACACATGAAAGAAAATATAAGACTAGAATGATGAATAGCCTCTAAAAGTTCAAAATCTCTCGAGACATCTACTAAGATCAAAACTAGCTCACTAGTAAACACATGCCAAAACTCATGTAAAGACTCATGGAGTAAATCAACTCGCATCCAACATGTGGTCAAAACATGGAATTCATTTTGAAAATTCATTCGCAAACATTTTATGCACAATTCGGGCGAATGAAAGGATCAAACTAAACCATAGAAATCTACCAAATATATAAAGATCATCATCGGAGGAATTTTTTTTCTTCATTTTTTCATCATTTTTTTTGTTCTTCAGACTCCCACAAACAATGCAAACTAATATGCAAAGAAACTAATAAAAGAAAGAAACTAAAATGTAACCTAGAATGAAACGAAAACTAAATGCACTACTAAGCTAAAACCAAAAATCAAAAACTACAACTAAAAACATATACAAAGCACAAACACACCAAACCGAAAACAGGCATTAGATGCCAAATATAATGACTAACTCCCCCATGCTTCAATCACGCATTGCCCACAATGTGGGCATATAACAAAAAAAAAAAAGAAAGGGGAGTAGCACAGAGCAATCAGAAAGGGGGTGGTGGTGGAGGATGGGGTGGTTGGCCATACGAGATATGCCAATCTCGCCAGGTCTCTAGACACGCCCTATAGTCTTGGAAATATTGTGTTTGGGAAGCAAGCAACCCACGAAGCTCATCGTGGCGCTCTTGGACAAAGTCCCGAAGAGTAACAGTCTCAAAAGCAACAAATGCTCGGAGGAAAACTTGCTCCTCTTGAATGGATCTAAGGATGTCTTGAATGTTAGAATAGTCAGGAGGGGATGGTTGAGAGGAAGAACTAGGTCCGACTTGACTAGAGTGAGGAGCTGGATAATGGGGTGTTGGTCGAACAACCTCCTCATCACCAAGTACCCAATAAAGGTTACTTCGGTGAAGTAGAGTGGTTCGATCAACATTAGGAAGCGGCAAAAGCCGGTCCCCAGGGTAAATCCAACACAAAGTGCCAGCCTCAACTTTACAAAATTTCATAAGCTCAAAAGTAGCTTGATCAAGCCGCTCAGGCCCAGAAACTCTATCCTCAGGGTTGGGCTCAACTCCCAAGAATCTAGCAATAGTAGTTACAATCCCACCAATGACTATCCTGCCTTTAGTGCTAACAGCAGCATTATGTAATTGTCTAACTAAAATTGAACATGGGTCAAGCTGGACTCCATCAAACATACAGAACAAAAAGTACAACTCAGAAAGTCTCAAGACATTCAGACTATCATCCCCAGCAAATAGACAACAAGCCAAAATATGTTGGGCTACTCTAATGCAAGGGTTCCTAATATGTGTGCATTTTGATGAACTAGTATTGTACTTAACACTCCCCGAAAGTTCACCCCAAAACACATTCGGGTTGAATTCGCGGGGGACTTGGCGGTGTGATAAATCCATGCTAGGTGAAAAACCGAAAATACTGTTGAAGGTATCTAAGTTCAGTTCATACAATTGACCCTACAAATAAAACAATATATATCCGACTTGACATTGAGACCCTCTAGTGACCTCAACATGGAGTGTACTAAGGAATTCTAGGGTCAGGTCCCGATATGTATGCTCTTTGAGTTCCAAAAAGTGTCCCATACCACCTCTTGCAAACAACCATCTAATGTCATCCAACATTCCCAACTGGGCTAACAAATCCTCATCGTAATATCTAGTTACTACAACCATACATTCATTCGAACAATTGTACCTAGCAACATGATCGGGATGCGTTAAACCAATGTGGTGAGCAATGTTACCTCTAGAACACACGGTTCGGGATGATCTTCGAGGTTGAGATGGTGCTTGACTTGATGAACCAACCTCCTTAGTGCTCCTTTGTCTCTTGGTTGGTGCTATGGTTGCAAATTCTAGCCAAAAACAAAACTAAAACCAAAAATAAGAATTAAAACCTAGAAAATTGAAGAAATTAAAAGTAAAAAATATAAAGAACAAGAGAGAGAGAAAAGGATGGGTTTGGTGGATTAGTGAAGGTGGGATGAATTTGAAGAAGAAGAAGAAAAAAGATGAAATTTGTGGGAAAAAAAGGGAAGATTAGAGTGAAAGGAAATAATTTGGTGTGAAAATGATTGAAAATGGTGAAGAAATGAAGAAGATTGAAGGCGTGAGGTATGGAGAGTTTAGAGAGAGAAAATGGAGGTAGAGAGAGAGTATGTCGAGAAGTTGAAGAAGAAGTAAGGGAGAGGAAAGGGCACCGCTGACAAAAACCTAGACCACGGGCCGCAGCGGTCCACCACGAACCGTGATGTGTACTGACACAACTTTTTTACTTTTTTTCTGGGTTGGCAACCCACAACTGTATTTTTGGGGGTTACTGGCCATGGTGCCAACATTTTATTAATATTTTTTTGTTTTGTTTTTGTTTTCTCTCTTTTTTTTTCATCACAAATTACGAAAATAGTAAAAATAAAAGCTAAGGAAAGAAAAAGGCAAAGGAAAAAGAACTTGGGTTGCCTCCCAAGAAGCGCTATTTCAAGGTCAAGAGCTTAACCCTTGTTGTATGCTTGGTCCGGATCAAATAGTTTATGGACATTGACTTTGTCAATAGATTGTCCAACAAAATATGGTTTTAATCGCTGTCTATTAACTGTGAATACACCGGTGGACTCACTCCATATTTCAACTGCTCCGTTAGGTTGAACCTTTGTCATGTTAAATGGTCTTGACCATCGAGATTTCAGTTTGCCAGGAAACAATCTCAATCTGGAATTAAATAAGAGGACGATGTCTCCTTTTTCGAACCTCTTCTTCATGATATGTTTATCATGCCACTTAGTCCGTTCTTTGTAAATACGCGAACTTTCATAGGCTTCCAATCTTAGCTCATCGAGCTCGTTTAGGTGCAAAAAACTCCGTTCCCCCATTGCCTTAAGATCAAAGTTAAGTATCTTTATAGCCCAGTATGCGTTATGTTCAATCTCTACTGCCAAGTGACAAGACTTCCCAAACACCAACCGGTACGGAGTGGTGCTGAGAGGGGTCTTGTAAGTGATGCGGTATGCCTAAAGAGCATCATCGAGTTTGCAGGCCCAATCTTTATGGGACCGATCCACTATTTTTTCCACGATGCTCTTCAATTCTCTATTCGAGAGTTCCACCTGCCCACTCTTTTGGGGATGGTAAGGCGTAGCAATGTTATGAAATATACCGTATTTTTTTAAAAGTAACTCAAGAGGCTTGTTGCAAAAGTGTGTGCCATTATCACTCAGAAGAGCTCTCGGCATGCCAAACCTTATGAAAATATTCTTCCAGAGAAACTTAAGGACAACTTTTGAATCATTTGTTGGGGAGGCGATGGCTTCCACCCACTTAGAAACATAGTCAATCACCACAAGAATGTAACGTTTGTTATGGGAAGGAGGAAAATGACCCATAAAGTCAATCCCCCATGCATCAAATAACTTTACCTCAAGTATGCTACTTTGAGGCATCTCATGTCTATTGGAAATGTTTCCTGTTCGATGGCATCTATCACAAGTCATGACAAATTTTCTTGCATATGTAAAGAGCGTAGGCCAATAGAAGCGTGCTTGGAGTACTTTCACAATTGTTTTATCTGGTCCAAAGTGGCCACCATAAGTTGAAGCATGGCAATGGTGCAAGACACTACGAACCTCTTCTTTAGGAAAGCACCTTCTATAAATCCCATCTCCACATAGCTTGTAAAGGAAAGGTTTTTCCCACACATAGTATTTGGCATCTGTAAAGAATTTCTTTCTTTGTTGGTAGGACAATTATGGAGGTAACACTCCACACACCTTGAAGTTCACCATATCAGCATACCATGGGGCAGCTTGTTGGGATATAGCAAATAACTGCTCTTCGGGGAAAGAATCATCAATGGGAAGCTCTTCACTAGGAGTGGCCTCTGGGCCTAAACGAGATAGGTGATCGGCAACCACATTTGCCAACCCTGCCTTATCTTTTATTTCTAAATCAAACTCTTGAAGAAGGAGGACCCATCGGATGAGTCGAGGTTTGGAGTCAGATTTCTTCATTAAATGTTTCAAAGCTGCATAATCTGTGAAAATAATGACTTTAGAATTAATCAAGTAGGATTTGAATTTTTCAACTGCTTAGAACTCTTTCTTAGTCGTGGCATAATTCACTTGAGCCTCATCGAGAGTACGACTTGCATAGTATATAGCATACAGCTTATTGTTCTTTCGATGGCCTAAAACAGCCCCCACTGCGAAGTCACTTGCATCACACATTACTTAGAAAGGTAGCTCCCAATCTGATGCTTGCATTGCCGAGGTGGTGATCAATGCCTCTTTTAACCTGTAGAAAGCACTCAAGCATTCTTTATTAAACGCAAAAGGCACATCCTTAACGAGCAATCGGGTGAGAGGTTTTGTAATTTTCGAAAAATCTTTAATGAATCGCCGGTAAAAACCGACGTGCCTGAGAAAACTCCTCACACCCTTCAAAGAAGTTGGTGGTGGCAATTTCTTAATTACCTCCACCTTTGCTTTGTCAACTTCAATGCCTTTATTAGAGACAACATGACCAATGACAACATGCTCTTGCACTATAAAATGGCATTTCTCTCAATTGAAGACCAAATTCATATCTTCGCATCCTTGCAAAACCTTAGATAAGTTATTCAAGCACTGGTCATAGGTTGCACCATACACAGAAAAATCATCCATAAAGACTTCCATTATATCCTCAATAAAGTCATGAAAAATGGCCATCATACAGCGTTGAAATATGGTAAGGGTATTGCATAGCCCAAATGACATTTTTCTATAAGCATACGTACCATTAGGACATGTAAAAGTATCCTTTTCTTGGTCATTAGGATGGATAGGGATTTGAAAGAATCCTAAATATCCATATAAGTAGCAAAAATATGAATTTTTAGCCAATCGTTCAATCATTTGTTGAATGAAGGCAAGGGGAAAAGGATCTTTATAGGTGGCTTTATTTAGTTTCCAATAATCAATGTACATACACCTGCTTGTGATAGTTCTAGTAGGAATTAGTTCATTATTCTCACTTTTGATAACAGTCATCCCCCCTTTCTTAGGAACAACATGGACCAGACTTATCCATGCACTATCAGCGATAGGGTAAATAATGCTGGCCTTAAGCAACTTCAAAATTTCCTTTTTAACTACCTCTTGCATGCTAGGGTTCAATCTTTTTTGGTGTTCAATTGAAGGCTTATGATCGTCTTCCATTAAAATTCGATGCATACATAAAGAAGGATGAATCCCTTTTAAGTCATCAAGGGTGTATCCTACGGCTTTACGGTGCTTCCTAAGTACTCTAAGCAAAGAATCTATTTGGGTTGCATTTAAATTTGCATTCACAATCGCTGGATATGTAGATTTTGATCCAAGAAATTCATACCTCAAGGATGAAGGGAGAGGTTTTAATTCCCCCTCGGGAGCTTTCGCCTCATCAGATGAGGGCTTGCTTTCGTCTTGTAATGATTCTACCTTTGCAGCAAAAAAATGGAATTGGTGGAGAGGTTTCCAGAAGTTGAGCACACTCGGTTACTTCGGGATTTTCATCCTTAGTAGTGCTATTATTTAACATCAAGTGCTCAAGTGGATCATTAGAATTAATGTTAGATACGATTTCCCATATTAAACCATCAACTATATCAATTCTATTATACTCATCAGAAGCGGAAGAAAACTTAGCAGCTTTTAGTAAATTAAACTCCACATGATCTTCACATCGATGCAGCACCCTGCGATGGCCAAGAATGGTCTCCCAAGAATGATGGGAGTCCGTGTATCCTCC
Organism: Selenicereus undatus; assembly: GCA_017589665.1. NCBI lineage: Eukaryota > Viridiplantae > Streptophyta > Magnoliopsida > Caryophyllales > Cactaceae > Selenicereus > Selenicereus undatus. The sequence goes on from JACYFF010031955.1 coordinate 53,822,653, forward strand.
TCCATTTCTAGAATCACAAAGTCTACTGTACATATAAAATCCCCTACCTTTATTGGGACATCCTCTAAAATACTCACACGGTATTTCATAGAACGGTCCGCCAATTGTAAGGAGATAGTAGTTGGTCTTATCTTTCCTAGTTCCAAATTTTTAAACATGGATAGGGGCATCAAGCTTACGCTTGACCCTAAAACACATAAAGCATGGTCTATAGGCATATTCCCTATCAGGCAAGGAATTAAAAAACTTCTAGGATCATTCAGCTTAGCTGGAAGCATGTTTTGGATCACCGCACTACATTCTTCAGTCAAAGCTATAGTTTCATGTTCTTCAAACTTTCTTTTCTTGGATAGAATTTCTTTCAAAAGTTTAGCATATGAGGGCATTTGAGTTAGGGCTTCAGTAAATGGAACATTTATGTAGAGTTTCTTAAGGACTTCTAAAAACTTCCTAAATTGTGAATTAAGTTTAGCTTTAGCCATCCTTTGAGGAAATGGTAAAGGTGGGGAGTAGGGCTTCGGTGAAGTGATCTTAGGGTCCTTAGGAACCTCCTCAGACTCATGTGTAAGATCAATTACCTCCTTAGAAGGCGAGGACATCTCTTTGTCGAGATTCTCAACATGCTCATTTTTATCATGCAAAGACTCATCATTAGTAACCTCCTTGGGTCCCTTCAGTTGTTTTCCTCCCCTCAAAATCATAGCATTGTATTGCTCCCTAGAGCTTGGTTCAAGCTTGGTATGAAGTCTGTCTAGGGGTGTAGATGAAAAAGTAGCTTTTTGGGCAATTTGAGCTTCTAACATCCTATTGTGAGTTGTAAGCACATCAACCTTTGAGGCTAATTGCTTAATATACTCATCCTGTTTTTGTTGCGCCATAAGCATACTTTCCATCATCAACTCTAAATTAGACTTTTGGGGCATTTGAGAAGGGAATGGGAGTCCTTGAAAACTAGGGGTATTCTAGCATTCATAGAGGGCATATTTAATGGGTTTGGATTATACCTATAGGAAAATTTTGGATGATTCTTCCAACCCAAATTATATGTACTAGAGTAAGGGTCATTGGTCGGTCTTGGGTTGAAATTTTGAACATAATTAACCTCATTAGGGTCTTGGGAAAAAAGGACTCTCAACTTGATAGTTCAAAGTCACATGCTCAACAGAAGCACAAATTTCACAAGGGGAAGGGGCACTAGAATTCACAGCATTAATATTCATTCAATCCAATCTTGGGGTCATAGCATCTACTTTAGCAGAACGTAAAGTAAGCCCATCAACTTCAAACTTACCTCTAACCCGCTTGGGTTGGCCTCGTTCAGTGGGCCATTGAAAGTTGTTTAGTGTCATCTCCTTGATCAAATTATAGGCTTCATCCTCAGTCTAGCTCATCAGAGTTCCTCTTGTCGCCGCATCAATAGTGAACCTTACAGATTGCGTCACACCATTATAAAAGGCTTGGATAATCACCCAACACTGAAAACCATGATGGGGGCACAAACACAGCAAATCTTTAAAATGCTCCCAAGCTTCATCGAGCGTCTCATCATCTTTTTGCATGAAGTTAGTGATCTGATTCCTTAGGCTTACTGTTTTGCTTGGAGGGAAAAACTTATCGAGGAGTGCTCTTGTCAACTCATCCCAGGTGGTAATGCATCCAAATGGCAAGGAGTGTAACCAAGCCCTTGCCTTATCCCTCAATGAGAAAGGGAATAAGCATAGGCAAATTGCATCATTGGAGATTCCATTGAGCTTCAATGTGTCGCATACCTCTAAAAAGACCGAGAAGTGTAGATTCAGGTCTTCCAAAGGCGTTTCGCCAAACTGGGATTGCTGCACCATGGAAATGAGTGCCGGTTTGAGCTCGAAATTATTGGCATCTACAGCAAGGCGAGCACCACTTAGGGCGATCCCTTGGACTCCAGGGGTAACGAAATCTCGAAGAGTCCTTCTTTGATCACCTCCTCCTCCTTCCATGTTTGAATTCCTTCTTGCCTCGAGCCTTTGTTCTTCAATCCTTTGCTTTTTCCTCCTTAAGTGGAAAGTCATCTCAATCACAGGATTAGGCTCATACAAGATCGGACTTTACATAAATAGGAAAAATTCCTCCAAGCACTATCACCAACACTACCAGCGTAATTAAACAAGAAAAGAAAATTATAATAAAAGATAATAAAATACTTAGTGACTTTCGCAAGACTACCTCAATAGTTAACAATTTGGTCCTCGGCAACAGTACCAAAAACTTGATCAACTAACACCGCAAGTGCACAGGTAGCCTTAGTATAGATAAAGATATCATTCATCAGGGACTAATGTAACTTGCCGAGTTTTGTTTGTCAGAATGTGCTAAGTAAAATTCTAATTCAAAGGGTTCGATTTAACAACTTCTAATCCACTATTCTGAATCAATCAAAGAGAAAATATGTCTAGGAATTCGTATTTATGAAAGAGTATTGGATCAAAACAAATAACATGTGCTTTTCTCTAATCGGTTAATCTCGAGGAATTGCAATCTATCTAGAAATTTGATCTATTCTTTCGAAATCAATCAAATTTGCCTAAGCTAAACAAAAGTCATTCTTTCAAACTAATTTACCTTAATTTAAGTTTAATATTTTCAATTACTCACTAGTCCTCCTAACATGCAAATCTCTCTTTTGAGATGACTCAAGTTTAATCAAGCAGTCCAACAACCAAATGTCACATTTCAGTTTTTCATTCGTTCGTTTCAAGTAAGCAAACAAATTTTGGCCAAAAAATTCACTCACAACATACGAAACACTTGACAGAACGAAATCAAACCAATCATGAAATAAGCACAATTCTTTAAATTAAATCATGATCCAACAACACTTACATAAACTACCAAATCCCTAGACGAAAGAAAACTACTAGACATGATTAAGAAATAAAGAAAACTAACCAACAATCCAGCGACATCTAAGAGAAAGGCTTGACTAACATGGCCTTCAACCAAGGGCTTCAAACCGGCTCGAAAACCAAGCACATACACTTAGGATTTCTCACCAAAACTAAAAATTAAACTAAAAACAACAAAATTTGAGAAACAAAGAAACTAGGCTAAAACTCTAATCTAATGCTTTTGTATTGCTTTAGGATTGCTTTTCATTGCTGCATGATGAAGCTATTTACAAAGGATCTCCTTTGATCTCAACCACATAGCCGAATGAAGACGAAGAGCCTGTAGTTACAAGCTCACCACGGTTTGTGGCAGGTAGCACGGTCCAACCGTGGTCTGGGATGGAACTGGATTTCTGCTCTTTTCTTACTCCACGGGCGTAGCAACTCATGGGTGTCTGTGGGGGACGTCAAAATACATCTATTTATGGTCAAATGTTGGGTAAAAAGGCTTAAAATTCTGCAAAACACATTAAACAACTATACCCAAGCATAAATCGAGAATAGGAGTGTAAATAATAACATTAAGCACATAATTCTCCTAAAAATTGACACAAAATAGCCTTGAAATGATGTACAAGCACTTATCAGCTACCTCTCTCAAGAGAAAATTGAGGCATTCTAAGGGTGCTCTTCTAATTTCGACACTTCTCCAACTCTTTCCTCTTTCTCTCTCCCAAGCTCCTTTCACTAGGGCTTAGAACCTTCAGGAAGAGGTAAAAGAAAGCTAGATTTTAGTGCTGAAGAATATAAATATTATGGTCTCGTCCTTCCAGGGGTTCTACTGGGGCTATGCTTTAAGAGCCAACTAAAGATGATATTAAGGCCAAGGATGTTGACGAATATGAGATTGCCATTTCGCAGAATCAAAAGATTGTTATGTAATTAGAATCTGCTAATAAGATTGCATCAAATTAGCTTGTTTTGTAGCTGTAATTTTTTATTGTGGCTTTTTCTGAACATGTAGTGTATATTACCCCTTTATTTGGGATTTAGGGATGCTTTTGTACTGTTATCGCTTTTGCTCAAATTAGTGGAAGGATGACATCTAGGAATTTTATTTCTATGAATTTTGAGTAAAAATTTCATATGTAGTGCTATGTCTTAGTTTCTTTGCTCATACTATGCTTTTACCCTTTCTTGCCCTCTAACTTTATGTTTCTAGTGTGTTTAAAAACATGTGAGGATTATAAAGTCATTTTAAGTGGACATTTAGGGTTTTATCCATTTTGGCCTTTTTGACTTCTCTTAATCTCTTTGTTTTTCTAAAGGTGTTTTCAAGTTAGAGGGCATTTCAGCTTCAAACCAAGCTCTAAGCAGTTATTCTCAGCTTTTTCACTCCATTAAACCTTGTTTCCAATTTCTTAAATCTTCTTCCTAATTTGAAAAATGGGTAATGAATTCTTTAAGAAGTCGTGCAAAAGTGCCCTGAACTGTAAGAGGGTGTTACAGATACCACAATGAGGACATGCTTTATTGAAGCTTTCGGCATGAGATAAATGCCAAGAATGTGCATCATTTTTGGGTCATTTGATAGCATTTTCTAGGGGATTGTGTGTTTAAGTGTATAATTTGCATCCCTTTTTCTATTTTATGCTCGGGTATGCTTCCTTGGTGCATATTGATGTTTTAGGCTCTTTTGAGTCGGTGTTGACGCTTATTTGGGTACATTTTTGGGCCACCATAGTAGTGCCCCCATTCCATTTGCCAGTAGGGGGCAAAGGAAGAATAACGATCTCTTGGCTAGAGCTGACCATGCTTAGACCGTGGTAAGTTGGTAACTGTGAGCCTGTTCATTTTTCCTCAATTGTGTGGCTGAGAAGGCTTGCGTTCGTGTATTTGAAGGCGTTTTTGGCTGTGAGTAAGAGAGTACTACACTCACCTTAACACTCATATCTCACATTAGTTAAGATTTTCCTAGTTTTTCTAGAAGACAAAGAAGATTTGAAAGAAAGAATTGGCAATTGGATGCTTGAAGATTGGAAGATGATTGGAGAACTTCCATTGTTGCTAAGCTTCCTCTTCCTACTATCTCTTCTTGAATTCTTGGTCATTTGACTTAGATGTTGTTTTGTTTAATCATGAGTGAGTAGTTTAATTCAATCTAGGGATCGGTTCGTTGAAGTATTGATGCTGAATCTTCAATCTCTATTTCTTGTGCTCAACTTATCTTGGAATGGTTTTGTTCTATCTTGTGATTGTATTAATGTGAGTAAGTTTTGTCAAATTTGCCTGCATATGTTAGAGAGTTGAGTGAATTACCAAAAGGAGAAATTCACTATTAGACCAACAAGAGTGAACTTGACTTAGTAATCCTTGAAAGAGAGTGGCAAGTTAAGAGGATACCTTAGCAATCGAAATCTATAACCTAGACCAAAATGAGAATAATTGAGAGAATGATAATTGGATTAGTGTAGGTAATTTAGTTTATTTTTGAAAGAAAGATTGAGTTAAGCTATATTCCAACTCCTTGAGTCATCCACAATAGAAAAGATCGCATTTTAAATCCAAAGATTCAGCTCTTTAATTAAACAAAACAAATCCTTAGATGCTTTACTTTGATTGAATTTTTGAATAGCCAATTAGCAAAGTTGAAACAACCCACTAAAATTTGTTCACTTAGCATTTTTGGTTGGACAAGACTCAATAGATTGTGCTAGTCCCAAAGGACGATATTTTATTTAGACTACAACACCCGTGCACTTGCGAGTTGTGTCAATGAGTTTGAAGAACTTTGACCTATAAGCATTGAAACTTATTAATGGCATTGAGCCAAAATCTTTAAAAGCAAACAACATTTCTTAAAGAACTTGGACCTGGATGTCATTGCTCTGATGTCCACCTTCATAAACTAATCTCCAACGAGTTTTATGCCATTTTTGGAAGTATTTTTAAGTTTGGATTAAGGCTTCCTTTTCCTTCTTTTGCCAAACGGCTGTTGGAACTCTATAGGATTAGGCCTTACTAATTCAGTTATAATGGTTAGCAAATATAGTTTGCTATGATCTTTTCTTTCTCGTTAATGAGAGACAGCCTCGTGAAGCAAAGTTCATAAAAAGGTAGAATTTTCCCCGATTGGTACAATTGGCAACAACTACTCAACATATTTGGGGATGGCCAAGAAGAAACTTCCTCTCGACCTTGAGGACATTAAATAAGCAGCAGCCATATGAGGGTTACACATTATTAATCTCAAGAAAGAGAGAGTTGTCAACCTTCTAAGCCATTCATAAATCTTCAATAACCTCTTTGTGTTCACGCAAATTTTTAGGTTTAGACTTTTATTTTGTTTAAAGCAGGAGATTACAGAGGTGGATAAAGTTGAGAAGAAGAAGAACAACAATCCCTTCATAACTAAATTCCATCCCAAGCTCAAAGATTGCTTCAAGGGTGTAATGAAAGACAAAGATAGAGAGAGAGAGAGAGAGTTCATAATGCCTCGACCCCTCCTGGGTCACAGACAATTACCAGGAATGGCTTCAAAGATCATCAACTGGCCCCCACAAATTACCACAAGCCTTTCTGGCACGTTTCGTCCTCGTTCACACACTACCTTGGAAACTTCCCAGGAGGTCACCCATCCCAAGATTGCTCCCCATCAAGCACGCTTAATTGTGGAGTTCTTAAGAGTGGGCTTCTAGAAAAGAAAGGTGCACCTTTGGTGGTATAAGTAGTCTTTTCGAATCCTTTTAAGCTACACTCAGGGTGTTACAATCACCCCCACTTGAAGCACACAATGTTCTTGTTGTGCCTCACTAACCGATTGACTTACAAGTCCTCTTGACTGGCGATCCATCCTAGTATCTTTGTCCCACTAGATGACTGCCCAGGGCTCTCCTGTTCACTCGCACAGCTCACGATCTCGGGTCAGCTCTGATACCATCTATAACGCCCTAAATCCTTCCTGAGTTGGGACAATTACTAGGAACGACTTAAAGGATCATTGACTGGTCCCACAAATCATCACAGCCTTTCCGGTGTGTTTCGTCCTCGCTCGCACGCTAACCGGAAAACTTCCCAGGAGATCACTCATCCTAAGATTGCTCCCCCGCAAGCACGCTTAGTTGTGGAGTTCTTAAGAGTGAGTTTCCCAAAAAAAGGTGCACCTTTGGTGATATAAGTAGTCACTTCAATTCTTTTTAAGCCACACTCGGGGTGTTACAGAGGTTAAATGTCGTTAGATCATGAAGGAGTAATAGAATCTCCCTAATACCATTGAAGAAGAGGAGCTTAATAGTAGTCACTCTCAATTTAACGAGGATGAGCTAGTAGTGGAGTGTCTTTTTCTCATTAAGGAGGCTAACATAGCTGAAAACAAGCTTTCCACAAGTAATAAAGAGTTATTCTCTTTCTAAGAAGAAGGTTGCAACATAGAAAATAAAAACACAAACTCCTTAATTAGCAGTTAACAGTGGCTCTGGCCCAGAGATGGAGGCCTTAACCCTAATTGTTATTACTCCTATCAACATCTTTCCTCTAGCTACTTTAGGTGGAGTTGAAGGGGTAAGGGGTGTCTTTTCTAGAACTTCCATTGATGAGGGTAGTGACAATGATGGGAGAATTGGATGTTGTTATGAATATTACTGACGATTCTTCCAGGGATTCCTTCATCAATTCTGCAGGTGAGGGTGCTTTTCTTTTGAGGACTCCCCCAAACCCTTTGGGTAGCTTGCTATAAAAGAGTGGAGCAGCAAAAAGGTTGAATGAAGTTTACTACTTAAGAGACATCGTTCTCACTGCTTCCTCTATCCCCTAAGGAGAAAAGAGGTGGTGGTTCTAGAGATATGACTTCTCTATCCAGTCTGATTGAATAGAGGCTTGTTAATAAAAGGACAGGGTTATTAAATAGTCCCAAGGGGTATAGGAGGAAGAAAATCTATTCCTTTATGAGGAAATGATTGAAAAAGATACCTATAGAAAGCTTCTAGGTCAGTCTCCCCTTCCTCACTTCAAAGCTTCACTTGGCTATTGAGAAGATAAAGGTCTAATCTCTTGCTTCTCATTCTAAGTTAGAGTGTGCTAGAGTAGAAAATAGCCTGTTGTGATCTAAGATTCAAGAATTTGGAGAGGGTTTGAGGAGGCCTGAAGCTAAGAATAGGAATGTAAAGGAAGAGCTAGAGAAGGAGAGAAGAACTTCACACTTCTACAAGGAAGGTTGGGCCAAGGTCTTGGCAGAGAAGGGCTAATTAATCACACTTGTAATTTTGGTACTAAAAGTTGTATTGTGATTTTATTCATTTAAGAATGTGTTATGAACTCAGGTATTATGTGTTTTGCTTATCAGAATTCTTATTCCTCTCAAGTTTTTAATCCAACCTTATGGAAATTCTAAAGTTAATTCCTTATTAAATTTCTTAACCTCGTTTTAGGAATTTTATTCCTTGTATGTCTTAATGCAGCTTGCTGAAATCCAAAGCAATTCATTAACTAAATTATATGATGTCTTAGGGATTTATTATACTTTTAAATCCAATTACATCATTTACACTTAAATTAAATGATTTGTAATACACAATTAAATGTGTAGGAATAAAGATGCTTCTTTATTAATAATGATGGAATTTAAAATATTACTCCTAGGGAGATGCAAAGTTATTACTGTGGTTACAGAAGTCAACTAATGCTTACATGGAAATAAAAACTATAACAATCTTATACTTGAGATCTATGCATAGTTGTATATGATATTATCCACATGCCAATGTTTAAAACCTCTTTGTCCCCTAGGGAGAGAAGTTTATAGCTACCTAGATGGACTTCTTCTTTGAAATTGTATAGTCCTTCCCAGTTTGGTGCCAATTTTCCTGGGTGCTTTCCAATTGCTTCCATGGTTTTGAGCACTAGGTCACTAAGTTTTAGGGTCAATGACATACCCTTCTATTATACATCATACTAATCATTCTCTTGTATAGTTATGTTCTTATAGCAACTGCTTCCCTTTTGTCTAACAGTAGACCTAGGGCTTCAGCCTATGTCCTTTCATTTTGTGTTGGTTCATGGCCTTACACCCTCAAATTGGTTACACCAGCTTCTAAAGGAATTAGGGATTTTACACTATATGTAAGCATAAAAGTCGTGGAGCTATGGAGGCATTGAGAATTGTTCTTAAAGAGTAGAGGATGTTTGGTAACTTATCAACCCAAGCTCCCTTGGCTACCCCGGTTTTCTCTCCTATGGTGTGGATTATTTGTTTTTTAGTGGCTTTTGCTTGTCCTTTAACATGAGATCTTACCACTAAAGTGTTGATGAAAGTGATTCCCCTCCCTGCAATAGTACTCCTTGATCTTCTTGCTAATAAATTGCTTGCCATAGTTCATAGTTATAGATCTAGGAAGTCTATATTGTGATCACGTCTTTTCATAGAAAGTCTATGGCCTTCTTATGTAATAGTTGGAGCTTGTTCAACTCCTACCTACTTTATAGAGTATTCCACTACCACAAATAGGAATTTCTTTTTTTTTAGATCCTATGGCAAATGACTTAAGATGTCCATTCTTTGCTTGGCACAGGATATAGGCTCCATTATTGTAGATAGATTAGTAATTGGTTTATAAATTTTGTATGAGGAAAATTGGCATTTATGACACTTTTTGACATAGACTAGTGCATCTTTAAGAAAAGTAGGCCAGTAGAACCTACTCTTAGTACTTGTCTTGCTAGCACCTAACCCCTATATGTGATCCACTTTAATATGGGTTTGGATATTCTCTCTACAATTCCCCTTGATATAGACAGAACCATGTTGCCTTTCTTATTAGCTTTTCAATTTAGTTTAGATCACCTTGAAGATTTCCTCTCTCTAAATAATCTAGGATAGGTTCCATCCATGAGCTATCACATTTGTCACATCGGCCTCTTTAGGGTCTATACTTCTATTCCTTGCAACTTCCCAAAAGACAAGTATTGTAGAATTAGTTTTTGCTAAACTTGTCAGCCTACTTAATGCATTTGCCTTATGGTTCATTGACCTCACAATGTGAGTGATCTCAGATTGAGGTAAGTCTTTGATGGATTTCTCAATGTTGGCCAGATACTTAACCATGCGGTTTTCTTTAGCCTCAAACTCACCTTTGATCTGATTGATCACTAGTTGCGAGTCACCTAAGTCCTTGACATTCTTTGCCACCAAGACTTACATTTCTCTAAAAATTGTTACATACTTTGTTGTATTGGTGGTGGTTGGGAATGCAAATATTATGGAGCGCTCATATTTTACCCCTTCAGGAGACTGTAGGATTAGGCCAACACCTCACATAGGAAATCAAATAGGGCTAATGCCTTGATTGTTATCCAAAGCATATACTCTCTGTCTAACCTAGATAACTCCATTGCCCTGAACAGTCATACTCCTGGAATATCTTCTTGAGTGGTGGGTCTACTAAGACCTTGATTAGATGTGCCTCAAAATAAGGTCTTAACCTTCTAGCTGCTATAATCAGGGCCAAGGCCAACTTCTTAATGTTTGGAAAGTTGAGTTCTGTACTTATCAAGACATGATTACCAATGTATATAGGAATCTATTTTTTGTTCTCTTTCCTTGGATACATTAAGAGATCCTACCCTCACAATCACTTCAGATGCTATATGATACATTAAGAGATCCTCTCGGGGCCTAGGGCTGGATAATTGTGGTATACTAGACAGATATTGCTTAAGCTATTTAAAGGCTTCCACTGCATCTTTAGTCCATCTAAAGTCTTTAATTAACCCTAGGTACTTAAACATAAGAGGCACTTTTGTTCAAAGTTAGAAACAGATCTTCCCAAGGGTGCCATCTCGTCAATTTATGAACCTCTTTCACTATTCTAATGCTTTGCATGACTAAAACTACTTTCACTTTTTTAAGATTTGGCTATATCCTTCTTTCATTGATCATAAACCCCATGAATTTACCGTTTAGCACCCCAAAGGCATACTTTTGGGATTCAAGTTCATCTTATACTGTCTTAAAGTGTTAAAACTCTCCTTTAGATCAAGGAGTGTTGATTTGAAGTCTTACACTTGACGATCACGTCATTAATGTATGCCTTTATGTTTTTGACAATATGCCCTTAGAAAAACTTATTAATCAACCTCTAATATATGGAACTGATAGTTTTTAGCCCGGATGACATAGCATTATATTAGTATAGCCATTGGTGTGTAATGAAACTTGTATGCTCATGATCTTGTTCCCACATTGGTATTTGATGAAAACCAAAGTAGGCATACGTGAATGTCAAGTAATCACGTTTTCTAGTTGAATTGACCAATTAACCAATCATTGGAAATACAACGTAGTCTTTAGGACATGCCTTATTAAGATTAGTCTAAACTATGTATATTCTCTATGAACCATTAGGATTCTTTAGCATTAATATATTTGCCAACCAATCAGGATAGTAACACTCCTTGATAAATCTATATCCACTAATTTCTACACTTCTACTGATATTGTTTGGTTTCTCTCAGGGGCAAAGTATCATCGTTTCTGCTTAACAGGGTATGGCTGAGGGTTTATGCCTAGCTTATAAACCATAATCTCAAGATCTATTCCTAGTATCTCTTGTAATGCATAAGTAAATACATCTCCAAATTGCCTCGACAAATATATTAGTGCTTCTTAGAAAGCTAGTTCTATCTCTACTCCAATTTATATAGTCTTATACTAGTCCTGTGGTAGGCATGTCTCTTGCAATTGGCCCATTGGTGCTACCCTAGGATTGTTATCATCTCTATCGTCAAGTTCAAATATTAGGACCACATTAACCTCTGGTTATTACATTGCTTGTCTCTTATTAGTCTATGTTGCCTTTCCCATTTCATACTCGATATGTGGGACTATTTCCTTCAAGGTGGCTATGCAAGACTCCCTTCCATTCTTCCAATCCCCCACAATCCTTGCTATAGAGCCACTATATGCCAAATATCAAATGTCTAGGTTGTAGGTAGAATTTAGGAGTGACATCCCCATGATTATGTTATAAGCAGAAGGCACATCAAGGATAATATAGTCTATCTTTAATTAGCATGTGTTTCCAGTCTAGATCCTTACTTTGGTGGTAGCTTGATCATCCCCTTGGGATATGTGGTGTGCCTTATGAAACCTATGATGAGAAGTGGTGCTAGAGACATGTAAGCTTGATAAAATAGATGTAGAACAAGACATATGTGGAGCTTCTAGTATCTACCAGTACTTTAGGAATCCCTATAGTTACATACTATCAACTTGATAACCATGTGATCATCACAACGCTAAGACATAGGTCTAGCACCTTTAAAAAGCATCTAATAAGAAGAGTTTACAATTACTTAGTTTACTCCCAGGCTTGTTTAGTCCAGATCTCTTAGATGACTCTTTAATGCCTTAATTGATAATCCTACTAGGAGAGGTCCCTCAAATATTACTAGTCTCATGCCTTTGAGGCTTGTATTAGGAGAGTCATATGCTTCAGAACTCCTTTCTTCTTAACGGTTCCCTTTCCTCGAGGATGATTTTTTTGAGATACTTATTCAGCTTTCCTTTCTTAGCCAGTTCATTGAGTACTCTATCCAAATTTTGGTAGTGCTCTATGTTACCCCTATAGTCTTTGTGGAATACATACCCCTTATCCTTGTTCTTATTTTTGGGCCTCTGCTTGAGAGGGTTAGCTTCATCCATGTATATGCTATATTTGATCTCTATGAGGATCTAACTCCTGGACCTATTAAAGAGAGATTCTATCTTAAAGGTCCTTTTTTTCTTTTCCTTTGATTTTGCTTGATTGATATTTTTTCACCTTTCTTATTTACCTCCTTGGGAGTTTTTGTTCCTCTCATAATGACCTCCAATTTTATATACCCTTCACCCATGTGCAACACTTGTTGCAGGGTGGCTAGCTATTATATGATGAACTCTTCACATAAGCTATTGTGCCTAACCCTATTGGTGAATGAAGCTAAGGCCATATTTGACTTAAGGTCTTCCATGAAAAGGGTCTCATGGATGAACCTCTTCACATACTTAGCCAATGATTCCAATTGGATAGATCTTTCCAACATGGGACAGATACTGAGGGTAGCCTATTGAATCAGGCCTGTCCTACCCCTTCAAGGGTAGTAGAGACGCATCTTTGCATAATGGCATTTTAGGGAAATTGTTGCAGATAGATTTGAGTAAAGTAAGCATCCAAGTGCTCTTAAGGGTCTATATTCAATCATACTACCCTATTTTGGGCACCTTGATCTGTTGGATCCACAACAATGATTTTGATGGTGTCAAACTAATTAAGAATGAGAATCTTTTTACCCTTGTTCCTAATTTTAGGTGGTAAATAGAGTCAATCTTTTAGATTAATTATTGATATTTTTTGCTTTATAGAATTAACTGCAGGATAGTTAGTCTAAATGGTAGATATTTCCTTTATCTTAGATATATCTTTCATTTACTTCTTGTTCTATCTTTTTCTCTCAAATCAAAAAGACAAAAAAACTCTAGTTTTCATGATCCAACCTTCGAAATCCAGGCTCCTCCATCTTTGAATAAACCGAAGTTGGTTTTCATAGCCTTGATCTATGTCATGTTCTAGTAAGGACCTTGAACATAGACTTTGATTTCAGTCTTTTAAGGACATTGACTTTGATCTTGAAAATGCAATTGGTTGTTGTGCATTAGTTTGTACTAAAGCCCTTTGAGCTACTTCATATTAACATCCAAGGTTTAGGTTTGTTTTAGCATTTGATCAGGATTCGGGTCATAAGCCTTGGCTTCTGTCATTCAGGAAGACTAATCTTAACCTTGATTATTCAAGTGCTTTGCTTTGCATCAGTTGGTATCAGAGTGCAAAGGTCCTTATATTGTTAGTAAGGCTTCATTACTTCTCTTACCTTCCTTCACTTTGCAGAGTCCATTAAACACTCACTATAGCCCAGCCACATTTCCATGCTACAAAAAGAACCCTTAGCTCCAAAAAAAAGCTTTCAACCAACTTCCTTTTCTTGACCCAAATTCAAACCTAAACTTTTTTCTTTGACCATGGACGTGACATTTTAAAAAATAGTTAAATCCAACTTTCTACTTGGAGTAGGTTTATTCCCTTGAAGATTATCTTAAGAAAAAATGGCTTCCAAATGAAGAGAGCTTCAAGATAGCCATCCTTAAGCTCAAATTATTTGCCTACTCTTGCTATGCATGTGTTGTGCAAACAAGAGCCAAAGACGGTAGATCCATAATTGAGACTTGGGGAAAAATCAAAAGGTGCATGAATGAAATGTACCTTGCTAAGGACTATTGTAACACCCCAACTCTTAATCTCCATATTAGTCTTAGTTAATTGGTCATTAAAAATTTTCATAACGAAAGAGTCAAGATTGGGACACTTATGCCATCCTATAGAGGATAAGGCTTACTCACTTCACCAAGCAAATATTATAACATGCGTTATCCTACACAAAAATCAATTAGAGCATATTTATGCATTCCTAAACTCAATTCAAAGTACAACAGCCCACAAAGTTTACATTCCAAATGAACCTTGACTTTACAAAATGTCACTGTGAGCTTGTTTAGACTTCATTCACTATCTCCTCGCCTTTCTAGTGTTGCCAGGTAAGGACTTAGTAATTTATTTACCTAAAAACATTAAACATAAAAATATTTGAACAGTGAGCTAAAGCTCAATATGTTCACTCTTATATTGTAAAAATAGAAAATCATTGTTTCGGGAGCACGCGCATTTCTATCAATTTTAGTTTGAAATGAGGGAGAGAGAGAATTATATTAAAACTATTACCAGTTATTATCTAAAAGTGGAACATAAACTAATGAGCTCATATGTACAATGCGATCATTAAATAAGTGTACACTTGCCAAGCCGATCAGGAAGTCTGACTTGAGGCCATGCAGGTGAACTGAAGGGCCTAAGCCCTGATAATGGATAACTAGTGGGTCCACTTAATTATGTGGCAAAACAAAGCTTGAAAATAATTCATTGAACAATGGTATATTACAAGATTTTGGTATTTATAAAAACGTGTAACTATTTGAAAGGTATAAGCAGTGAATGCACCTATAAAATCTCTCCCTTCTTATAAGTATTCATTATGGCTCAGTGATGATGAAAGTGGCATCGTTTTTGTTTCAGACAGATCTTTCATTATTGGTACAGTTTAAATAGTTTTTGTTATTAAAATCTTGATAAACAATCCATGATTTTACTGGTTATTCCACTTAATTATTTATTTACCATTATTTCCTTTTTTCGTTTTGTTTGTTTGTTTCTTTTACTAACATTCCTTTTATTGCTTAACCGAACTTACGATTAAATCTTCTTTCGAGACCACTTTGTCGTCTCAACCTGCAATCGCGTAAATATTTCACGTGTTGAATAGAAATGCGGCACTCAACTTTCTGAATTTAAGATTAACTAAGATAATTATCACATATTACTTTCGGGTTATTATAACCTTCCCCCCTTAAAATAAGTTTTGTCCTCGAAACATTTAAATATGGAAAAGTTCATGTGACTCTTGATGAGGCATGACTAACTCATAGGATTTGACTAGGGGGATGCTTTTACTACATGGTTGATTAACTTCATAATCAAGTATTTGCATGGGATGCTCCTCATAAAGTAAGTTTTCAGCAATTTCTATAGGTTCTGTCGCAATGGCATGATTCAGATTTGGAATATACTTTCTGAGCTATGAAATGCGAAAAGCATTATGCACATGCTCGAATTCAGCAGGTAAATCCAATCGATAAGCCACAGGGTTGAATTTCTCAATGATTTCATAAGGCCTTATATATAGGGCTTAGTTTACCCCTGATGTTGATACTCCTCACTCCTTTAACTGGAGATACTTTCAAGAACACTTTATCTCCCATACAGTGCTTTGAAAGACGCTATTTTAATGGTGGATTTATAGCTGTTATTGTAAGAAAATTCCAATAAGGGTAAATAATCTTCCCACTCTCCCTGAAAATCAAGTACACATGCTCTCAACATATCTTCTAAGATTTTCTTTACTCCCTCACTCAGCCCATCGGTCTCAGGGTGATATGAACCACTGAAATTTAGCTTGGTTCCAAAAGCTTTCTGCAGGGCTTGCACACCACATGCATTTGTTAGTACCTACACTGCACTCTGCTGTAGTATGGTTTGTTTGGCCACAATTGGTGCAAGTTCTGTTGAAGCCACTGGACGGTACCTAGTAGGGCCAGTTGCAGTACGTCCAATCTTTAATGCCTGATTATTCTAATTTCATAATTTATTTATCTATGATCACAACAGAAGTCCTTGGCTCGGAGGTATTACTGTCGTTCTGTGATGGAACAATACTACCTACACTACCCATGACACTATATTACCCGCACAGTCATTAAGTTCACTAAACGTTGGAATTAATCACTAAACCTGGCAAAACTGACCCGAGACCTGAAACCCAAACTGAACGACCCGAACCCATACTTGACCCGACACCCGAAATATGCTCACCCGAAAGTGGACCCGAAACCCGAATTGACCCGAACCGAACCATACCCGACCCGAAATTTTCTAAAAAGTTACTTGCTTTGGCATGACGAGCGTATTTGATCAAAAATTGATTGACTCGAAATCGAACCGATCTGAACCATACCCGACCCAAACCGAAACGACCCGAAAGGTCACTTAACCCGAACATGACTCAACCCGAACTTGACCCGACCCGTACCCGATCCGAATGACCCATTTGCCAGGTCTATTAATCACCAAGTTTAGCAAATGTTGGAATTAAAACATGCATTTAAAAACTGGTCTGATACATAATGTACTTGACAAACTTAGCATAGAATTACTAAACACTTTGGTGAACGTATTGTCCAAAAGTTTATACAATCAGTAAGCTCGGAGGAAAATTTGTTTGGTTCAAAATATACTTGACAAATATGTAATTTCATGGTTAGTGCAAATAATAACGAGAAGCAAGACCACCTCTGTCGCTTCAAGCTGAAGTAAACACCTTTCATTTTAACAGGAGAGGGATTTCAAGAACCAGGTATGTACATTGCCTGTGCTCTTCGAAAACTCATATATTTCCCAAATTGTATAAAATTTATGTAACGTTCATGTAACGAACCATTTGATATAATATTTTGTCACCTAAACAAGTGGCGCCACTAGTCATCAATCATCAGGGCTTACACCCTTCAATTTACCTGTGCGGCTACAACTCAGGCTTCCCAATCGCCCTAGGATGTGTGCACCTATCTCAAGATTGCTTTAGACTTCAATATAGTCTACTTTTAGATAAAAGTAGCAAATCAGCTTTACCTACACTTTCTCTGTCTCCTGTTTTCAAACAAAATATTTTGAAATACGAGCGTCCAACCAAACTAAATACAAAACTTAATTTACAGCACAGGGATGTACGTGCTAAGATTAGACTCATTATTTAAACGTTTTAATGTTTTTGTTTTAGATAAGAGATTAGTGAACAACCCTCATGTTGGTAAGCCAGAAGGTAATAAGAACTAACCGAAATTTGTAGTATTTTGCTGAAGATTAGCTAGCCAGGTGCTGACAGTGATTTGTAGGCTAGCATTCCTGGAAAGTTGTTGATTGTATAAACTTTTGGAAAATACATTTACCAAAGTGTTTAGCTATTCTGTGCTAAGTTTGTCAAGTATATTATGAATCAGATAAGTTGACAAATGTATGTTTTCATTCCAATGTTAAGTGAACTTAGTGACTGTGTGGATAATATAAAGTCACAGGTAGTTCAGGTAGCATTGTTCTGTCACAAAACGACACTAATGCCTCCAATCCAAGGACTTCCACTGCGATCATAGACAAATAAATTATCAAATGAGAATAATTAGGCAATAAGGATTGGAGGTGTTGCAACTGTATTCACTATCCTAGACTTGGAAATAGGTGTATTTAAGGAGATCTTAAAGGACAAAGAGCCAAACATCAAAGAAGTGTTGTTCCTAAAAAATTGGCATTGGAAGTTGTTCTACCCATCATTTCTCACCCCACTCTTATACTCTCCATTGACTAGACATGGTGATTGAGGTAAACATCACCAAACAAGCTCTGTTTTCTTTTTCAAGGAGATAGTTGACGAATGATACTTTGCATGGTTAGTCTCGTATGAGTGCTTAGTGAATACATTTTAAAAGACCATGAATATATGGTCCCCATGTTATTCCTCATTAGAAACCTAACACCCACTTCTTGAACTTCCATGATCAAACTCTCATTCTAGATTTTCTAGACCCTTAACTTTGAATGTCACAAAATGTGAAGCTCCACAAAGAGAGCCTTTTCAAACCAACATGAAGCTACTACCCTGGGTGGCACAAAGTTCATTTGATTCCATATCCCGCCACTGGAGAGAAAACCTCTATAATTTATGGTTGTGGATGATAAGGAGCTCAATTATCATGTGAATATTGATGCGTACATTTGTGTTTCCAATTAGCATATGAATATTAGGGTTCGTAGGCAAGGTCTTAACTTCAAATTAGTATCAGAGAGTTCCAAAAAATCCTAGATATTCAAGAAAGGTGGGATCCATGATGCCTTAGACTGCATGCCCAGGGATTTAAAGACAAACTTGTTTGAAACAATGGGAGTTTCATGCATATGCATCATGTTCTTTAACGAGGTAGGATGGATCCAAGTTAAGCCTGTATTTTTTACTCCTTGTTGTGGTTACTTTCAAGTAATATAGTCATTTCAAGTCATAGTTCACTTATTTCTTGTAAATCACATCAATAAAGCTTATTGGAAGATGATGCTAGAAAATTTCAATTTTCAATTTTCAAGCTCCAAATTTATGCTTAGTTTACAAGGATCAAATCAAGTCCAAATGTTGCACGACAACTATGTATATAAACCCTTTTGGGTATATTTCGCGGGTTTGTTGAGATATCTAGGTTAAAGGCAATTTTTAGTTGTGATTTCCATAAAATTTATATGATTGTTGAGGCTACACAGTTTATTTCGAGAAACTTTGTTCAAGTTTGAGTAGATCTTTGAGGTTCCAAATACGCATGCTTGAAAAGCTCTTTAAGTATAGTTTTAATTCATTAAATTGTTTTAGGAAACTCTAACTATTAATAACGTAATCTAGTGAAGAAGCAAGATTGTCAAAATTCAAATATGCATTGCTCAGCCTTGAAAAAAAGACTGAAAAACTAGGTCCAGAGACTTGTAAAGACCATGACCTGAAACCCTGGGTTTCGTCCCCCATGAATGGTTCAACCTACTTACTAGGTGTACAATTTGGATTTGATTTTTTTTACTAGAACACAAGTCAGGCCTACAAAAGTAAAAGGTTGTCAGGCCTAGAGAGCTGGATCTCAGTCATATCTTAGGAACCCAACCAAGTTCCTGGGCTAGAACTTGACCTTATTCTTGGATCCAGATCTAGGCAGTAATACGAGTCAGCCTAAGAGATTGCGCAACAAGCCTAATCTAGGTACCCGACCGAGTTCCTACATCAAAGCTGAGCTCGGTTTTTGGTGTAGACAATATTATTGTAAGGATCCTAACATATCAGTCTTCCGAGTCTATTTTGTCCCAATCTAGAAAAAAACTAATGAGAAACAAAAAAAAAGGAAAATTTAATTACTAGAGTTGACAGTTAGAAAAACTTACAAAATTGAATATACTCCCTAAAACAAACCATAAAATGAAAGGAACACCAGTAGGGACAATTGGTTCGTTCTAACCAAATTTTTGAAAAGCTCTAAATAATCCCTGATGGGGGAGACCTAATTGCCTCTGTAGGCTGAAATAAAAAATTTAGATTCGGGGGCGATGATACGATGACATCATGGAGTGTATCACGTCATCGCCCATCATCAATGATAGTCTCTACTAATTGATGTGAGGAAATCAAAACCTGATTACGCTCAGAACAACTAGCAGACAACATATTATGATCAACCAATTCAAATAATAAAATGTAACAAAGTCTTAGTCCAAAGGAATTTAAAGACGTAATTAAATAATTACAATAGGCAGGGTTTAAGCTAATTAATGATTACATCTTTACTTATGCCCAACACTAAATAAAGCACTCAAATAAAAGACAAGAGAGAGAGAGAAAGAAGGAAGGATGGTTGAAATTGTTCACTTGGGATGACCCAACTAAACTATTTGGTAACCTAACAAATTGACGCCTCTTTCGTAATCGATCAATTTCTCACCTTCAATGCCTCTCAATATTTTCAGCATATGATGTGTTTCTCTTAATATTTTCAGTCTCATTCTCTCTAATTGTTCGATTTATTTTCATATAGTTTTCTATATGTCTAACCCCTATGGGTAGCTCCCTTTTTATAGTGCTTAGGGGTGACCGGTTGATTAGAAAATGGAGACCCAACTTCACTCCTAATTGGCTTAATCCAAATAGATAAACCAATACGAATAAAACACTATATGCTAAACATGTCCTAGACACCGAGCAGGGGACTAAAGCTCGTGGTCGAGTTGTTGGCTACATTCCCATCGGTTCAGGCCATTGCGCCGACCTATCCTTTCTCCCCTTTTTTTCCTTTCTTTCTCCTTCTGACTCGAATTAAGTACTAATATGCTAGACCCCAAATACACATATTGGGGCATAAATCTCATTGTCAGGGTTTTTAAAAAAATCAAGACCTCATTCTTATGCATCTACAGTTAACCCTCATTTTGACCAAGTCTACACAAGGTGAAGGTCAAAAGCTAGCTCCTATGCTCACCTGTTTTGTTGCTCTATTTTGGTCTTTCATCACTCTAGAGGACTCTTCACCAATCTAATGGTTCCTAATCATTGACCTTTTGCCAATATTGTAGACCTTTCGTAGGTCTAATAGATCTTGAATCCGACCTTTCGTCAGTCTAGCATAACTTTTACTGGTCTAATGGACACTTCACTAGTCTAGCGGATCTTGAATTTGGCTTTTTATTAGCCTAGCACTTCTGTTGATCTAGTGTATTTAGATTTTCACCTTTTGTCGGTTTAGCAGATTTAGATTATGCCTAATTTCCTTTTCCCGAACTGATAAAAATCTTGACTCCCTTTGCATGTGCGTTGCTTTCCTTTTGTTTGGGTGCTAGTGTTCTCTACTGACATTAGCATTATTTCTTTGTTCCTTACTATTTCCCAAAGCCTTTCATGGCCCCAGGAACTGGGACAGGTCCCCATTCTTTGGCTTCTTCCCTTTGCTTTCTTGCATTACGCCTTTTATTGTTGTTAAGGCTAATACAAATTTCGCCTTTTATGAACAATGTAACCCCTATGCATGCATGATGGACATGTTTTTGTTGTTTCTCCTTGCTAAAGTTGATTATGATGTTGGTGCATCTGAATGTCCGTCCACTAGAATAATCCTAGCCAAGTCCTCCCTTGTTGTGATGCACTTGTCTTTTTGTTTTTTTTTTTTCTTGCTAAAGTTAATGATGCTTATGATGACCATGGACTTAGGGTCCTGGTCGGGTCCACTTTGAACAATGCTCTTGCTTTTCCTTTTGTTTGCATGCATCATGAATGGACAAGCTTGTATTTTTGCTCTATGATTTTTTGCTCATGGATCTTAATTAGATCCCCATGGTATCTTTCTCCCTTTTTCCTTTGTTTGCCTGCATCTTAGACAAACTAGCTAGGATTTTGCTCCTTGCCTTCATGCATAAGGAGCCTAGCCTGGTGCCCTATTGGCATCTTTCTTTTCTTTTTTTCCTCTTGTTCTTTTGTTGTTATTTTATGCATCTACATGTTTAGGTATGAATAAAAGAACGCAGCTGGGCCTCCTCCCTGTTTGCTTCTTCTTCTTTACTTATGTATTTCATTCCTTGGAAGTGTTTCCCATACTCAATGCTTCTCTTACTTAAGCAGCTAGTAGCTTCATCTCTTCAACTCCTTCAATGAGGGGAAATAGAGAACTATCAAGGCTTGGGATGGAAGGGGCCTTCTAGTGGACATCGAATGTCATGCATGCTTTCAAGCTGCATAAATAGCAGTGCAGGTTCATGTTTCTGCTTTAAAATGTTGTTTTCTTATTGTGGGCATAAGTTTGATGTTATTTTCTTTCCTTCCTTTTCAGGAAGATCTTGTTAGAGGTGTGAATGCCACTAGGAAATTTATAAGAGATCTTAAACAAAGGGAAGTGAAAATGTGATTTGTACTAACTGATGTTGGTTTTGATGCCTTCCATTTAGTCCTAAAAGAAGTAATATATTTGACTAATCATTGCACTAGTCGAGCAATAGTTTAAAGATTTTGAGACACTCCTAACACTTTTCATTTTTTGTTCGAGGAAATAACCATAACTCATTTTGACTTTCTATGCTAACAGTGTTGGCTTTTATAGGGATCCTAGTTTATAGAGAGGACTTTTACTTGCAATGTAACCAACTTTGACAATTTTTTGTCCTATCATGAATAAAATTCCCTACAGAAATTGCTTCTCTTATAGCATATTTTTTTAATAACATCAAACTGAGTTGTTTGGCTAACCAACAGGCGCTCATTATTTGGCTCATCTCTTTTGCGCTATCATTTTTATTGAGTTGGGCAATCATTGTTACTTTCACCACTCTATTAACCTTATGACCTTGTTGGAGTGATAGACTTAAGCTAGGGAGTTGTCGCATATTCCACCCTTATTCATAGAATGCAAATGAGGGTGTGAAAAAACATATAGAACTCACAGTGAACTTAATTCTAGCTTGCTACTAGTGGTTCATGGAGATTAATCAAGGTAGCTATTTCTTGTAAAAATCATTTCCTCGCTTTTGGCTTTAGGCCCTTATTATTGATTACCACTTTTGCAGCCCTGGTTTTACGAGTACTTTCCCGAGCTTTTGCCATGATCAAGTGAGCCTACTTATTTTTCGGCCATGGTATGGACTAAAAAGAATCAAGTATAATGGAGATTCCAATCTAGGAGTCTCTAGTCCCTTCTAGAAGTAATAAATGCTTTAACAGTGGTATTATTTCCTTGAATACCTATAGTTGTAAAAGCATATTGTTTTGATCCTCCTAGTCACTTTGGGCTTTATTGACCTCCTTTTCTTGTAGGAAAATTTTCATCCATGGGAAGGTCATAACTTTACCCTTGTAGTGTAGACGGCCTAACATTATAATTATTGTCAACTCCTTATGGAAGGGCCATACAATTTCATTTTGCATTTGAGTGGAAAGTTACTACTCAAAGTGCCAATTAATGGCCTTAAAAATTTTCAGTTTGCATAGCATTTTTAGGCAGTGGTAATTGCTGTTCTGGGGGTTTTTTATGCATAACGATGTAATTTTGTGAGTCCTTTTCTATTTTAGGCTTGGGTTTGGTGTTCTTGATGATATCATGCAAATTCTAACCTAAAGAAATAAATTGCACCTATGAAAGAAGTGAAGAGGAAATAAGAGTCTAAGAACTAGATTGGTTTTTGCTTGAATCGGCCATAAGCAGACAAGAAAAGGCCTGAACTGGTCTTGGATAGAGGAGTTCGGTCAAGTTCCTTGGTGGTTTTGTTTGGTTAGGCAATAAAGCAAGTTTTGAAGTGTTTTAAAGTCCTTAGTTGGCACTATGGTTAGCCCGTAGTGGGGACCCACG
This sequence comes from Selenicereus undatus, assembly GCA_017589665.1. NCBI lineage: Eukaryota > Viridiplantae > Streptophyta > Magnoliopsida > Caryophyllales > Cactaceae > Selenicereus > Selenicereus undatus. The sequence goes on from JACYFF010031955.1 coordinate 53,846,116, forward strand.
GTCTATGGCACCTTGTTTCATGCGCAACTATTGATTTTTCAGCAATTTTTGCTATTCACATGCCCGATTCTAGCTATTTAAGCTCATATAACAAACATCTCTATAAAAAAAATCTATCTAACATCTGATTAACCACCTAAATTAGGTTTTAGATTAGATTATAAGGAAAGAGAGCGACTTAAAGCAAACATCTTGCACGGATTCCATGTCTGGTTTGCAATTGACATATTTAAGCACGTTCTTTGGCTAAGCAAATCTCTTTTCTCATTTTAGGATTTATGTTTTGCAATTTCGATTAGCTTTTTTTGCTTTGATCTTGGATTTATACAAGTACTAGTTAATTTCTTGATCCTGTGTTGATATATTTTGATACATTGGAATTTATTGGATTGTTTTATCAAATCCTAGATGTTCATTGAATTGTTAGGAATTTGATCACTTTCTTGCATGTTTTGGCTATTGGGTGAAAAATTAAAAGGTGAAATCTAAAATCAGATCCCTAGGATTTGACTTGATTGCATGGAGTCTTGAGAAAGTCAAACTAATTGAGAAACCACTAATTTGATGATCACGTGCCTAATGAACCTAAGCAAATCAAGAGCCATTGAGAAATGATGATTGGTTATATTTAGGTATTTCACTTTGCCTTGAAAAAGGGTTGTGATACCTCGATTATCAGTTTTCAAACAACCAATAGAGGAGCAAGTGCTTGATTGATATTTGGATTGGGTGACTTTTGCTTTTGTTAATTTCCTCGATTATTTATCCATTTGATTAAAGGGCTGATTATATTAATGTCAATATCAAGTTTTGATTCGCTTAGTCTATTCTGGGAGAGTATATCTCGGTAGATTGACCAAGTTCTTGTGGAAGATTATCTTGATTTGCTACAACACCACTGTACACTTTCAATCCTATCAAGTTCTTAGCACTGTTGTAAGGGATTAGTGTCAAATATTGGGCTTTTCCCAAAAGGTTTAACTAAGAATTTTGTTTTTCTTTTTAAAAAAATAAATAAATAATGGCAACTTTTTATTTTTCCCAATTCGATCATGAATTATTTTGGAGGTGTTTTAGTGTTTACATTATTTTCTTGCTCAACGTGGTTATTATATGTGTAAATGAGAAATCTTCTGCATTGGTGATGGGGGAGTGAATATCTTTTAGAATGCTAGGGTCATATTAGTAAAAGCACTGATGAAGCATGGCATTTGCTTAAGTGGCTTGCTTGGAATTCGTTTGAATTTGAAAAGACTAGTCATGCCTTTGGGTATTTCCCTAATTTTAGTGCATTCTATGCTAGATCTTATTATACCCCTTTTTGGTGTGACATGTATAATTCTTCTAATCACAATATTAATTCATGCCCTTATTACGCATGCTATGCTTAACCTGACTTTACATCACCTAGGGACAATGCTAATGTTATCCTAGCCTTATTTGTTTAAGCCTTTCCTTTAGCTCAGTGCACAACGCTCAAGATAGGTGAACCTATTGGGTTTGTTGCTAGGTTGTTTATTGATGGTACTTGTTGTGAGTCTGAAGATGCTTTTAATACAACCCATAATCTAGCTAAGACTCCTTTGGAGGGGTCATGTGATGAGTTTTTGTATAAGGGGTTTCTTGGTCTTGGTTTTGTTGATGCTACTATGGATTTGAGCTATAAGGAGAACATGTTTGATGTGCTTGGTAGGAATATTGATGATTTTGTGTCCCTAGGTTACTTTTGTGGTTATGACTTCTCCCTTGACCCATGTCACATGTACCTAGTGGACAAGCATAAAAAAATCATGTGGAACACTTTTTTTGATTTCTCTTTTGATTTTTTGGTGATATTTGCTTTATTAAAGAGAACACTAACTTTCTTTACTATGATTATCTTAATGCTCTTTTACTACCATACTTATGAGCCCCATGCCATGGCATTTGACAAGCTCATGCATACATTGGTGGTGTTTGATTTGAAGAGTCGAGCCTTGAAGTTATGATGGAGTGGTTGATGCTCCATGTGACCTGGTTTTTAAGAGGCCTCAGCTTAGGTGTTCCCAACGCCTAATCTGGTGAGATTGTTCTCTTTTATTTTCCCTCTTCCCTTATTTTACTTTATTATTTTGAATAGCGCTTTAGTTTGCATACTGCTTGGAGCATGTAGTTTTAGGTTTCCTTTCATTTGCATTAGTGTGCTGCATTTAGTTGTATTTTAGGTTTGCACATAGGATTGCATATAGGGATATTGTGGATTGGGTTGAGATGCCTCCGATGATGCTTTTGCTAGGAATGATGGTCTTTATGACCTTGATTAAGTTTTGATGTGTAATCCCTTTGGTGTGAAAATTTTTGAACGTTTTGTGAATGTCTCGTGGTTTGGCCCTGTCTTGATTGGGAACTATGTTACCCCTTAGAGCGTTAGCACTAGTTTTCACGCATAAGATTTATTTTATGAGTTAAATGAGGTCATGGTAGATATCCTGTGAGGATTTATGCTTTATTTGGACTAATTTGTTATACTTAGTCTCCAGTTCTTTCATATGTGTTATTCTTCCAATTGGTATCTTTAGAACTTTCCCAGATTCTTGTTCAAAACCACCTCAGCATGTGCATATTTGATTATGTGATAAAGACATTCTTTTGTTGGTCACTTTGGCCACATCGCCAAATAACCTACCTTGTGTTACATGTTTATCTCTTTTGCTAGCCTATTTGAGCTTATATCCATCTATGTATGAAGCGTTCATGTATGCCATTACCCACATACACATATTCCTATCCTTAACCTAAGTCTATGGAGCTTCACTTCATGTATGTCGTAGGTAATCTTCAGGACATTTGAGGTGGCTTTGGTATGCTGCTTTGTTGAAGGGTTAATGATATTCTACATTTGGATTCATTCCCCTCTTCTTTAGGTTGTGTTCATATGCATTTAGAATGAGTTGAAATTTATACATCGTATATCTTTCAACAGTTAACTTCCCATTTCATGTTAAACAGAAAAAAGGAAAAAAAGAAGAAAAGCATAATATGTGAATAAGTGATAGGCATTGGTTTCTTGTGCATAGCTTGTGTTCTTGGCTATTAGCTCCATTGTATTTGATTTATGGGGAGTATGTTCATTGTATTGTTGGGGTTGAGATTATTGGTGAGTTTTATGGTTTATTAGGCCATTGTTGGTTGGTCCTTAGTCTTCTTGGCTATTAGCTCCATAGGGTCCAAATTCATTTGTCCACCTCATGCCCTTTACCCCTTAGTCCCATTACAATCCACGTAAGGTTCTCTTAATCATCTTGTGCATATTCCATGTTAGTGGTGGAGAATTAGAGAGTCTTAGGAAGCATATGGCAGTTTTCATCTGTAGAATGAGTCTTGAGTGAACCCATACTATATTTGAAACACATGAGTGGAAGTGATCTACATTTTCCAAAAGTGAGGTTCTATTAGTTTATGTAGCTCTATTTAACTCCATGTGCTTGTATGGTGTGCTTTGTGGTTCTTTGAGGGATGATTATGTTTGATGTCAGGCTTGTAATTTTAAATGTCATTAACAACAATCATCTTTGCCTAATTTTGAAATGTCTTGTCCACTATTTTGAGTTGCAACTGATTGTTACTTTTAATTGCGGTGTGCTACTAGTTGCCTACTCTGGGGAGGTATTGATCGTAGATGCATCTCCCCTTGTCGATTTTATCTAGTGTTTGCTTGAGGACAAGAAAATATTTAAACAAGGAGAAGTGATAAATGTTCAATTTGCATAGGATTTTTAGGTGGTAGTGCTCGCCATTTTAGGGCCTTTTGGTGCATATTTTGTAATTATCTGTCCCTTTTTTGTTTTACACATGGTTTTGGTGGTGTTGGTGACATCATGTACATTCTGGCCTAAAGAACTCGAATGCACCTGCAAAAAGAGTGACGAGGAAGTAAAAGTCGAATAATCGAATTGGTTTTCTCTTGAATCGACCATGAGCAGTCAAGAAAAGGCCTGAATCAGTCTTGGATAGCGAAACCCAGCTAGGTTCCTTTGTGGGTTTGGTGCAATTCAACAACAAAGTAAAATTTGCAGTGTTTTGAAGGGCATAGTGGGCACCACGGTGAACTTGTGGTAGGACCCACGATCTGTGGCTAATAGCTCATATTTATGTGTAATTTTACTCTCTATTTTACCTACTTAGTCTTTGAAATATATTTTTATGGGTAAGTATGAATATTTTTGTAGTTATCAAGTGAAATATGTGAGTATAAACATGATGAAATTGACTTAGTTTTCTCAAATATCTACCACCTAGCCCAATCGACAAGCCTAACTTCAAATGCCCATCAGTAGCAACCCCTCATCACTCTCACTCTCCAATCTCTCTAGCATAGGCTAGTCTTCCTCTTCCCTCTATGCGCATGACTAGCAAGTAATGGCCCAGCAACCTATTCTCACATTTCGAGCCCACATCCTAGCTCCATCTCCCTCTCTCTCTCTCTCTCTCTCTCTCTCTCTCTCTCTCTCTCTCTCTCAGTGTTTTAATGGGCGTGTTTGTTCCAATGGGTGGACCTAGATTAGCAGCGGCCCATCTGCTCTATTTGTCACCGCACAACCCAAGTGTTCTTAATACTCCCTTATCCCCCCAACAACTACGTTTTTATGTGGGTGAGCTCTAGTGGACCCTAGTCAACCACAATTACTCAAGATTAATTTTAGCTAAAAACCAACCTTTTCTCAAGCAAATCAATAGTGTAATAACTAAGGAATTAATTAAAATTAATTTTTTCTCATTAATTTCTAGGTGCTAGAGGGGTGTGAAGGGCACTATAAAAAAAGGATCATGGGTTAAGGCAAATGACTCATCCACTCATCCAAGCATTCCTCTATTCTCTCACCTTCTCTGTCTCTATCATATTTTTCTAGAGAGAGCAAAGAGTCTTGGTAAGACATGAACATTTAGGTTTAGGAGTTTAGAAGAAAATAAGCTTTGTTAACTATTTTTCTCTTATCTTCTCACCTCATTTGTGAGTCAAATCAGAGATTTTGTGCTTAATTGTATAGTTTTGTATAATTAAGTATCAAAGTTTAGACACAGGAAGTGAAACATACCACTAATTAGAAGTGTTATTATACTAACCTCAATGGTGTTTTCACAAATTATGATCGGTCAAATTACTCATCTAGGATTAGGATGGATCTTTGGCTAATAATAATATTATTTTACTAATTTCTTTGCGGTCACCTTTGTCTCTTATATTCCATAATTTTGAGTTTTATTTGATCCTAACTTATTTATGTACATTATTACTATTTTTTTTTCATGTTGATTTCAATAGTTTGATTTGTTGTCTTAGTTATATGTTAGACCTTCCAGGCTCATATGATGTTGTACAATTATGCTTAAAATGATCATAGTTAAATTATAATAAATTATGCTATAAATTATGTGAGTTATGTCTGAAATGAGTAATTCATGCTAACGACTATATGAGTTATACCATATAATAATTACAATTTATCTTTTTAATTCATGGCTTAATGCTTGCAGCTTAGGTTGAACAAGATATTAATTGAACACTCATTTGAGTTAGTAATTGGGAAAAATTTGTTTGCTTATTCTTGTGGTGAAAATGTGCTACTATTTTGTTGTCTGCGGGTCATAAGCATGGTAGACAGTCTTTATTCTTAGATCTTGAAGAATGCAATCCTAAAATTGAACGTTTTGAGCTAAGAAACATGAAACAATGAAAAGATAAGTGAAGAACAAAGCCCACCCCCTAAGAAACTTAAAGAATTTTGTACTCCTGCCACTTATGATTCACCTACAAAATCCCATGTGCTTGCTATCCTAGGGCCATTTGAGATTAAGCATTCCCTAATCCAAATGCTTCCATCGTTTTATGGGCTAGAGTCTAAAAATCCTTTTAAGCATGTTAATGCATTTTTAAAAAAAATTCCCACTGTGTTCCTAACTAATATCTTTGATGATGCCTTTTGTCTGCATCTTTTCCCTTTATCTTTAAAAGATAAAGCTAAGGTTTGGTTGGATACTAAGACAAGTATCACTTCTTGGGACCAAATGCAGATCGAATTTGTGAAAAAGTTCTTTTGTATTGGTAAACTGACTACCTTGAGACATGTTATAACCACTTCCTCACCAAAAAAAAAGAACAATTGCATGTAAGTTACAAAAGATTAAAGAGTTATTGAGAAGTCCTCAGTATGAGATCCCTATGTGGCAGCTCATCCATAGTTTCTAATCTAGATTAAATGAGCACATTAGACAGATAGGTGATGCACCTAGTTGTGGTGATTTTTGGTATATGATTCCTTAAGAATCTTCAGAAGTTTTTAAGCATTTGAGTGAAATTCACACTTACATAGTTACATGCTACTTCCTCACATTCTAATTTACCTAAATAATTGGGAACTAAGGGGGGATTTATAAGGTTTCACATTCAGTTGACCTTTCTAGTAAATTTGGTACTTTAATTATGAAATTTGACCAGTTATTATGTATGAACAAAGTATCTAATGATGTAAGATGTGTGTTCAATTTGTGCTAGTCACATGCAAGCTTTTGTTTTGTGAGTTTGAACTAGTAAATGTTGCCTAAGAATTTCCTCTAACTAATTATCCTTATTCTAACACTTTAATCATGGTTGGATGAATCATCCTAACTTTTCATGGATGTCTTAAAATGTTAAGAATCACGAGTTCAGGCTGGCATACCTATGCCTCTTGGTTTTCAAAACTAGAGATATGTTCTTCATGCTCCTCATCAAGCTCCATCTGTGAGTTTTGACCTAGAAAAGGCAATTTATACTCTCAGTACCTTAACTTCTGTTATGCAAAATGTTGACTCTAAGGTCCAAGGAGTTGAGAGTAAAATACATGTTGTTGATTCATACTCACAATCTATAGCTAACTTAGAAATCCAACTTGAGCAACTAGTCATAGTTGTAGATAAAAGAAAAGGGGGCAAACTTCCTAGTCATTCCATACAGAACCCTGAAGACCAACAATTTGAACAAGTAGAAGCTGTCACGTTTCTTAGGAGTGGTAAAAAAGTAGATAATAAACCGAGTGAGAAGAAACATGATAAAGGAGAAAGACTAAAGGCCATTGATCGCGAATGACCTTGAAATTGAGAAAGAAAATGACCCATCCCTTTCCCCTACTGTGTCTGACGATCTATTGTCATTTATAAGCCAAGGGTGCCTTACCCTCAAGCTTTAGATGCTTTATTCCCTTCTAAGAATGACTAGTACATGGATGACATTCTAGAGACCTTTAAGCAAGCTAAGGTAAATCTTCCCCTTTGGAAGCAATTAGACATATCCCGATTTACCCTAAATTCCTTAAAGGCATGTGCACTTTTAAAAGGAAATTTAAAGATGACAAGTTTGAAAAGATTCTTCTAAGTGAACAAGTGAGTGTTGAGATTCACGTAAGTATACGGTTTATCGTTGTAGGAATTACGGATATCGTCCTCAGGGATGACTTGCAAAATTAGATTACTAATTGTTTACGCTATTACAACAACTCAAATAAACGAAACCAAAATTAATTACAAACTCAATGCAATAATAATAACAACTAAATTCATCTACTATTCCTGAAAATAAAAATTAAGGAAATTAGAGAAAGAAACAAGATGAGAGAATCCGGTTGGAAAATCAAGCAATCCAAAATCCAGAACATAGGTGCAAGGTTGTGAGTGAACCACACACAGCCTAATAGTACTAGAACTGGGGAAGAAATAGAGCCAACATTCAACTCAAAATTCTAGATAACTCATTCCATATTGTGCACTTCAATCCCAAATCGAACTCCATTCTAGGCCAAGTGTCAAATGTTTAAGTTGAATTCAATCATTCTCGAATCAATAACATCAACCACGTGAAACAATGGATAGGATCTATAACTAAAAAACAAAAATAAGAATGAAAACAAGCATGAAAAAAATTGAAACTAGAACTCCTCAATCTGCTCCCTATCTACTCTCTTCATCCTTACTCTACTTTCGACCCTCTCCTTTAAGCCTCCAGATGCCCTTTCCCCCCATCTTCACTACTTCATTAATCTCCAATGAAGCCTTCTCCAATTCTTGTAACTGCCACCTTGATGATGGCATTGATGACAGAATAAATGATGAGGAAAGAGATACTAACTGATGGGATGAAAAAATGAGAGGGTTGCCTATTTTTTTTACAAGGTTCTCTACGTTCATCGTTTTGGGCAAAGAAAAAAATGAGGGAAAGAAGAAGAAGACGAAGGGATGCAGATCACATGCCAAGCATGTGGTGATTTTAAGTGAAAGCAGGCTGGAGAAAGGAAGGAAAGAGTTGGGCCGGCCCAAAGAGAGAAGGGAAGGGGGAGAAAGAGAGGAAAAAAAAGGAAACATGCCGCAGAAGCCGTGAACTGGGCTTACGAAAGGCGGCCCGCGTCGTGAGAGGGGAGCTGGGAAAAGAAAGAGGAAACTGGGGGCGGGGGGAATTCGGACTGGGCTCGTGACTGGGCCGACGTAGGCTGCCCCCTTTTTTTTCCTTCATTTGCTCTCATCCTCTTCCACTAGGTCCGAGCTTGATTTTGAGCTAATTATTTATCTTTTTCCAAGTTTTTTTCCCAATCCCTATAAAATAAACAAAAGTATATTAAAATTCTAGTCTCCTAATTTATTTCGAGCATTAGATAATAAAATGGTATAAAATATCATAACTTACGGTTGAACAGCGAGCTCTATTTTGGAATTTGACACTCCAACTAAGTTCAAAGGTCTCGGAGTTCCTACTGTTTCATGTTACATTGGTAATCACAAATTTGAAAGGGTACTCTTTGATTTGGGTTCTACTGTTAATCTGATACCATATTCTGTTTACATATAGTTGGGATTAGGTGAATTGACACCTTATGATTGTGCCCTTCAGTTTGCTAACGTATCATTAAGGACTCCTAGGGGACGAATAGATGATGTCTTGGTTCAGATTGAGAACATGGACCCTAGTCATTTTTCTAAGCAGATCCCCCTTATTTATGATGTCCTTTCTTAGCCACAACTAACGCCACCATTAACTATAGATTGGGAGTGATATATTTCTCAATCATGAACATGAGGGTTAGGCTTAACATTTTTAAAGCTTCTTCTTAACCTGTTTTTGAAGATGAATCTGATTGCTTCATTATTGATGTGATTGATAAAATGATTATAGAGGCCTTACCTGCTATTTTGAGCAAATATCCCTTAGGAACCTGCCTTCTTCTGAGGATTTGTGGTTGTTTAACTTGGGGAGGACACTAGATGAGATGGATTCTACTCTTGACTTCACCCCTCATCTTGAGATTTCCTCTTGGGTGTGTATTTATAAGCCTCTTCCACCTTCAGCTAATTCTCGTATGCCACCTTTTGTTATCTCCCCACCTAAACTTGAATTGAAACATCTTCTTCATTCGCTCAAGTATGTGTTTCTAAGACATCAATAGATCCAACCTGTCATTATATCTTCTCTTTATCTTGTGATCAGGAAAAAGAGTTAATTTGTGTCTTGTCTGATCATAAGGGCGTTATTGGGTCGTTGATCGTTGATTTGAAAGGAATAACTCCAACGATTTGCATGAATAGAATTCACTTAGAGGACAATACCAAATCTATTAGGTAAATATAAAGTAGGTTGAACCCCCATATGAAAGAAATTATCTAGAAAGAGGTAATAAAGCTTTTGAATGTAGTCATTATCTACCCAATATCTAATAGTCCATGGGTCAATCCACTGTAAGTAGTCCCTAAGAAATATGGTCTAACTATGGTTAAGAATATGATGGTGAACTAGATAGACCACATAGTGGAGGGTGTGCATTGACTACAGAAAATTGAATTCTATCACAAGAAAGGATCGTCCCCCCTTCCCCTACATTAATCAAATTTTGAAAAAATTAGTTGGACAAAGTTTCTATTATTTTCTAGATGGGTATTATGGTTACAACTAAATACGTGCCTATCTTGAGGACTAAGAGAAAATGACTTCTTCTAATGTGCATCTTGCTAATTTATCCACTATTTTGAACAGATGTGAAGAAGTGAATCTTATTTTGAATTGGGAAAAGAGGGACTTCACTTTCCAAGAAGGAAGTGTGTTGCGTCATAAGGTGTCTAAAAAGGGAATTGAGGTTGATAAAGCCAAGATTAATATGATTTCTAATCTACATGTTTCTACTTCCATGAAGCAAGTCAGATCTTTCCTTAGCCATGTTGCTTTCCATAGGAGATTTATTAAGGATTTTAGTCAAGTGGCCAGGCCTCTTACTAACCACCTTTATAAAGATACTCCTTTTGTGTGTGATGAGTCTTGTGTGCAGGATTTCGAAAAGCTTCGGTCATTGTTGGTATCAGCTCTTATTGTGCAACCCCTGATTTTTCTCTTCCATTTGAGATTATGTGTAATGCATATGATTTTGCTATTGGGATTACGTTGGGTCAAAGGATGAATAGAATGTCTCATGTCATATAATATGCTAGAACTCTAATTAATGCTTAAAAGAATTGCTCTACTACTGAAAAAGAGTTGCCAGCTGTAAATTTGCACATGATAGATTTTATCTATACTATGCTCAAAAGCTATTGTGTTTTAGTAACCATGCTACATAATCATCTGTTTTCCAAAACAGACATCAAACATAGACTTATTAGGTGGATTTTGTTACCCTAAGAGTTTGATATATAGACAAAATATAGGAAAGATTCTAAAAATTAAGGTTCAAACCACTTGTCTAGAATCTTTTATGAGTATACTGATGACTTAATTGGATTTTATGACCATTTTCCTAATTAGCGATTGTTTTGTAATGTTGCATGCCCTTCTCCCTTGGTTTGCTAACATTATGAATTCCTTCGCCACTAGAAAGATCCTTCTTCATTGGTCCAAACAAGAGAAAGATAGATTCTTCACACAAGTAAGGCATAACTATTGTGAGACCCTTATCTTTTTAAACATATCCCTGACCAAGTGGTTCATGGGTGTGCAGCTGAGAGTGAAATTCAAAGTATTATGACCTGTTATCACTCTTATGCTTGTGGTCGTCCTTTTAGAGGTCGTACAATAGCTACTAAGGTCCTAAAAGTTGGGCTTTATTGGCCCACTCTATTTCGTAATTCCTTCAGTGCTTGTGAGCGTTGTCAATGTTCGGCTGCCTTGTTCGTCATGATATGATGCCCCTTTCCCCAATTCTGATTGTTGTGATATTTGATGTGTAGGGTACTGATTTTATGGGTCCTTTTCCCCATATTTTTGCTTAGTTTATGTATTGGTTGTTGTTGTTTATCTATCAAAATGGATGAAGGCTCTAACTACTAGGACCAATGGCCATAAGGTGGTGGTTAAGTCTGTGAAAGAGTGCATTTTTTGTTAATATAAGACCTCTCAAGCTCTTATTAGTGATGGAGGCAGTCACTTTTGTCATTGGTGTTCTGAGGCTTTTCTCAAAAAATATTACGTAACTCATAAAGTATCTACCGGCTTTAATCCAAAAAATTATGGTACAGTTAAGGTGTCTAATTGTGAGATCATGTCTTTAGTTGAATAAATGGTTCGACCCAATAGAAAGGGTGGGTCTTTGAGATTGCATGATGCTTTATGGCCCTATCATACTGCTTATAAGACTCCTATAGGAATGTCTCCTTGTCGACTTCTTTTTCATAAACCTTATCACTCACCAATTGAATTAGAACACTGTGCTTTTTAGGCTACTAAAGCTATTAATTTTGATATGAAACAAGCGGGTTCTAGCCATAGGCTTCCATTGAATGAATTGAAAGAATTACGTAATGAAGCCTATGAGAACACTAAAACTTATAAAGTCAAAGCCAAAGAGTTTCATGAAAAAATAATTTCTCATAAATCTTTTGAACCTAATCAAAAGGTTTGGCTTTTTAATTCTAAGTTTAAGTTGTTTCCTAACAAGTTGATTCCAGATGGGATGGTCCTTTTGTAATCCAACAAATGCTTCCTTATGGGGTGGTTAAAATCTTCGATCCCCAAGATGGTCTTGTTCTTGCTGTCAATGGTCAACATTTGAAACATGTTGTGACTAATGACATTGAGTTTAGTTTGATTGAATCTATCAATCTAGCAGACCTAGTTTACTATGATTAGTGGATGAGACCGTGTCTGGCTGAAGACACAAAACTTAATGCTTCCTAGGAGGCAACCAAATCTTCTTCGGTGAATTTGAGTTCTTCGTTTTTGGTTCTCTTTTGTTCAAAGTGCACTTGTTCCTTAGAGTGTGATGTTTCACTTGATTTTGGCTATTGTGGCTAGTGATGGTTTTGAAAGTACATTTGCAGTTGGTTTTTGGCCATATTAAGAATGTTTACCTCATGCTATCAGGTTATATTGCTCTTTTCTACATCTTTTTATTTATTATTGTCTTTTTATATTGAGGACAATGTAAGGTTTAGGTGTGGAGGAATGCAAATGAAAAATTTTCAGGAGAATTGAGAATTTTGGCATACGAACTTAATTTTGGGAAGGGATTGAATGTTTTGCTTGTGCATGTCTTACTCTTATTATGTAGAGGTGTTTATGTGACCCATGCCCATTAGAGATTATTTAGCTTTCAAATAGTTGATGGCCAAAATTTTTACTATGCTAATGTCACTATATGACCGATTTTGAGTTTGAGAGGAAACCCCATTTTCAAAGTCATTATGAGATCAAACTTTTAATAGGTGTTGAATACTCATTGACTTTTCAATCAATACATAAAATAAATCGCATTAATTAAATTCTAATTATGGTACCAATGTTCAGGCTCTATCTTTACTCATATCTTTAATTGTATGAATATGTACTTAATGCTTCTCTGAGTGGTATCTTTATTTATATATTTTATCCACTCATGCTACGTAACACATGGAATCGAGTAAAATTTTAAAAAAGTTCAAAAGAAATCAAAAAAATAAAACATAGAAAAAAATGAGAATAAATTGATCCGGCATTGCGGACCTAATTTTATAGATATTTTGCGATTTTTGATGTGTGGTTTGAAGTCTTGTACTTACGATGTGCTACAACAATGACATTGTGTGCTTAATTTGCTTGAGTCTTGGCCCAATAACCTAGAGTTGAAAGTGGAAATGTTTGACAATGAGTTGCGAGTTAACTTAAGACCATATTTATGCAAAATGTAGCCCCCACTTCCTCACAAAAATAAAAATGGCAAAAAAACAATGATGCTAATAAGTATCGAGAGCTTTGTGGTCCTAAGTAATAATGCCTCGAATTTTATTAAATAACTTCATAGGTACAAACATGCATGAATACAATTAGATAGAGATAAAAATTAAAATTAAAAAAATTGGCAAATTCACGTGGAACACCGAGGGACCCGGCTGGTCCCCAACTTATGTCAATGGAGCCTACTCCATCTCAGACTCGGTTTCTTGTTGTATCAGAAACAGGATCCTAGCTGGGTTCTTGTTGGGCAGTCAAAGCAGTTCCTACTCAGTTTTGGTCTGGCTGTTTTAAGCAGCTATAAATTCAGTATAGGTGTTTTTCCTTCTCATCACTTGTCAAACCAACCCTCTATAATTCACATTTCTTCCGAGGAAACCCTAACTACTCACTCTTCATGCTAAAGGCAAAACACGAGCTCGAAAACCTTTGACTGGGTAGTCTTCTTAGCCTTTAACAAGTGAAAATCTCATGGGGATTCCTTAGGACATCCACTACTATTTAGGATTCTGAACTTCATGTTTCTCGGTTTGGAGAATGTGAGTTGTGTTCCCCTTGTGCTGCCATCATCTTTAAAAAAATATGTCTTCATAATATCGATGTTCCTTATGCATAAATTAGCAGGACATATCTACCATAGGTGTTTAAGATGAGGGAGATTTTATTACTTTAATTTCTTACCTCCAAAGTGGAAACAAGTAGGCTTTTGAAGGTGTAAATAGGCATAGGGCTATGAACGTATGCCTTCTTTGGGCCTTTATGTTTGTTGGTGGTTCTGAAAATAGGGGACCGACCATGCTGTTGAATGCAATAAAGGGAATTTGTCATGATCAGACCCCTCTGCTATTGGTAGCTATTGAGACCACACTGTACGCGGATCGACTCTGTCACCATCCTGATAAGTTCTTTTCAAGAAGTCTGTTGCTGCTTTAGGGGAGCTTTTAAGGCCCGGGTCTATGATGCCGTACTTTTCATTGGACTCCAGAACCCAGCCAGGTTCCCTTAAGCATGTGCTAGACTATCCTTCCTTTCTTTTTTTTTCTCTTCCTTTTCCTTTTCTCTTTTTTTCTCTTCTTCTCTTTGTCCTTTGTTTGTTCTTGGTTCTATGTAGATTTGGCTGTTAGAGCATCTTCGACTGATTGAAGTTCCGAAGAACATAGACACATACTTAGCCTTACGATTCTGCTAAAGGAAGAGGTTGTTCAGGGATTAGTGCATAGCGAATTAAGCGAGCTTCTTAGAGAAGAACCTCCCCATTGGCTTGGTCATCCATTGGTAGGGGGTACGACAATTCGTGGCATATGGAGGAAATAGTGCCTATGTGTGTCTTATTGACCTGTCCATGGGAACTTACTTTTTCTCACTACAGTTGATGAGACCATTTTTGTTATAACCAAACTATCCCAATGATGGATTGTATCCCTCAAAGGAACTGGAAGATTAACCATGCTTGTATCAGGTCTTGGGTTGAATATTGTCTTCATCATTCTATCATCCCTATGTCACCTCTTCCACACTCTACATATGTCTCATAACACTTGAGTTAGATGAATAAGTGCAAGGTCAAATCGATGATAGTTATTTGAGATAGGAAGAAAGGTATGGGGTCATCTAAGACTAAGAGGATAGAAAAATGTGACTTTTCTTGATGTGAAAGGAAAACAGCAAAGGATCCTACCCCTGGAAGGAAATACCTCAAGCGAAGAAAGACAAGAAATTGAAGGAAGATTAGGAATTAGCTTTGTCTCTTAGTAGAATGCATGAAATAACCCTTCATTTACCTATTATATTAGTATGCTATTAGGACTTTCGTTATAAGTTGTATGTTTTTTTGTTAGGATTTTTAATAACAATAAGAGTATTATAACTTTTGGACAATTTTTTGCTGCTACTAGTATTGCTTGAAATTTGAATTGTAAATCCAATAGATGTCTAAACTGTTCAGGTTTCAAGGCCTGGCCTAGCTACTGTTGTTAGATGCCTAGGATCCCAACGTGGTTCCTGCTATAAAACCCCCCTTACTCTTGCTAGCAATGTATAGGTCGCTCAATTGGGCCTCTTCCATGCTAGTTTAGCCAGTTCTCTTCCCTGTTTGCATGTTTCCTCTTTTTTTTTAAGGGATCTTTTTCTTTTCTTTCCTTGTGTATTGTTAATAATCAGTGATTCGTATTACGGAGTCAGGCCTTTGTAGTTCATTCTACTTGTATATTATTGGGCCTTATAAGTCTTACGAACCTAGTATGGGCTCTACCATAGAGAAATTCACATCATTATAGCTTTTATTTTGAAGCCTATTATGGACGTTGTGCATAGATAAGCTAGCTAAGCACAATACTTTTTCAGCTAATCAAGATTTGCGAATTGTGCATACTCCTTTCCATCCATATTCATTCGTTTCACTACTTCACTTAGTGGAATAGTTTTTATGATATATGGCCCTTGCCAGTTGTGCTTAAATTTTCCACAAGGGTCCTCAATTTGGGGCTCTATTTCGTTTAGAATCATGTCTCCCTCTTATAGATCTATAGGCCTGACCTTCTTATTGAAGGTTCTTGAAATATGAGCTTAGTACAAACGGACATTATGTGAAGCCCACAGTCTCCTATCATTTAACATGATTAGTTCCTTATTTCGAGCTTTCGTACATTTTGACTTTGGGATTTGATTTTCTATGATTATCTTGAGTAGAGTATCATGATTTCAATCGCAAGTACTATTTCTATTCCATATACCAACAGGTATGGCATTACTCCTGTTGAGGTATGAATTGAGGTTTGATGCCTACAGAAGACAAATGGAGCTTATCAGGTCAATCCTTGTAATTTTAAGCCATTTTGTCAATTATCCTTCACACATTCTCATTGGTTACTTCAACTGTACTATTCATCTGAGGTCGATAAGGAGAGGACTTATGGTGTTGAATTTTATATTTTTTGAGTAGGCTTGCTACCTCCTTTCTGAAATGACTACTCTGATTACTTATTAATTCATGTGGTACACTATATCTACATATGATGTTATTGATAATAAACTTTGCCACATGTTTTGAAGTAATTTTAGCATAGGAGGCTGCCTCTATCCATTTTGTGAAGTAGTCAATTGCTATGGGCACATATTCATGAGCTCCCATTTTTCTTTACGTCATCTTTCCAATTATATTAACTCTGCATGTTGAAAAGGCCTATAGTGAGGTAAGTGTTGTGAGAAAGGAGGGTAGTTGGTATTGTAAGTTTGCATATATTTGGCATTTATGACATCTTTTCACATCTGTATGGCAGTCAGCTTCCACTGTAGACCAATAATACCCCATCCTTTTAACCTTTTTGGCTAACATTTGACCATCCATGTGTGGTCCACATTCCCCGCCAGAAAAGTTCTTCATGAATTCTTGTGCCTCTTCTTGTGCTATACAAAGCAGGTTTATGTCTGTATCTAGTTTCTTATATAGCTTCCCCCTGTTTAAAAAATATTTTGAGGCCAATAATCTTAGTGCTCGTTGGGCTCTAAGGGTGGAACCCAAAGAGTACTCTTTCGTTGTTGAATACTAGTAGATGTTATAATACCATATAGTAGAGTCAATGTTGAACACTTCTACGATATAACAATGAGCTAGCTTATCTCTCACTTCTATTGATAACGACATTTGATGGATGTCACTAGGAATGTTGATCATCGAAGCTAGCCTTGCTAGAGCATCGGCAAATTTATTGTCTTTGCGATAAAGGTAGGTGTAAGCAATATGGGCAAAATTCTTGGTGAGCTCAACCAAATGAGTCTGGTATGGTGCTAAGGCTTCACTCCTTACCTTCCACTTTTGTGAGATTGTTATATTATTAAATTAGAATCTCCATATACCTATATATTCTTTATATGTATTTCTATGAAAGCTTATAACCTAATAATGCACGCATCGTACTCAGCCACATTGATGGTCACTTCAAAGTCAAGTTCGAAAATTAGGATATGTGTCCCTTTCGGGGATACTAGGAGGATGCTTACTCCAAATCCCTTTTGATTGGAAGCCCCATTAAAACACAAGGTCCAAACTTATTTCTTAATTCGAAGAACTTCTTTGTCTGTGCATTCAAAAGTCTCTTATTTTTTTTTATCCTCTATTAGTAAATCTCCTAAGATGTCTGAATTAGCTCTGCCCGTAATCGAGTTCTAGGGAATTTAATTTAAGCCAAACTCCGATAGCATTATTGTCCATCAGATAACTTTGTTGTTGATAATTGGTGTTGTAATTGGTACTTCATTGGGTCCATTAGTCCCCTACCTTGTACCGCATGAGTAAGCATGTAGTGTTTAAGCTTTTTTATTGCCCAACTTAATGCCAATGAAGTTTTTCCCAAAGAAGTGTAATGAGTTTCATGTTCCAGAAACTTATTGCTTACATAGTATACAACCGTTTCTTCTCCTTCTATCATCTGATTTAACATAGCTCCTATTGTTATCGTTGTTATTGTGGGATATAGTATGGGAGGAATACATGGATGTGGGGGTACCAACACCAGCATACTGGATGTGTAATTCTTGATTTTATCAAATGCTTCTTCGCACTCTTCTTCCCGCTCTGACTTTACTCTCTTTTCAGCTTCTTAAAAATAGGTTGGCATACCATAGTCAACTTTGATATGAAACAACTAATGTGTTGCAGACGGCCTAGAAATCCTCATATCTCCTTTTCAACTTTAAGGGTGGCATCTCCTGCATTACCTTGATCTTTAAGGGATCAACCTCAATCCCCCTCAAACTGAACCCTATAACCTAATGGCTTCTTGGAAGCAACACTAAATGTGCATTTCTACAGGTTTAAGCGCATATTATACCTCTAAGCTGGGAAAAGAACTTTTACAGAGTTAGGAGGCTCTATTTTTAGATTTTATGATCGTATTGTCTACATACACCTCTGTTGCGCTATGTATTAAGCCATGTAATAAAGTGCTAGCATTCATTTAATATTACTCGATCTTTTTTTACCCCTGAATGCCATTATAATGTAGCAATTTGTTCTCTAAGAGTGATAAAGGTAGTCATTTCCATGTCTTCTTATGCCATTTTCACCTAATCATAGCTAGCATATCCACCCATTGTCCATGAAAGAAAGAAGTACATGTCCAGTGGTATTGTCTGCTAGGATATTTATATGTGGTAGTGGAAAGTCATCTTTCGGTCTTGCGTTGTTAAGGCCTCTAAAGTCAACACAGATTCTTACCCTTCCCTTATTTTTCGGAATTGACACAATGTTGCAACCCATTGAGCGTATTATGCGACCTTGATAAAACTTATATCTAGTTGCTTTTAAACCTTCTCTTTTATCTTCAATGCCCATTTTGGTTTTATTCGGTGAAGTTTTTAATTCACTAGTTTGGCGTCTGGATAGAGAGGAATCTTATACTCAACTATGTCTAGATCTATGCCTGACATACCTTAGTAAGACTAGACAAAGACATCCATGAATTCCATAATAGTGAAGTGAAGGCTTCTTGCCCTTCAAGACTTAAAGATTTCCATATTTTAAGCTCTTAGTGTTCTTCTAACATCCACAAGTTAACTAATATTGTATACTCAATTATGGAAGTTTGATTTTCAGGAGCTTACACGACTTTGATTAAATTTTTTAGGATTATATCTTTGTTTTAGTATTACTTGAGGCAAAGCATTTAAAAAAAGGAGAATGAGATAGATCATAAGCAAAAGAGTTCATTTTATTGAAATCAGAAATAAGTACATCTAATGAAGACTATGTAGAAGCATAAATTAAAGATTAGCTCTTAGGCTCTATCCTATGTCCTATTTTAGACTCTCTTGAATTCTCCCCTAAGGCTACTGTGAAAATCTTTGCCTCCTCTTGAGCTATCCAAGTGACTTGTTTACAGTGCTTTATGCCCCACTACAATGATGAATTGTACAAGATCAAAGCCATTGTTGAACATGGCAAGGAAGAGAACAATATCTGGGTCGTCTCGTTTGCTATATTCTTACACAAATAATATCCTAAAAAATGTTCCGTTCAGCTAAATGGATCCAGTCTTGTATGTATTGGTCATTTTTTCAAAGTAAGTGCCTTGTCTTCTAGTAGTTGAAAATCATTGAATAATTCTGGTGCAGAGACCTAGATTCATTTCTCCTTCACATAGTAGGGTTCAAGGAAACCATAAAAGAGGAAGTTATCTCCTTCGAATAGATATTGTCCATTAAGAGTGAGCGATTAAGGCCTTATGGCATAGAACTCCTAGTTCCCCTTTCCAGCAACAACTTTTCGACGTTGTTCTTCCTGCCTAGTCTGAGCTACTTCCTTTAGAGCTAGTTCATATCCTAGTCCAAACTTGTAATTCTCCTTTTCAGCTAAAGGGAAGGTGGTTTTCCGTTGTTCCTTCTTTCAACAGCTTATCCTAGGAAAGATCCCCATTTTTGTAGGACAAAACACACATTCAAGTTTGAATCAGGATCGAAGTCAAAGGTGCTTAATCCTTTTCTAAAACTACTACCGTCAATTGTAGAGATCCTCATCATCAAGAATTTTCTATTTCTAGCACTAATCCCTTGTTAGTAATGGTAGCATACAGATCATGCCCTTTGGTAGTGACCGCTTGTCCCCTTAATCAACATATTTACCTTCTAGTGTAGTGTGGATGACACTACTTCTGAGAACTTTCGTGACGTGCTGCCCTCGCCCCAACCTCGCCTGAGTGCTCTATTGCCCCAGGTGTACCATTCATGAACCTAAGGGTGACTTAAGAGTAGGTTAAAGGGTGAGCTAAGAGTAGGTTAAAGGTAGCTGGAATATCTTTCAATGGGAACTACATTAATAGGAACGAGAATAGTCGCCAGAACCACCCTGTTCGAGTTGTCGTACGCCCCTAAGTGCATGGTAGACTTGGATAACTGATATTCTTGGATTCCTAACCTTCTTATAGTTCTTCAGGTACATACATTCAAAGTTGACCCCTTATCGACCAAAGTAAGTGGTATGTATTTACAAAGATAAGTGACGGTAAGGTATAAAGCATTGTTATGCACTGGACCTCCTAGTGGGTGAACCTCACTACCAAATATTATTATTCCTTTGCCTGTAGTGATTAAGGCTACCGTTTCTTTAGGTGTGGCTTCGGGGGACAAGTCAATTTTGCTTAATTTATTAGAAGTCATCTATGCTTTTGGGAGGCAGCTATGAGGTGTGAGATGGTAACATCAGTTTCAAGCTGTTTTAGTTGTTTTAAGTTAAGGGCATCCTCTTTATGCTTTGTCTCATTTTCTTTTCCTTGGGTCTATTGTGGACACTTTTTGGGTTGATGTCACCCAATCTTTGAGAGGTGTTAGACCTTGGCACGGTCTTCTTCTCCCTAAAAGTCGTCACTATGATTTTCTACCAGACGTCATTATCAGCACTGTTTACAGCAGGCCAACTACCCCCTTGAGTCTCATACACATGTTCTTCATTGCTTTCCCATAAACCATAGACCCCTAAAATGTTGTATTGCCATATAAGCCCTATGCTTGGGCTGCTTTGTGCTCAGTATATATGTAGATGGGTCTCATTCTCCTTCTTGAAAACTACAAATAGTAAAGATGTTATCATGCTCTCGAAGCAGGTTTTTATCATTGTTAGGATTTTGGAATATTTCAGGAAAATGAAATTATCTCGACCTAAACATCCTTTCTAACCTATTCTTGAAAGTCCAACAGTTTTCAATGTCATGCTCTCAGGCCCGATGACACTTGCAGTATTTAGTTGGATCAAAGGACTTAGACTGCTTAGTAGTCTCCCTTTTTTGGTTTGGCCTCATGAACGTCAATCTTTCCTTCAGCAAATAATCACTCTAGATATTGAGTGTTTGTGGGCCCTATATAGGCATACTCGGTGTGACTATTTAGCACATGCTTTTCTTTGCTTATAGAGCTACTTGTTTTCTTATCCATATTGTGATAGTTGTTCTTCCAGTTATTATCAGCCTTCATGGGTGGTTTTCTAGCCAACTCTTCCTCTACAAGCATGCCAACAACTCTCAATGTAGTGAAATTCTCAAAGGATGTGAGTCTTAAGTGTTGTCTATATGTGGGTTGCAGGTTCCTAATAAACAACATCACTTGATCAGCCTCTGAGGGTCGGTCCACCATGTGAGCAACTTCCACCCTCTATCAAGCAAGGAGTCAGAAAAGCCTTCTTTTGTGTCCTACTTGATTAATTCCAAGTCCCTAAGAATAATTGGTAGGTCAGCATTAGATGGATACTGATGTGCAATTCCTTGCAAAGATCATCCCAGTTCATGACCTTTTGTGGGTCAACAACATTATACCACCTCATTATGTCATTGTCAAATGTCCAAGGAAATATGATATAGAAGATATCCTCACCAATGCATTTTAAAGTTATGGCACTAACCAAATTCCTCAGAAGATGGTGGGTCTTCAGTCCCATAGAATTTGATGTGTGGCATGGTGAATTTTGTATGTAATTTACCTTTTGGAATTGAAGCAAATCCCGCATAATCAATGAAATAGTTATTAAAAATTGAGGATTCCTTAAGCAATTACTTTATATGATCTATTAGTGGATTAGTTTTTAGAGCATCCTTTTCCCTTTCTTTCTCTTTCTTCTTGCTACTTACTTCTCCTTTCCCATCATCTTCCCCTTCCTCATTGTGAGTCTTCAAGCCATCCTTCTTTGGGGTGTCCTAGATAATGGTTTGGAGGGTGGTGGCCATCAATTCTATCTTCTGTTCATTTTCACCCATTTTGGCTTACATCCCATCCAATATTTTCATAACTTGAGCCACTTCATTGCTACCTATGGGTAAGGGGTTGGACTTTGACTGTGATTTTACATGTGGAGTTCCCCTGGCTTCTTCTTAGGGCAATAACCTCCTGATTGTGGGCTTTGCTTGTACACTTGCTTAGTCTTCCTTATCCTCATTAATAACGAAAAAAGCTTAGGACTAGCACATTAATACTTTTTTTTTTCAAAATGAAATTGAAGACGTAGAACAAACCATGTTAACTCATAAACTAACACCTAATGCTGAGAGGCCAACATGCTAACATCATGTTATGAATGCAAACCAAACAAAGACTCAAGACAAACAAAATAAACTGGACTAAACCTCTTACCAAAATCTCAGCTAGGTCCCTATTAGGCCTATTGCCAACTTTTACCCATTCTCTTGAATGTAGGCTGATGTGGTGGGATGCAAACCTGGGAACCCAATCGGGCTCCTTCCCTTTTTTTATTTTACTGTGTCCTCTAGTGATTGATAACTTTGACTAGAGTTAGAACCTGTTAGGGCTTGGGTCTAGAGCCCTTAGAGCTCAATTGCCCCCAAAGTCATTTAATCCCTAACCCATGCTACTAAATCTGACCTTTCCTAATATGGGCTTTCCTAAGTGCTACAGTTTCAATGCATAGTCTTTGGTTTAAAGGTAGTCAGGTTATACAAGAACCATTCAAACGCACAAAAAGGTTCAAACCTAAACTAGAGTTCTAAGTTATATGAATTTGGTAGAGTTTAGAACAATCCTCTCATGACCTTAATGCTTCGTCATCCATAGGAATGCATGACAAGACTAGAACATTCAATTATTTTCCCATATATGATGTGGATTAAGGAAAGTGTGCCACGAGTATGTGAAACAATTGTCTGCTTAGTTGGAAGTCTAATGGACCCACATACTGGCCAATTATTTTCCTAAGTAGGTAATAATAGGTTTTAACCTAAAGGCACTGTTAATCCTAGTAAGGCAGCGCCTTTTAATGCAAGGATGTCTAATGTAAGTGTAATTAAAATGATTTCCCGTATTGATTTTCAAATCCTATCCACTTTAAAAAAATCATCCCAGTGGAGTTGCTACTATAAGGACCACGACCAGAAACCTCAGACATGATCTTCCACGAAAGGTTCGACCCGCTTAATAGGTGTACGATTTGGATTTGATTTTTTTAATAGAAAACTAATCAACCCTGCAAAAGAGAAGGGTTGCCTGGCCTAGAGAGTTAGACATTAGTACTGGTCCAAGAACCTGACAGGCTAGAACCTGATCCTATTCTCAGGTCCATATGTAGGTAGTAAAGAGTCTGGCCTAAGTGACTAGACAAAAGACCTGATCTAGGAATCCAGCCTGGGCTCGGTTTTTGATCCAAGCAACATTACTGTTAGGATCCCAAGGCAAAATCAATATTTCAAACCTACCCATTCTATCCCAATCTGAAAAAACTGATGACAACAATCTAAAATTTAATTAATAGAGTCCCCAGTAAGTTTTTACAAAAATTACAAAACTGAATCTACTCCCTAAAACGAACCATAAACTAAAAAGGAATACTGAAAGGAACAATTAGTTCGTTCTAACAAGGTTTTCAAAAATCCCCAAAACAATCCCTGATGTGGGGGACCTAATTGACTCCATAGGCTCGAATTGTAGATCTAGATTCAAGGGTGATGGCACAATGATGTAACAAAATGCATCACGTAATCACCCATCATCACTGACTACCTCTCTTAATCAATGTGGCAAATCAAAATATAATTATGCTCAAAACAAGAAGCACACAACATACTATGATTAACAAACTCATATAACAAATATAAGGAAACAATATTAGCGCAATGGAATTCAAAGAAGTAATTAAATAATTACAATGGGCGGGATCTAAGGTAATTAAAGATTACGTCTTTACTCAAACCTGAGACTAAATAAAACGTTCAAATGAAAGAAAATAGTGAGAGAAAGAAGGAAGGATTATTGAAATCTTGCCCTCAAGATGATCCATCTTATCTATTTGGGGACCCAACAGATTGATGCCTCTTTTATAATCGACCAATTTTCCACCTTCAATGCCTCTAAATGTTCTCAGCATAGGATGTGTTTCTCTCAAGATTTTTCATACTTTTTCTCCCCAAATTTTTGGTGTATTTTTATATCAATTTTCTATGTGTCTAACCCCTGGGGGTAGCCCCCTTTTTATAGTACTTAGACGATCACACTAGCTAATTAGAAAAAGAAGACCTAATCTCACTCTTAATAGGCTTAATCCAAACAGACAAACCAATCCGGATAAAGTACTACCTGATGAAACATGTCCTAAACATGGAGCAGGGGACTGAAGCACCCGATCGAGTTCCGAGGTAGAGGAGTCGACCGTGTTCCTAGCGGTTCAGGTCCATTGGGTTGGCCTATCTTCTCTCCCTTGTTTTTCTTCCCCCCCCCCCCTTTAGGCTCGAATTAAGGATTAATCTACTAGACCTCCAACAACACATATTGGGGCATAAATTTCATCATTGGGCATTTAATAAAATTTAAGATGCCATTTTTAGGCTTTTATAGGACCGTGAACCTATAAAAAAAATTAGGACATGTCAAGATAAGACTCTTCTGGAGAATTCTTTGAATATTCTTTAAAGGGAAGGTTTAAGGAAACATCATTTTATAGCTCATAGGCAACCAAATTTCAGCCCAAGATGATCAGAAAAATTAATTCTATTTGCACTATTTTGTTTGTAATTTGAACTTTTTTATTTGTTAGAACATTTTCATTGGTCTCTACGAGTGTGAAAATGTTGTCTCACTCGTATTGGCCATGAAATTTTGGCTTCTTATGGTCAAGGAGAGGATTTTTACTTATTTTCCTATTCTCCAAGATAAGTGATTTTTCCATTAGCTAATTTCTTGTTTAGGGAATAATCTATGAGTGTTTGTAAGCCTTTAAATAGGCTTCGTTTATGTCTTGTAAGCAGACTTGGAAGACCTTTATGAATGAAATTGAAGTTTGGAGCTTTTTTCTCTGAAATCTTTTTATCTTTATTCCTTATTTTGGATGGTGATTATAGTTAATTCTTTAAACTAATTCTTGATGCTTTGGCTTTATGGAATTAATTGGTGGATATTTAGTCTAAGTGGTGAATATTTCCTTCATCTTAGACATATCTTTATTTACTTTTCGTTTGCTCTTTATGTGCCAAATTAAGAACACAAAAACTCCAAAAATCCCTTCACATTTGGTTTTCAGGGACCTGATCTCCAAAATCAAGGCTCTAGCAACTTTGAACACATCAATGTTTGTTTTCACAATCTTGATTTGTGACAAATTCTAGTAAAGGCCCTTGAATGTAGACTCTAGCAATAGACGTTCAAGGATACTAACCTAGAACATGATTGTTCAGGGGCCTTGCTCGCTTCAATTGATATTAGACCTCCCTACTCTACATAGCTAGGGGAGGATCCTCTCGTAATGCATGAAAAGTTCACCTTTGCAATTTATAAGTTAACTTTACTGCCCTTAGAATATCTGAGAAACAAGGCCTATCTTGCCCATAGTGTTTAGCAATGATAATCATTATTGCCTATTTGCTGACACGCCAACACATTCGTAATAATGTAAATAGGATCATGATTGAGAGTGACGGTTTAGCTAAAATAATCATGAAGGACTGCTTATAGAAAGTAGGATATAAGAAAGAAGATTTAACCCTTATAAGGTACCCTACTCTGGGATCTAAAAAACAAATTGATGGATTTAAAAGACAAATTGTAAACCTTCTGTGGTCCATTAAACTCATTGTTCACATAGAGGACCCAGATAAATATCGAAACCTAGTCGTCAACTTCATAGTGGTAAACACTCTCTCTTGGCCTAAAATGTAATTATGAAGCATCCATACTCAATATGGCAATAGTGCTTTCTCCCCACTTGATTTTAACAAAGCTTGATCTAGATGATGGAGAGGTCGGACAATTAAGTAAGGACTGTGAGAGGCACAAGAATGCTTTTCTACAACACTTATGCCATGTATGAGGAAATATGAAGTTATATCTCAATCCGATGGAGGCAGGAGATCCCACGAGGAACCAAGTAGGAGCGAGCAATGAAAGTAGTTCCATTATAGGCTTATTCTAGCACCTAAATTCTGGCTCTAGTTTCGGTACTGATCTTGAGCATAAAAATTGATATTAAATGATAAGCTTTATGACATTATGAAGGTCAGTACGAGAACTAAGAAGCCAACTTCCAATAAGCTTGTTGCCGTCCTCAAAGAATTCAATGAAGTGTTTGTCATTGATGTCCACGAAATGCAAGAAATTGACGTAAGTATAATGTTTCACAAGCTTAAGGTTGGCCATAGCTAGATCCAATGAAGTGAAAGACATGACACTTATGTCCTAGTCACAACCAAGCTGTTTAGATGGAAGTGCAAAGCTTCTTGCTGCAAATTTGATTAGCAAAACGTCATCACAAGTGGCTCGTTTGTGTTGTGTGGTTAAAAAATTGATGGATGTTGGAGAATGCGTATACATTTTATTGACTTTAATAATACATGTCATAAGCATAACTTCTCATCACCAAAGATTGACAAATTGTCTGAATCGATGGTGTCATGCTTTGTTGATTTTATGAATCCTTTCTCAAAATACCACCAAACGCCTTGATGAAAGAATGATCGAGTAGAAATGAGATTCATTACTGAGAAGCCCTATTGTGATGAGGTTATGCTTTTTGGAATGAATGCATTGTTGTTTAGGAGAGTTGCTTTTAGATTTTTAGGTTTTTTTATTTTTTTTAGTTTTTATAATTACCTTTTTTTATCTAATTTTCTTTTTGGTGATTTTTATACTTTTCAAATTTAAAACATTCAAAGACAAGGGACACCATAATAGCAAGTTAGTTGGATCTTATGACGACTTTCTTGGCTCAATTTTTTTGGTCTGTTTTTAAAGTAGCGGCACAATTTTTGTTTCTCATGATGGCCTTCTGGCCCTGTAGGATTGAGATAAACTTCAATTTTTAAAATTTAAAACAATAATAATTAAAAATAACTTATAATTATATATAACATTTTAAAATAAAACAAATTTGATGCCATTTCATAATTAGCCGCCACACAATAAAGATTCAAACTGGATTTCATTCTAATTATTTGCCAAACACTCTTATTTAGGATTCAAGTCCCACATCTAATACCTCTTCCATTTTATTCTGATTCTAATTTGCGTTACCAACATAAACAGTACCTTAAAATTCAGTAAACTTTGAGAAATTTAGAGAAACGGTAAGTTTTTTTTAAAAACATTTTCACTCATAATTAAGCCGAGATATCTCGGTTGCCTCTCAGCGATGATTCCGATTTTCATATGCGTTGGTCAAACGGTAAGTGTTCTCATCTGCTGGTTATAATATTCAGCACACAACTACAATTATAAAATCGCCCAAATGAAATTCAAACTAGCCGTTACTCTTGACGTTCCTGTCTCTTTCTTAGCTCTTTTACTCTCTAGCTCCTGAGCCAGCAATCTTGGCCTCAGAAAGTGCATTCAGCTTCTGTACCCCCCACAAAAAAATAGAGCAAAAAAAGGAAGTGCATTCATTCTTCTCAGATTGCGTTCTCAAACTTCTCCACTCATTGCTGAGGCAAAAATGTTCACAGAGGGTTTGGATCAACGTGCAATCAACTGGGTCAAGCAGGTACAGGCAAATTCTGCAGAAATTTAATCAATTTCTTCGGATTTTTTCCTACTTTTTCCGATGAACTTTCGATCTTTTCCTGGTTGATTTAATGTATGAGCTGAGGCCAGGTATTTACGACAGTAATGGGCAATGGGGCGCTATTTGAAACCCTAGAGCTTGGGAGTTCAATTTCCATTTAAGGAAAGTTCAGAACTTAATTTTGGTACTGAGGAAATAGAAAGCACGCAAAATTTATTTGTATTTTGATTATAATTGTGTTTAAGTGCATGTGGATTAGAGTTAAACTGAAATGATGTTATTACCGATGAAGGAATGCATAGCTGCAGTTGAACTGAAATGATGGTATTAACAAATTCTGAATGGAAATCATGTTTTTATTATTCTCGAAAAAGAGGAAACAAAAATTTGAGGTTTGAATGGAAATCAACTTAATTCCTGATCTATTTAGGGAGGCACTTGCAGATGTTTTACTCCTTCATTCCTGAAAACTGCAGGGTTCGGATGTAGCAGTAGAAGTTAGATCACCCCTAACGGAGAAATCAGACTGCAAATCAGTTCCCAAGTCTCCGCTTCTACGTGGTGCTGGCAGTTATATGTCACCCCGCACGTTGCCTCCTCTAAAGTTCCATTCTGGTTTACTCGGTAAGCATAGCATGTCTGCTCTTGGTCTAAGTGAATCAGATGAGCAAAGTCTCAGTAATGACAGTGATGATGGTAGTGATGAAAGTATTGCTTCAGCACCATATGGTCTTGATGGGTATTACTCTGAGAAATTTGACCAAGAATTTCCTCGGTTTGATGATTTTGATGACACGCGAAACTTGAGCTCTCATGGCTATGATGAAGAATTAATTGGTTCCTCAGAGGGTTTAAGTGTGAATGATAGGTCACATGGACCATTGATTAATAGAGGACTGTCCAAGATAGATCTCAAAGTTGAACTGCCCAAGGCAGTCAGGAGATTCGGTGATGTGAGGCAGAGTGAGCAGTTTATGACTCCAGATAGTTGGTCTCAGCCCCTTGCTAGTGCTCACTCATTTAGCACACAGGTCAGAGCACATAGTTTCAATTCAGGCATTAACCAGCATGCTGGAGTTGTACTGTTTTTGTATTAGGCATGTCTTAGTTTCATGAATGGTTTATTTTATTGCAGGGAACTCCCATTCACCATTGCAAATATTATGATGTAGCGGACTTGGGAACTCCCAGTGCTCCACCTGTTAATACTGGTGGAGAGGAGGGATCTGAACATGAATATGAGGGAAAAAAAGGGATCATGTTCGAAACTGCTTACACATCGTCAGAAAATGGGGAGCGTTTTGATGGGACTAAGAACGTATTATTGAAAGGAAAAGCAGATTCTTTGGAAAATAATGAATTGAATGAGAAGTATATAAATCAGTTAGTTAAATTCCGTTTTTCTTATTTTCTTGGACCTTTTTCAACATTTATCAAAGCTAATATTATTTATTAGTGGAGGGCTGAAGGTTTGATGTGTTGATTTAGCTTCTGTGATTATTCATCCTTGCAGAGAAAATGGGGCGTTTAGTGTGGTGAAAGAAAATGTGAAGACACCCCCCTGTGCAGCAAATGTTTGTGAACCGCTCCTTGGTTATGACGCCAGGTACCCCCCCTCCCCCCCAAAAAAACTTTGTGCCTTTTGCATATTGGAGAACTTTAACTCTTGTGGGCCT
>JACYFF010031955.1:53875472-53895207 GCA_017589665.1 Selenicereus undatus
GATGGAGCATTATCCCCAACAGTCAATTTCTTGCAATGATAAGTGCTAAAAAAGACAGCTCTTTGCTTTCATCATATTGCTCTTGTCACACTCTGCCATTAGTCCTCTCTAGTTGGAGCTGAACTGTAAACATCTAGACCTCGTCAGAGCCTACCGACAAAGGGACATACATACTGGTTTTTTGTGTTACTGTTCTAATAATGTTTGTCCTTACAAGTACAACTATGTTTAGTACAGGAGACTATGCAACAATTTTAACGTCCTTGTCCACTAGTTGGCCTGCGTTATTCTTAAATTTGATAATTAAGTGCTTCCTGCTTAATAGTCTTGAGTTAGTTGACTCAAACAAAACTTCCTATCCTATGTGGCCAAACAAAGCTCAAATGGTATATCGATCAGCTTTCACAAAATCATAAGTTTTATGTAGATTTAGTCCTCTTACTATCAAAATTATTGTCTAATGTTCAAGACTCTCTTTAATTTCATTCACTTTTCAAATGTTGCAGTGCACAAAATGCGTGGCAAACCATTGTAGCATATGATGCCTGCGTGAGGTTATGCCTCAGTGCATGGGCAAAAGGCTGCCCTGATGCACCTGAGTTTCTACATGATGAATGCCTTGTCCTGCGGACTGCTTTTGGGTATGCCACTTATTGCAAGTCTTAAATGCGATCTGTAGAAGCAGGCAACTATGGCATCAATGTCTTCTTTGTTGCTGTAGGTTGAACAAGTTCTTGCTACATCCTCGTGGTGCTCAAACAGAACAATGCAGGACTTCCAGGACTGCAGAAGAAGCATGCTCTATGAAGCTGAAGGTGGTCGGCAAGATTAGGGTCGAGGGTATTTTCGTGATCCAATTTACTTTACACATTTTGAATTTACCACTCCAGTGAGGCGTTAACTGACTCTCGTGTCACCTGAATGCCCTCAAAACAAAAATGGTTATACCCTTGGCTCTTTTACTCTGACAAAAATCTGTCTGGTATCTGTGTTACCATCTCCATTTCTAAAGGCAACACCAATCAGCTGCCTTTAAAATCTTAGCATGGAAGCCTACTTCGGTCTAGTGTAAGGTAAAATTCATTAAATAGTTTGAATGATGACTCGGCTTTTTCTTTCATGGCAGTGAAAAAGCTATGGATCGTTCCTAGGAGAAAACTCAGGAGCTTGCGCTCCCTGCAAGGTTCATTCTACATGAGAGCAGGGACAGAGTATGCCCGACATGTTTCATCACTTGTTAAAACTGGCTTCAATTCACTTATGAGCTCACCATTATCAGTGAGATGTGAAGGTCTGTATAGTAGGACAATCACTAAATTCATACATTTCTGATTTCTCATACTCAGAATTATTGATTAGAATATAAGAAAAGAATGCGTGAGGATAGTAGTTGTAGTTCCTATTTGGAGTTCTCATATACCTGGAAATAACAAAAGAAGTAAGATTTACTGTGGCATGTTATTGTCCACTAAATCTGAGTGAAGAATTTCCTAAGACTTACATCTGCTTAGAAGTGGACAGAAGTAATGTGTGTGGGTGTATATTAGTGTGATGTAGATAAATATTTGATATTTACAGGGCAAACGTTATTCATGGCCTGTGGCCTGTAAAGCTTCTAGGTTAAGTCGTTTATGTCTAAACTACATTGCTTCTACAGATGATGAGTATTCGCTATTATTGTTTGCAGAGCAACTGCCTTGTTTATTTCTCCTGAAAAGCTCTACAGAGGATTCTCAAATGGATTATGCTTCTGCAATATACTTGCATCCAGGAACAGGAGACTATCATGACTTGTAAGCATGAAATTGTGTTTTCTGTCCTAAGTTTTTATAGGAAAATGAAATTTTGAAACCCTAAACAGATCCATCTCCCCCAAAAATTTCGGAAGATCCCTCAAAATTTCCATGATCATAATCATTCCCGTTGTAACTGATTCAAATGGTTCATATGCTATTTGTTGAACTAGTTAGGGCAAAGTTCATGTTTTGTATGTTAAAGCACAAAGCTCAAGAGGCTCTGATCTCTTTCAACTTACCATATCAAATAGTGAATCTGTCACATATATTGGTGTATTTCAGTTTTCCAGAAAGTCAAGGGGACGCTCTTCTGATAGAAGTGCAGGATGCGAAACACAACGCACAAGGTCAAGCTGTAATTCCGATTTCGTCAATAGCTGAGAATTCTGTATGTAGTTTCTGGTCCCTTTCAAGGTGGAAATCATTCTTTTCATAGAATGTTGTACCTCTGTATGGGACTCTAATTACCAAATTGACAGAATGAAAAAACTCGATGGTGGCCTATCTACCACGAAGAACATGAATGTGTTGGAAAGATCCAGCTTTCAATAGCAAGTTCAATTGCAAATGAAGAGGGCAATGGCATAAAGGTCTGACATCTCATTCTTCGCCACTGATAGCTATCATTTGGATAAGGCAGTGCTAAATCTCCTGGGAGATATGCACATTAGACAGTAGTTCTCTTTTGCATTTACTTTTACTGATTTACTGCACATCTCATACTTTCATGCATAGAACTGCAGTCCTCATGTGTCTTTGGCTGCGCAAAATGAATAAAAAAAGTGGGAGTTTGGATTTGCTATATCAATATGTAAACATGTCTCACTACAATTAGCAAGCTATGCTACTTTACCATTATTACGAGAATCTTCTGAATTACTTTCCATATATGAAATCACAGCTTCTCATTTTTTCTTCTCCAATGTACTTTGGATAAGGCATCCCCCTTTTGCATTCAAACCTATTTGTTCTGTTGAGCAAGAAACAAATCTGGCTTCGATATATCCATCTGTTGAGGATGAGCTTATTTGTTCTCATGGGTAAAACACAAAGCTGGCTTCTGATTTACTGCACATCTCTTTTGCATTTACTTTTACTGATTTACTGCACATCTCATACTTTACCATTATTACGAGAATCTTCTGAATTACTTTCCATATATGAAATCACAGCTTCTCATTTTTTCTTCTCCCAATGTACTGTGGATAAGGCATCCCCCTTTTGCATTCAAACCTATTTGTTCTGTTGAGCAAGAGACAAATCTGGCTTCGATATATCCATCTGTTGAGGATGAGCTTATTTGTTTTCATGGGTAAAACACAAAGCTGGCTTAAATATATCTATCAGTTGAGTGTAAGCCATACGAAAACAGTGAAATATCAAAGCAGCAATGGTCACTATCTTTCGTTAGACTTTGCTCAAATGGTGTGCAAATTAGCCTGCACTTCCAATTGCCACTTTTTCATTCTAGCAAACTTAGAGAGGGCTTTTATGGTCCAGCATGGAATGAATTTGTGCTTTTCCCAGTGGGGAAGCAGTTGTACTTAGAAGCAGTAGTAAGCATCAGACTTTGTGTGCACTCTAACACAACACAAACTAATGTGCATGTTCAAACCCTATTTTTCCATGCTGATAACTTTGAAGAGCAATGAGTCTGGTAGTCAGAAGTGGAAGTAGCATTGATGCAACTTACTTCCTGGCAATACTCAAGCGTCCTCAGAATCAATTATACTTGTTTGGGTTGACTCTTAGAAGTCTAAATTAGTGTGCTAATTCTGGCTTCTTAATAAGCCAGTGCAAACCCTAAATGTAGGGTGAGGGTTTGAGCATTCCTGGCAAATATGCTATGATGTATTTGCTGAGGCCTCTAGCTATGACTCAAATTGAGAGTTCAAGCTTTCAACCAAAGGTAGACACAATCAAGGGAAACCAAGTGAAAATGACCACATAAAATGATGGTTGTGAGACATCAAGCATGTGAGGGCAGAATGGAATTTACAATCAAGTGATTCTAAATGGGAAAACAAGAGAGAATGTGATGTATTCTGGTGTATAACTCAAGGGGGGATGCAACCAAGCTACTAACCACCAAGAACACGAAGCAACAAGTGAGAACTCACGTCTTAAGGAGTGGCATGGTCGTGCCAAGGGGCATGGGGTGGCCGTGCCACTTTGCTGCCCACACACGCCTAGGTTGGTGAAGTTTACGGTTTGAGGTAGGCTTTGCGTTTTTGTTGATAGCAAAGCCAAGGGGCTATCTTTAGCTTTGGTTAGGCATGGGAATGGATGTAGGAAGGGATTATGGGAGTGTGGAAATGGAAAGAGATTCAAAGTTTAAGATTTACTAACTTAGAATCAAGCTAGCAAAACCACTTTTACTCTCTTTGAACCCTTGAGTGTAAACACTGAATTGGATAGAACTAAACTTGGGGTTTGGATACAGAAACACCACCAAACTCAAGTTTAGGGCCCTTAACTTCGATTAAGATACAGATATCACCACTTAATCTTGGTTAAGACTCACTTGAACACCACCTTAATTGGCCTAATTAAGGATAGGCAAGCAAGGATTTGATAGAAAGAAAGCACAAGCTTTCAAACTGATTTTCTCATTCAATAAGAGGTTGATATCTCTTGCTATGGCCGTGGGGGTCTTTAAATAAGCAGCAAGCCATGGCCAAGCTAGTGAGTTTACAAGCAAAACATACACCTCACCCTTTCCTTGCTAGGTAGGAAAGGTATTAAGATGCTAATTACAACCGGTTTGTGCTAATACATAGTCTAGCAATGCTTAACTAATCTAATACATCAAAACATGAAGTAAAACTATGTCTAAGCTTATTATACATCACTTAACACTTGATTAAATACTAAAACAACCAGCAAAAGACTAGACGCCCATGTGCATGGCCGAAATCTTCAAGGCTACTTTACGGCTAGCCAATGAGAGAAGAGAGACAAGATATTTTGCTTCTTCACTTCCATTGGTTGATCTCCTCTAGGCATCCACCAATTCTAGGCACCTTGGGACGTGTACCAAAGCTTGAGATGCGTGCCAAGCTGCATTGCAAGTGAAGAAATCGGCTGAAGCATCAAGAGAACCGGTTTGCACTAAACCGGGTTCAAGGAGCATTTCTGGCCGGTTTTTCTAGCAATTTGTAAGCTTATGAAAAGTGATGATGATTCGGTTTTCAGGCCAGGGGGGTCATTTTGGGATGTGTATAACCCCCCCAAAGAAATCAAGGTTAGGACATGTTTAAGTAGGGTAATTAGGCTTAAACATTTTACCGCGCAAATTAGAGCCTAATCTGACCGGTTTGGAAAAAGTCCTTGATCTCTCATCCTCTTGTGGGTATGATTGAAAACTAATGCTTGGACCTGAAAGTAGACATCATATAGCTTCAGTTATAAGCTAATCAAAACCGAGCTTTTTCTGGTCCTGCTGGGCAGTTTTGACTCCTTGGTTTTAATGGCTGATTTGAACGACCAAATGAAGTCCAAATTGGATGCAACTTGACTTGTTGGAAAGCTGACATATTGAACTTCAAATCCATCAAAAAATATCAGACTTAAACCTTGAAGATGCTTGTTGAAATTTGCACACAAAAATGGGTTAGTGCTGGAATCTACCCTTTGCCCTGCAGTTTCAAAGCTTAAACAAAATTTGGATGAATTATTCATCCTTTAACCAGCATAATAATCTTACCTAATTGATTTGATTCTTTTAAAACAAAGGGCATGGAGAGAACTCCATCATGCTAAGTAGCGAATCAGTTTCCTGTACTGCATGCAGTTTATACAAGGATCAATGAGCATGGAAATTGTGATTCCAAACATCTTTGAAACACCTTCTCTGTTGGAACAAGCAGCATCTTAATAAGACGTTATCTGAGAATCGCTAGCAGATCTGACCAGGCATCATTGACCTGAATAGTCTTGATCATCCAACATGCCTGCTCCAGAAAGGAAAGTATCCGGATAATTGATTCCAGCCTTGGCAGTAAATTATATAGGGTCCCATTTTAGAATAGCTTTATTTACTATATTACTCTCCAGTCCAAAAATAAGGTTCACAAACAGCACAAATTGGCTTCAGAGACCTTTTAGGCACTATGAAGTAGCTGGAATAAGCAGATTTGCAGGTTAAATAAGAAAGTTCATCCTTTGCCTTGTGATGTTCCTGGTACACATCATCCTAGTCCATACTATCTTACCATTTACTCCATTGAATAATACAAAGATTTTACTTGATTGAGGTTCTAGTTCTTGTTACTCTTCAAAATGTGATGCTTGTTGCTAACGAAATTCGAAAAGTCTGTATAATGGCATGGACTATTGCATATGTGATATGTTTCTTTGAGCTGAGGCGGTGCTATTATTTGCTTTCTTTATGAAACAACAAAATTAACAAGAAGTTAGGCACTTCCATTGATTGTTTACATCTTACAGGGTAGCCCTCTTGTGGAAACTCTAGCTTATGATTTGTTGCTGGAAGCAGCCATGCGTGCACAACAGTTCCACTCTCGAAATCTATGTTTACATGGATCTTGGAAATGGTTGCTGAGGGAATTTGCAGATTATTATGAAGTCTATCCTTGTTACACTAACCTAAGGTAGTTGCCAATCTTTTCTTTTCTTTGGTGTTTGCTTGTTTTCTTGTTATTTTGTTAATTTTTTGTTTTTTTTTTGTTTTTTTGGTTTTTGGGGGAAGAAGGGGGATGGATAATGCAATTGCATTTCTTGTGGTGAAGATGGGGGAAAGGCCAAATGTGACTAGTCTCCCCCCCCCCCCCCCCCCAAGTTAATTATGACATCCTTAGGTTACCAACAAATCACTAGTCACTATATTTTTTTAGTGAGGGCTAAAATATAACCCTCATTCAAGGGTACAAATGTTGTGCATCCTTACGTGCTAGATCTCCTTGAGATTCTTTGTCCATATGGAGACTCACTGTTCTTACTAGTTTAGCTTGGGCCCTTGCTCAAGTGCACTGCTGAAAATTTCCCGCCTTTCTTCAATTCCTTTCTCCTGCTAACTGTGCTTAGTATTATTACATTTTTTACCTCTATTGTTATCTTTTCTTGTTTTTGCTTGTTCTTTTTTGTTTCACTGTTTGTTCCTTAGTCTTCTAAGATACATCTCATTTTGATTTAAGTTCTCAATTTTGATTTCTATGCTTTGGGACTGGTTATGCTTACAGTTCAAAAGACTTCCTTATGTGCTTGCATAGCGCCCCAGGGTCAAGGAGGGGGTGAGAGTGAGAGTGAGAGAGAGAATCCTCCTTAGCAAAAATTCAAACCCCATGCTGAGCACTCATTATCCACGATGTAAGATACTTCACGTACATGTTGAGTAATGATTGCACACAATTTTGCTAATGTTCATTTTTGTTACTTCAATTAAACATAACTAAGGGTGAAGGGAAAATAACAATAGAAAGAACAAAAATGTCAAAGCATCCTAATGCTCCTCACCTTTTTTCGCCTTCAAAAGATGCTGACTGGCATTTATGGAGGTCGAGACAACATGTTGAACAGGACAGACTGCTGACTCTACCACTAGTAGCTACATTTGAGAATGTCTTGTATTTGATAATATTTTAATTTTTGTAAAGTTGGAAAAACTGCTTACTCTCTATGCTTCATCACCAAATTTCTTTTGTTTTCCCTTCCGAAGCTGTCTTTTCTATTTTCTCTTTGTAGATACACAAACCTCCATCTTTTATTGAGTTCATTTGATTTGTTGTCGAAGTTGTCTCAAAACGAGAGATGCTGTGAGGTTCGTTAGATATTATTAAGTTTTTCACTAACTCAAGACAGTGTAAAAAATGGAGTTAGGGACTCTTTGGGAGGGATTGTCAATGAGGACCAGTGGACCTCGACCATGATAACATTGAGGACAAGGGTTGCTAGGGTTTTAGTTACATTCTTCACCAGATATCTTCAATATGCATGCACATTTTGCTTCTGTAGTGTAACAAAATAATATTACAGAGGGAACCTCTCTGTCCCTCCCTCCATCCCTCTCTCTCTCTCTCTCTCTCTCTCTCCTTTTTGGTTGAAATATGGATTGAACTGGGCTTTAGTTCTCAGCTTTTGGCTAGGTTTTCATGTGAAGCAGTTGTATACATTGATATTGTTGGCTGTACTTAAGGGACCCTAATGGTGTTGTATCCCTTCTAAATTTTAGGTATCTTTGTATAATTAGGAGGAAAATCAAACCACAAAAAAAATTCCATAATCCTCATCTGATCCGCCAAAATTGGGTATTGACTAGCTCACTCTCCATTGCTTTTCTTAGGAAGTTTACTCATACAACTATTTAGGCTAAAAGTCTTGTGCTTTTGTAGATCAATTTAAAGAGCTAATGTATCACTGGTGGATTTTTTGCTGGTATTTCAGCCTTGCTATTTTTTTAACCTTTAAGTGGAGGTAGAGGGAAGCTTCACACCTCTGCTCAGGGTACTCTTTTTATTTTCCTTTTTTGGGGGGGGGGGGGTGATGATGCGACGGCCCGGGCGTGGAGGCTGAACTTGAGCTGCTAGACCTTGTAGGTGTTAAGAGGGGAAAAGTAAGGAGTGAAACTTAGAGGCACGAGAAAGGTAGGCCCATTATGTACTATATGTGAGACTTCCTTTTCGATGAGGAAGGAGCGGGCTATGTTCAAGTTTATCTTTTCCTTTGGTTTACACTTTACGGCTATCCTACAAAAATGTTTTCAGCGAAATTAGCTGTTTGCATTGATGAATCCTGTTGTGATTTTTGTACGAGGTTTGATGTGTTTCAGGTATCTATCTTATATCATGAACGTGGCTACTCCGACAAAAGATTGCTTACAGCTTGTGCTGGATTTGCTTATGCCAGTTATAAAAGCAAGAAGTGACAAAAGGTTAAACAGACAAGAGGTAAGTACTATATAAATCAAAGTTTCCTTCATCGACTTAAGTTCTAACTGCCTAGGGAGATTATTTTAGACTAAGCTATTATCGAACAATAAATGTTGATGCTCAGGACCTACAGTGACTATGAGTGGTAACCCTAAGTAGTCTCCAGTTACAAGTTGGGCAGGATTCAGGAATCACATTCTAGCAGGTTTTTCATTTGCTAAGGCTTGTGGATGACCTCAAATGTTCAACATTTGGAGACCACTTTTTTATCCCTCACTCTCGTTCTTTTCCAACCGTGATGCAAAAGTCAAGAGGCAAGGGCCACATTTGCTTGTCTACATAAAATATATAGGCGCTAATTAGAGTTAAGTATTCATCTATGACCAAGCATGGAACAAACTAGACATTGACGTTAGGGTTTCTTTTGGCCAGTCCATCTCTTTCAGGGATATTTTTACCAATTCATCCGCTATCAAATATCAATGTCAGAATATGTGTTGAGGGCCGGCCAAATCAGCTGTCAGTTCAAATTGAAACAGTCTATAAGAATAAAATTGCTCTCTATTATTGTATTATTGAATGGGCAGTATGCTTATGCACTTTTTACCCCTCGCTTGGCTAAAGTTACTGAATGGACAAAGCTTGTGTTTGTAAACAGAAAATAGTCTGACTGATTATATGGATTTGCTCTATGGTGATTGTACTGGTAACCTTTATGCAGAAAAGTATTCTGTTGGAATGTGAAATGCAAGTGGAGAGTCTGTTGGCGAATGTTTTCGAAAACTACAAGTCACTAGATGAACTGTCTCCCTCTGGGATGTCAGACTCTCTACCTCCAATACCAGATGCTGCACCACCGGCTTTGGGTCCAGCTGTGCAACTATATTGCCTTCTTCATGATATTCTTGCCCAAGAGGCGCAGACAATATTACAGAAGTACTTACAGGTGATGGCAGACCTCATGCATTGTTTGTTTGCCCCATGGAATAAATAATAATATATATAATATAAAAGACATTTCAAGACATCAGCAGGATCCACCCTTGGCTTCTTCTCTTTTTTCTGGCTTAACTGAAGTTGAATATGTTCCTTGATTTCCCACTAAATTGGTTTTTAATAGAACCTGTTTAGATCGTGTACGTTGTTCATGTGTAGTATTCTCATTATGCAATCCGATCCGCCCTGGGCTGCTTTTTTTTTTCTTTTTCCCTGGCTTAATTGAAGTTGAATTTGTTCCTTGATTTCCCACTAAATTGGTTTTTATTAGAACCTGTTTAGATCGTGTACATTGTTCATTTGTAGTGTTCTTATCATGCAATCCAATCACTGGTATTGTTACTACTTAAAGAAAATACTTGAAAACCCATCCCATGCATATAATATATATGAAAGAAAACTCATCACTCAAGTACCTATTCAAATTCTCAAACATCCACCACAGACCAATTTCATTTCTAGCTTTTTGTCACATTGTAAAATAAATGGACATTTTGTTTGACGGTATCCTAAGAGAATTGGCAACTTTAACTATTTGCATTTTTTGACGACTTTCTTATGCCATGCTTTATTAGCTTTTTTCCCGTGACTAGTATTCCTCCAGTTGTTCACCACCCAAGCTTCCACGCTCCCTTATCCTCTTCTTTCCTCATTCCCTAAACGTTAACTGCTAGCACTCACCCATCTCTCACCCCTGCTTTGACAAGAAGCAATAACCTAGTCTATAATCTTCCTCTATGCCTAGTGATGTGTCCCAATTTGCCCTCCAAAAATCAAAATTGCCACCTTTGAGCCAAAACTGCAATGCCCTAGTTGTGTGTCAAAATGCAAAATAAAGTCTTTTTTTTTTGGGAACTTTTGTGGGAAATGAAAACAAACAAAAGGGACCATGTGAAGCTAAAGGAGTTTCCACCGCTTAGTTACTCCTCACCATTCAAACAACAATCACCAAATGGAGATAAAGTTTAAACTTTAAAGAGATCTAAAGTAAGGATGGAGCTGATGAAGCCCCGATTGCCAGATCTGTCAAGTGCTCTTCTTCTTCATCGATCTGTTCTTGCTTCTTCTTCATCATCTCTTTCTGCTTTCTTCTTCTACTTGCATTGCTGCTGTTCTTCTCCCCAGATCTGAAATAATTGTTCTTCTTCATTAATCTGTTTTTTTGTTTTTTTTTGTTTTGATCTGATATAAAGAGTCCCTGTAAAAAGTTTGTGGGGAAGGATGCTGCCGGAGAAAAGTGTCACCAGAGATGCGTCGTCGAACCTGACGGGAAGCCATTGGAGGTTCTGGAGTGTCCATGGTTTTTCTTTGGGAAGAAGGAGAGGGGTTGAGAAAAGGATTCCATTACACAATTGCTCACCAAACACTATCAAGTTTAGGGTTCAAGTCCTATCCCCAACACCTAGGAACTTGATACTTGATTGCATTCCATTCCTTTTTTTTCTCATCAAACTGACCATACATGTTTACAACAAATTCCTTGTGTATTTTGAAATTATTTCATTTCTGAAAAAGATGTTTTTCTTGGAGAACATGAAGTGCCGAAAACCTCACTTATCTCCAAAGTTAACTGTTTGACCACGGTCAAGGCTTGGCCATTGGCAAACATTGAGGATCTTTGATATTTGACTTTTTGTCAAGAGGGTTCGTTTCATCTTTGAGGATCTTCTATTATTTATAAAGCTTCGCCAAACTAAACTTGATGGTAGGGATGGCAATGCGGCGGCGTACCCGCACCCATGTTCGTTTCAAAAATTGTACCTACAACCGTACCCATATCCATTCGGTATTAAAAAAAGAAAATTCATACCCATACCCATCAAGTTTTGGGGGTTTGCGGGTTTTATATTTGGGTTCATACAAAGAATGAAGACTAATACCCATATCCAAATGCGTTATACATTAGGGCCATTATAAGATTGCAAAGTTGTGCTATTTCGATTGTATATTTATTTAGAAATGTGAAATCAAGCACGTTATTCATCAATTCTTTGCTATGTGGGTTTGGATTGATCTTTAAGAAAGAAAACGTTAGACTAAATTGTTTCATGTTGTTGTAACAACGGGTACGGGTAGGATGCAGGTATGGTGTGGGTAAGGCCTATATGGTACTTGTACTTGTATCCATTTTCCAATGCACGCCCCATACGCATTTAAAATCCATTTTCACCACCCATTTGGGTTTTAAATGGCGCCAGATTTTTTGAGTTTTAAATGAGTACGGGGTTTCATTGCCATCCCTACTTGATGGGCTAAAAGTAAATAACTTTAAGCCTCCTAAGCACACCTCTTGCGCTTTATTTGCAGTTGAAGGAGAATCTTAATTGTTGACCCAAAAGAAGGCTTCATTTCGGGTTTAGAGGGGTATTTTGGTCATTTTGAGTTTAGGGTCTAAACTCTCTTATTTCATGATCCTAACTTAGAACCCAAATGTGAACACAATGGCACACATTTTGAGTTTAGGCGCTCTTAGTAACGCTAAGCAACAACTATGTGGTATGTGTATGCCCACCCGATCAAGGAGAATTGTTTGATGAAGAAGAACCCATACGGGCTCTTGAGCAGGAAGGGAAAATCCATGCTCAAATTCAAGAAGATGATGCCCCAATGAGATCATACTTCTCAACTGTCATCAAGAATGAAGCTTCTCTCTTAAAGTGGAGGTAACTCATGAGTGTCTAAAATCGAATGTTTTGAAAAGAATCTTGTGATGATTTATATATTCAATCTTTTAGCAAGCTTATGGGTGCTAGAATCATGGATAATGCTAGCAAAACAACCCTTATTTGGTTTTAAAACTCTCATATGTTTAAGAGATGTGAGCACTTTGGAGTTTCCACAACTGGAAGGGGGTGTAACAAGTTTTGGAGATTGGTTTTCAAGCAAAACACCCTTATTTGTTTTAAAAACTCTTATATGTTTCAAAGGTGAAGTCCTTAGCTCTTTGGAGTTACCGCAACTAAAAGGGTGTATGAAGCTTTGAAGATTAGGAGCTCTTAGTAACGCTAAGCAGCAACTATGTGGTATGTGTATGCCCACCCGATCAAGGAGAATTGTTTGATGAAGAAGAACCCATATGGGCTCTTGAGGAGGAAGGGAAAATCCATGCTCAAATTCAAGAAGATGATACCCCAATGAGATCATACTTCTCAACTGTCATCAAGAACGAAGCCTCTCTCTTAAAGTGGAGGTAACTCATGAGTGTCTCAAATCGAATGTTTTGAAAAGAATCTTGTGATGATTTATCTATTAAATCTGTTAGCAAGCTTATGGGTGCTAGAATTATGGATAATGCTAGCAAAACAACCATTATTTGTTTTAAAAACTCTCATATGTTTAAGAGATGTGAGCACTTCGGAGTTTCCACAACTGGAAGGGGGTGTAACAAGTTTTGGAGATTGGTTTTCAAGCAAAACACCCTTATTTGTTCTAAAAACTCTTATATGTTTCTAAGGTGAAGTCCTTTTCTCTTTGGAGTTACAGCAACTAAAAGGGTGTATGAAGCTTTGAAGATTGGTGTTCAATCTAAACCTCGGGGATTTTGGGGCAAATCCTTTTGAGGAAGGGAGTTTGATGCGTGAGTAAGTTTGGGATCTCAAGTCATTAGTATTAACTAAGTGGCTTTAACCCCAGAACTTCATTCACCCAAAATAGGAATGTCTTTGGTCAACTTTTAAGGCTCTCCTACAAGTCCAAACAAAGCAAAAGAGATATGCTTCGGATGCTAAGTTTGCTTTTTTCAGCATATCAAGTTTAGTTTGGGTCAAGCTTTAGAAAGGAGAAAAGAACAACAAAATTATGAAATTGTTTCAAGGTCAAAATAAGCCTTAGTCAAAAGTCAAATGTTGGCCAAACTGGTCAAATATTGGTCAATGGTCAAGCATTGACCGGCTGTGATCGAACCATCAACTTTGGAGGCAAGGGATTGGCCACATGATGAAATTGGGACCTTCTTGAAAGAATGCATCTTTTTCAAAAAGAGAGTGTGCTAGGAACAATCTGATTTCAAAATGCACATGCGTATTTGTTGTAGAGCACTTATAAGTGGGATTTAGTGCTTTAATTCTATTGGAGCACATTGGCTTATAAGTGCTCAATTTTATTGGCTGATTTTTCTTGCTTGAGGAAGGGGGCACCAAGTTTATGGCTGCAAAGTGCCTACTTGTATTCATTTGAAAAGACCAATGAATTGATGAATAGAATTTTGAGGCTTTATGGTTTCCCTGTCTATAATCTCTCACTCTGTTTCATGAGCTTTTGAATTGTGATTGAAGTTATTTTTGCTTTGAGTCCTTATACATTCTAGGATTAAAATCCAAATTGAAGACTTTTTGGCTCTTGGTTGTTCAATTCCAAATGCGTCAAGTTGGTGTTAGAGCCTTTAATGCATCATCCAGCCTCTCTTTTCTTGAAGTCCCTCTTTATCCTCTCCCTCCCTCTTAGTTGCTTTCCATGTTCATCTTTAAGTAGGGGCATTGCTAGCCAAGTAATCCCATCCTGGGCCTCCTTAGGCTAACCCCCTTACCCAGACCCACTTCCCTCAAGGACCCCCGCATCGGCTACCACTCGCCTTAACCTATGAGGAGTAGAAAAACCCTAGGACTTTAAAAAAGCTAGATAAAATTAGAGATAGAATTTTCTAAGTTCACTAAATAGGCCATTTGAGGGTAGGAGCCGGTGAAGTAGTTCCGAGTGTCTTAGACTTCGAACAGACCATGTTCAACAACTCAAAGTTGAAAGTTGGGGCAATGCGCTCTGCTAAAATAGTTTCTCGATTTGTTTACCATATATGTAAGAAGTATTGAATGAACAAAAGGGCTTTGCTTCTGAGTAACTGGCTAGCAGGTCTTTCATTCTCTCTCTCTTTTTTTTTTCTTTTTTTTTTTTTGAGGGGTTGGTGAGGAGATACAGTAATATATTCTCTTCGATCTTCTTTTGATCACAAATTGCTGTTTATGAGTGAAGAATATATGACAAGGAATATAAGTTGCTCTTTTTAATAGTCTGGGTAATTTTGAGGCACTTTAACGCTTGATACCTGTTTCATGTTCTATTTTAATTTAAGTTCTGATACCTTTAGTTCCTGTTGCGCGGTCTTTGAATGAGGGGTGTTGTGCGTGGTGATGTAAACTAAGGCGGGATTCGGTATTTGGTCAGGAAATTCATTTTTGGTATTGTTAATGGGTTTATGAATTGTCATGTCTTTGTTCAGTGTATAGGATTTTATATGGGAGTAGCTTCAAGATGATTAGCTCATCTGGTATTTCCATACTTGCACACTTGCATCAAATACTACGTAAAAGTAATGAAGAGTGTCATGCAAGGTGAAGGTCTAATGTCATATTGGATTCCATTTGTTTGTAGTCTTTGGATACATGCATTAAAATGCACAAAGGACAAGCAGCATTTGCCCACAACACAACACACAGACATACAAAGCAATGCAGAGAACTGACTAGAGGTCCTTACTATATTTTTCAGAGGGCAGCTCAAAAGAGGTGTCGGAGACATATGCTGGAGACTGATGAGTTTATGCCAACCAACTCCGACAGTGTACTAACAGACCCTGTAGCCATCACCACAGCATACTTGAAGATGAAGAAT
Source organism: Selenicereus undatus (assembly GCA_017589665.1). Classification (NCBI taxonomy): domain Eukaryota; kingdom Viridiplantae; phylum Streptophyta; class Magnoliopsida; order Caryophyllales; family Cactaceae; genus Selenicereus; species Selenicereus undatus. Next base: position 53,890,756 of record JACYFF010031955.1, read on the forward strand.
CTTTGCATAAACATAAGCCGTGAAATCCTGGCCGACATCAAGATCCACAATGAACATATACTTCCCAGGTATATAATTACATTGAGGAAATGAGGCCAACTTGACCGGGCTAGGTTCTATTGTCGTTCCAATTTAAATGCAAGATGTTTTATTTTTGTTTTCCAACTCAGTGCAAGGTTAAAAACAATCAAAATCTCAAATAGGTGATCCATTTTTCTTTCCGTTTTTTCCCTAACTATTCGGTGATTCTTTCCTGGCAGCAATGTCAATTGTCTGATACCCTTTTTCTGTTGTGTCCGTCAGTTCGATTGACCTGTCAAATATTGCTGCTGCTGTTTATGGCACTGAATTGTCCAAGAGGCTTAAAGGGTTCCTTGCTGCATATCCTCCATCCAGCCCTTTGCCACATGTGAATGAACTTCTGGCAGCAACTTTTGAATTTGAGATGGATCTTGAATCGTGGAATATAAGGTCTGTGAAGTTAGTATTTAATCCTGAGGCTGAAAAGAATTTTATGTTTCAATATTTGGCATCAGGAGTGTTACTGCCTTTGACAACTTGATTTATGAGCTATGTCGCATTGGACAATTCCAATGTTTATTGTCGAATAGAAGGAAAAGAAAGTGGTTTTTCAAATCAGAAGAGGTTTTTATTTTCCCATGTTGCTAATTTTATCCATTTATTTCAACATTAACTAATTATATGTTTGCTATAGCACCGTTCAAGGAGGGGTAAACTGCAGGGAGCTGTTCCACGATTACATAATGGTGTGGGTGCAGGAGATGCAACTTGGGTTTCTTGATCTCTGCAAAGCGGAAAAGGTAAGACAAAGCATTTTAATTTCTGCTGGTAATTCTGATATCAGCGTTCATTGACTTTTCAGTGTGCAGTCCCTCCTCCCAAAAAGGGAAAGAAACTTGCTCTTTGCTTTATCTAAAGTCACAATGTGTCTAACCAGATCAAGGACCGGTATATACCATCCCATATTGAATATGATGTTTACATTTTACAGGTTCTGTGGTCTGGAGTAATTACCAGCCATTCTACCTCACCTTTTGTGGAGAATGTTTATGTGAAGATAAAGGATGCCTTAACTCAGTATGAGATGGTGATCAGCCGGTGGCCTCAATACTCGCTGGTTCTTGAAAATGTAAGGTCTCCCTACATGAAGATCAGCGTTAACATTCCATCTTCTGAGCCTTACTTGAATGAGCATGGCATATTTGATGCATTTATGAACCATCTATCCACAAAGCTTTAAGTATATATTTTCTTGAAGGCTGTTGCTGACGTTGAAAGAGCAATCATAAAAGCACTTGAAAAGCAGAACAGTGATATCTTAGCTCCTTTAAAAGACAGCATTCCAAAGAAACTTGGTATGCATGTCCAGAAGCTAGCGAGAAGGCAATCAGCAGCTCTCTACATTGTCCCCAATCAAGTATGTGACTTAACAAATCTGTTATTAACATGCATCTGAATAGTATTTTTCAGCGATAACCCACAGAAACTGTATAATCATGGAGTATCTGAAGTAAATTAGAAGTTCACCTTTTCAGTCTTAGTTGGAGGTAATTGGAAACTCCTGTGTTTGGTGATTCAGTGGCACGCTTTATTTGTTCATTTGTTTCCAAGGTAGTTGAACCTCTTGGGAAACCCGAAGGTTATCAAGTTTCTTTACTTCTTCCCTCCTTTTGTGGGTGCCTTGTTTTTTCTTTTTCTCGAAAAGAGGGGGGGGGGGGGGGACTATTGACAGAATACATGAACATGATGTAACATGACATCAGCACACCATTGGATGCTTTTACCCACGTAGAAAAGGATACTACAAATTTGGTGAATGTACATTGATTTATTTTGCTTCTCTAGGTATTGAAAGAAAATGATACCCTACTCATTTGGACTATGTCTTTAGACATGAATAGCCACAAAATTCATGTAGCATGTGTGTTCCACAAATCTCTAGATAACAGAAACAAAGATGTTGCAGACGTGATATTTTGTGTTTGATAAGTCAAGATAGTTTGGGGAAGTGTCCAGGGAAAGATTGTTGGTGTTTGGTAGATGTTGGACAGGTTGAGGAGGTCATTTTGACACATCTTAGGTTGCCATCTCCTGTTCTCCACGTGTCCCCTCACAAGGGAAATATACGTCACAATTTTATTAAAAAAAGAAAAAGAAAAGCAAATGAATGGGTCATCCTTTCTGTAACAACTCTCATGCTTTGAGAGTTGCTGCATAATAAAACCCCATCTGATCACTAATTTTTTGTTGATTCTAAATCTTTGCAGTTGGGTATCTTTCTGAACACTATCAAGAGGATTCTTGAAGTGTTGCATTGTACAGTTGAGGATATCCTGAAATCCTGGGCTTCATGTCTGCCCATCGTGGCAGACAAAAAGTTGTCCTTTGGAGAACAGATGAATGGAATTAGAGTTTTGTTGAAGACAAAGTACAAGAATTATATGCAGGCTATAGTGGCAAAACTCTATGCTAATGTAAGCTGAGAGAGCCCAATATCCCCCCGTCCCTCTCCCCAGCATTGTGTATACAGTAGTTTTGTCACTGTCTACTCTGGTAAGAGGTGCTTTGGTTCTTTTGGTCATTTTTATCATTGCTCACTGCTGTGATGTTTAGCAAAACTGTCAAAAATTCACAATTCGTGACTCACAGCGTCCCCCCCCCCCCCCCCCCCCGACTCTAAACCTTTGGCTGGGCATTGGGTTTTATTCACCTCCTTGATGTGTCTGAAGGACACAAGTGAATTCTAACATTCTCACATGTTATTATAGACACAAGCTAGCCGAAACACACAACTGAAGAGAATCTTGGACGAAACACAGGACACAGATGGGGAGGCTGAGGTTCGTGAGAGAATGCAGATGTTGACTTTGCAGTTAATGGAATCCATATCAAACTTGCATGAGGTTTTCATGAGCCAAATATTCATTGCACTGTGTCATGGGTTCTGGGATAGAATGGGGCAGGTAAGAAGGATGCTTTAACATTTTTACTAGATGCTAGCCTGATAAGCACATCATGATGACTTTTCATCTGCTCCAGTCTGTACTGAGGTTCTTGGAAGGAAGGAAGGAGAACCGAGTTTGGTACAATGGATCATATTACGCCCTTGGTGTAAGTAAACGTATCGCTACATTCTAATTTGTCTGTGTCTTTTGATGATATTTGGTGCATGGGAGATTTAGATAATTGTGGACGAAATTAACAACAAAGGTTTTCCATGTCCAGTGTGGATATCGTAAAAATCAGAGGATTGGAATTGGGAATAATGCCTCGTTTCTACATTGATACTTGCAAAATTGCTATTTTACTTCTAAAATTCCCATATGCCAAAGACTGGGTCGAAAGGCCCATTCGAAATCTCAAAAATATACTAGACAATTCCTACATATAAAATGCCACAGACAAGTCAAATGTGCTTACAGAGTAGGGGTTTTGTTGTCTTGTAGGTCTTGGATGATACATTTGCTTCTCAAATGCAGCGTTTGCGAGGCAATTCTCTACTAGAGAAAGACTTGGAGCCCCCTCGATCTGTGGAGGAGGCTCGCTCTATTCTTTGTAGAGATGCAACAAACGGAACTCATCAATCAAATTATTTCTATTTTTAGAGTAAATCTTCCGTCATTGAACATTATTGCTTTCGTAATTCACAAGATATCCACATCCTAACGATGATATTATTTTTCCTTGTACATAGGATGCATAGAGGACGTTAATTCTTTGTGTAATTGCATGAGAATAGCTTATATTAATTTTTTCATGTCATATAATACAATGAAAAAACCGGTTTTTAAGCTTGCTTCATTGATGCTGTTTTGTTTTTGTTGTGGTTTGTTTTTCAGTTATTTTCAAAAGTTTATAATGTAAATTTAGAGTTGACTTTAGGGATGACTTTTTGAGGTTTTATGATGACTAATAATATGTTTTGGAGTGATTTTTAAATTTAGAACTGACGAATAGTTCACTTAGGTATGATTGTAATAATATTAACCCCTAAAGGAATTTTTAGTCACTTGAGTTAATAGTTACCATAAAAGATATCTCATGGTATGACTTATATGAGATGATTTCATGCAAAACTTTAGCATAAAATGGTATCCCACTTTTGGTATAGTTTTTGGGACAACAACTCCTCTCAGTGCCAGTCCTTCTTGAGCGGGATCGAGGAATATCCAAATATAAGTGGGTCTTACCTATGTGAGTATCATTGTCTGTAAATAGATAGATTTCAAGATACCTGTCATAAAAATTTCAGAATACATCTTAGAGTTAAAAATCTTTTGGCATAAATCAATAAATATAGCAAAATAAATAAATTAATAAATAAACAACAAGGTAAATAAATAAGTAAAATAAAATATAATAAAATATTAAAATATTAAAATCAAATAATAATAATAATAATAATAATAATAATAATAATAATAATAATAA
>JACYFF010031955.1:53895217-53934486 GCA_017589665.1 Selenicereus undatus
TAATAATAATAATAATAATAATAATAATAATAATAATAATAATAATAGCTAACAATAACAACAACAGCAGCAGCAACAGCAACAACAACGGCAATAATAATAATAATAACAACAACAACAACAACAACAATAAATATAATAACGGCAACAAGACCATCAACACCACTACCACGAGCAGCAGCAACAACAACATCAACAAATAATAATGATGATAGCAATAACAACAACAACAACTAGAAGAATAAGAAGAAGAAGAAGAAGAAAAAGAATAACAATAACAATAGCAATAATAATTACACCAAATATAACAATAATAATAGGAACAAAAACCACTACAACAATTATAATAATAACAACAAACAACAACAATAATAACAACGATAATAAAAATAACAACAACAACAACAACAACAACAACAACAACAACAATAAGAAAAACAATAACAAGAACAACATTTATAATTAGTAATAACAACAACAATAATATTAACAACAACAACAATAATAATAATAATAATAATAATAATAATAATAATAATAATAATAATAATAATAATAATAATAATAGTAATATGATAACAACAATAACAATAAAAATAATAAGAACAAGAATAATAATAATAACAATGATAGTGGCAAGATCAACAAAAGCAGCAACACCACCGGTAGCCACAACAATAGCAACAACAACTACCACAACAATAACAACAACAACAATAACAATGTTTTCCAAAAAAAAAACAATAACAATGAAAAACGACAACAACAACAACAATAACAATAATAATAATTAACTAAAATCTAGTAGGATTAGATCAATCATTCAGGGAAGTGCTATAAATAAATTATACTAGGTTAGATGATAAAAGTCTATGCCATGATAAAAATATTACTAACATACAAAATATAGGAAATGGAGGATAAGTAATACCCAAAACCACACATCAACACTCCCTATGCACTCAGGATCTACGGACGAGCAAGTACCAATCTGCCTCAGATTTGCAACCTTAATTTTAGACTTGCATAGATTCTTTATCTTGCGCCATGTCTTCTACTAGCCCTAAATTATGTAAATCGTATCTAATCATTTCATTTCAATTCTTCCCAAGCCTACCTCGACCTCTTTCACACTCTGAAAGGCCAATCCTCTAAGTTTCTTCAGTAATGCATCTATACTTGATTTCGTCAAATGACCAAAACTATCTAAATCTAGTATGTCTCAACTTATCTTATATGAGTGTCACTCCTATTTTGTCTTTAATCACTTCATTCTTGATCCTGTCTAATCTCATATGCTTACAGATCCACCGAATCATCCTCATCTCTATGGCTACCATCCTCTGGACGCGAGTCTTCTTGATTGGCTAACACTCAACACCATGAAGTAATGATGGTATGACAACCATATAATATACTCTTCATTCAATCTTAGTTGAATCTTCTTATCACACAACACTAATGAACCATTCTTCCATGTTTCCCATTCGACCTTTATTCTTTGGTCAATGCTCTTGTCAACATCCCCCTTTTTTCAAATGGCTGAGTCGAGATATCTGAGCTTTTCAACCTTTGGTATAACCAGACCACCAATGATCACTTCATTTTTAATTTCATCTTCCTCTCTACTGAATTGACATTTTAAATATTCAGTCTTGCTCAACTTAAAACCTTTAGACTCCAAGGTGTCTCTCAATCGTTCTAACTTATTGTTAACTTCATACTTTAATCTCATTGATAAGAACAATATTATCATCGAATAGCATATACTACAGTGCCTCATCTTGAATCCCTATAGTGTGTTCATCCACAATCACACTGAAAAGAAAAGGACTCCGTGTGGATCCTTGATGAAACCGAATATCTATTGGAAAGTTATTTGCATCTCCTCATAAAGTCCTAACTCTTGTCCCTTACTCCCTTGTACATATCCGAAATAACTTTGTAATCATCGAATTGGTGCCTATGGGATCTTAGATAGATCGCATGCATGCATGTCTTGTGCGTTGTCGCTGGGTGATGACAATTACCTAACCGACTGAGGATTAAGCAACATCATACTTGAATTCCTACTGGGTAGTCAGCAAATAGAATATGTTCTCATGCCAAAAAGTTATTTAAAAGTTATAAAAACATTTGAAAATCCAAAAGTTCCAAAAATAATTTGAAATAGGCAAAAATCTTGGGTTTTGTGTGGCATGCCAGCAAAGGAGATAGAACCCAAGACCTTGAGGATGAGTGAGTGAGGTAGCAACTAGTAGAGTGACTCATTGCCTCACATTCAAACTCTCATAAACAGTTCTTCAAGGTAGGAAAAAGGGGCTAGCAACATGATTCAAATAGCTACTGGGGCTTAACGACAAGTCTTACAAGCCCAACGGCAGCCGTTGGGACCTAATGTAGTTCGTTGGGTCCTGTCTTGCTCCCCACTTGATAAATCGTACATGTTTTTAATTGTTAGATTGCTTAATCAAGCCAATCAACAAGGGGAACTCCATATTTTTCTCTAAATTTGACGAAAATTTGATGAATAAAATAATTTACTTTTGGCTTTTGACTTATAGCTTGTTTAACACGGCCACTATTGTTGGCACGATAAAACGAGAGTATCTCCCTTTCATTAAGCATATTTTTTGACTTAAGGGAGAACTCTATATTTTCCTCTAAATGGTCCTCTACCTAAAAGAAACTCTATCTATCCCTCTAGACATCACACCTAGGAGAAACTCTATGTCTCTAAATTTTCTCCCTCGCTCCCCAAAATACTTTTGAGAAACAAAACACCACAAAATGCTTTCCATCAAACTCTTTTAAAATTGTACTAGCTTTCATCTAACCTTAACGCACCTGGGAGGAAGAAATCAAGTGCATGTTTGTTCCACCAATTGCTTGGATTAAGGCCAGTCTGGAGGGCCATTAACGAAGAAAACAATCAATTTAATGCTTTTTCTAGTTCCTGTGTCAATGTTCATGTTCCTCTCTAATCCTTTGTGATTATGTGTGTATTGTTAATTCTTTTATATATGTAATAATGGTACATTCTTAACAAAGTGACAAAGAAATGTATTACTTTGTGTACATTTTATTTCATTGCAAGAACAACTTGCTAATAAGTGGTCATAAAACAACTTCTTCATGCTATTAGTCACGCCAAATTAGACTGAAATCATGAAAAACATTCTTTGCATGGGAGCAGGAAAACAAAATTTTGAATATGTTCATTTCTAATAGAGGCAACTTTTCAAAGCTAGTAGTCTAATGGTGTTTTCACTATTCATTAGACCATACCTTCGGCCCCAAGTCCATTCTTATAGTTCATAGCCATAGAGTCATTTTTAATAATCCCCATATGGGATATCCAAACTTATAATTTGCAGAAAAAACCGTTATGCTTCTGGAAAATCAAGTCTTGTGTTGCGCAGTTGTCCCTTCGATTTAAGGATTTGATCGAAAGAGGGAAATGCAAATCGAAATTTTCTATATACATTTGTACATTGTCATTTAGTACTGGTCATGGGCCTCATGGCAACTCTAAAAATTAAAGATTTAATTCGTCCTACCATAGAACTACACAAAACCACTACTTTGAAAAAGTCGATCCGAGGCACTCCTTGAAAGAGGCCTTGGGGAAATTCCTATTGGGCCTTAGCGAGCCCTGGGCCTAGCCTCGCGAATTACCGACTGTTAGTATAAGTATTTTAAGTGGAGCTTCCACTAGGTAGTATTACGTAAGTAAGTGGGTGAAACTTGAAACAAAAGAATGCAATTAAAACTTTCTATTTCTTGTTTCAAAAAATTATAGCATACAAGCATTTACGCATTATGTGCTTGGGCTTCGTAAATATCAAAGTTTATCACGCACCCTAGTAAAGCACACCCTTGTGTTTGTCTTTTCACCCTTGCAATCATGTGGAGCTCCTTTAAGCTATGACTCTTTAGGGCAAACCAATTCGAAGGCAAAAGTCCATTCCATCATGCATTATAACCACCAACTCCACTACATGTTCCTTTTCAATAACAGGCTTAGGATCATGCTGCATATGCATGATTGTCATGAACAAATGCTAGGTGCTCTTGTTGTCCTCCTGTGTCAAGAGAGTCATTTTTAGAAAATGGGTCAGTATCCCCTAACCTTTTGATGAAGAACAAGAACCATATCAAGAATGCCAAAGCATCCTCACTGGCGGCCTGTGAATAGGATTTAGAGACACCTGGACTCTTGCCTGTATTGAATGGTATCTTGCCGTAATAGTCTATATAGGATGCCAATGTAGCCTAAGGATTGTGGTTTTTCATGCGCTAGCAGTTAATAGGAAGCTAGTAGCGTGGTAACATCATGTCATTGAGCCTGTGTTTCCTTTTAGTTGACCTGTCCTTTCAAGTCCCTTAAGGTTATGGCCCAATCCATGCCGCTAGTTCAGACTTCGATTTGACATCTCTTTTCATTCTTTTCCCCCTTGCTTTTTTTTCCATAATAAGGCCTAGTGGTGCCTCTTTCCATTTTTATTTACTTCTTTCCTTTAAAAAAAGAAATTTTTTTCCCCTAAAATCTCAAATTTTGTAGCTCTTAAAGGCAAAATAGGCCTTGGAGGAAAGAGCATCAAGGTATTTTGGTAAGATCATTATCCGAGAACTCTGAAAATTTAAGCTCTCGACTCCATGGTGAAAAATGAGATCAACAACAATAATCACCATCACGAAGAAGAATTTGACACTGCTGAAAAAATAACAACCCTCATGGTCGACATATGGGCACAAATGGGAAGCCATTTTGAGGGTAAGCTAAATGAGAAACAATAGCTTACACATGGCCTTGCCAAGAAATGAAATGAACATGAATCTAAAAATAGAAGAGAGGATGATGCAAATTCCATCCATACAGTCCATGAAGAAAATCCATCACTAATGAATCAACGAATTAACAAACTATAGTAGGTCCTAAGGAGCTCCCAATTATTTGGTAATTTATAAACCAAACCCCTTATGCACCTATGTTAAAGGGAAAATTGATTGTCGAGTTTTCTCCTTCTTGAAAACGTGAGTTATCATGCCCGTGTAACTATTCATTCTATGTAACTGTTCATTTTATTAATATTATAAGCTTGAAGAGCATATATAAGCCCTTTACCCTCAGACATTCTCTCTTACTTTGGGGGAGACAATGGATACCTAGTTTCATTCCTTTGATCTAGTAAAAGGTTAGTACTTGAGCATAGCCAATGAGTTCCTTTCGCAATATTCCTGCAACATGGAATTGCCCATCGTACTTCGTGACTCAAAAATGATAAAGCAGTGTGAAAAGGAAAGTGTCCCAAGCTTTTTAACCCGATAGAGGGCAAAAGCCTCTTTGGTCCCAAATTGTCAAAGTGAAAAAGACCAAGTTTGAATGACCATTAAGAACTCGAGGGAAAAACACAATCAACACCTCCAATTTCAATTGATAAGCACATTCATACAATTACGTGATGCAGGATGCATGTAGATGAAGAAATACAAAAAGAACTAAAGAACCCTTACCCAAATAATTAAGGCTCTATTAAGGATAAGAAATCAACCACTATCGTCGACACAAAAACAATGAATAAGGTTAATATATTAAAGGCTTCGAGGACACAACACCCTTTCTGAGTGTTTTCCACACTTGAAGTAGTGCCCAGAGAAGCCTAAAAAGGACATAAAAGTTAAGGGCTCCTTAAGCCCATTAGGGCATACACTTAATGTGCCGAAGGATAAATGCAGTGCAAAGTATGACATCAATGTCTAATGTAATTATCAACACGAGAAAGGGCACCATACTTATTACTGTGTTGCCCTAAACCATACAATACAAGACATCATAGATGATCGAACCTTACCGATCCTAAATGTGGCAAAGCCTAACGATAGGGCCAATCCATTAAGTTGTGCACTTGCAATTTTCACCATAGGAGCTTGACCTGTCCGTCCTAATTGAGGGGGAAGTCAATGTAATATAGGGAGATGACCAAGAAGAACCTTGGATGACTCCCCTTATTCCTATTGAAATAGCCCATGTAAAATAGGATGAAGTCGGAGAAGTCCAACACCTCTCCCGCAATTAGGGGGGCTATAAACCCTCACATTTAGTCCAAGAAGAGGAGAACCTAAGTCCTACTATAATACCCGAGTTACAAGGAGACTGAGTCGTCACCATGTTAACAAAGACTCAGGTTGACATAATAGTACAAAAGCTCCTAGCCTTCTTTATCAATCTTTAAGAGGCACTATTAGAAATCCTTTCGAGGATGGGAGTCCCATTGCATACTATCCCTGAAGAATTGGTTGGTTTCTTCTCAACCAAAAGGCCCCCTTTAACCATAACATTTGATGATATCAGCCTCCCTCTCCAAAGATATACAATATAATAGGAGTCTATATCTCACTATAACTCATAGAAATAAGTTCATACCCATTACGCTAGTTGATAACAAGTTGTGAGTTAGCATATCCTCAATTGGAACGCCAAGAAAATTAGGTATAATAAAGGCGGACATGACCACTTCCTAGCCTTATGAGCCTACGATAGCACCTATGGACTGGTCTTGGGAACTATCACCCTAAATAAAATAGTCAAGAGGGATAAAAAAAGAAGGTAGTATTCTAAGTCACAAACATCTAGGCCACTTTCAACCTCATGCTTGATTGCCCCTGAGTATATGACCAAAAAGTAGTCCCCTCTACACTTCAACAAAAGGTTAAAGTGATTGTAAAATAGGCTATTGTGACTATGTACACCTATCCCATGGTCGTAACAATTGAGAAAAAGATTCAGTTTTAGAACAGGAACATGATGATGCTAACATAGAGATTTAGAGCTTTGTAGTTGATGAATGTGCTATTACCGAATCAAAAGATGAAGTTACGTTTTGACTTTGACCCCTTCCCTAATAGAGGGGGAGTTCATAGTTCTAGGATAAGGAACATGGGTTACCTGCCTGAAACTCAGCTAAGGAAGAGGCTCGAGATGCCCACTCATCCCCGAAAGGTTATCCCTTGGCTCACCTTTTTGGCCTAGGTAATAAACCTTCCCCTTAAGAGCTTCATTTGATGATTCTAGCGGAAAAGAACAAAAAGCACCAACAGGATAAGGAGGTCTATACCTATAGAATACCTTATGGGTCTTCCAAAAAGGAAGGGGATGATACACATTATTATGGGTACCCTAAACTGAATGATACATTCGATAGTTAGGAGAGGTATTTCTGGGATTCGAGATCTTCAATGACTGCACTTCCTTGATGGAAGAAGTCTACTTTGCCGAAACACCAAGTCCGCATAGTTTAGGCTTATGAGGCCAAATTTGGTCATTATGGGTTGCTATTCGGAGCGGGAAAGATGAAGTATGAAGAACCCGAATGGGTACTAACAGTGGCTAGTAAAGACGTCAACCTTGCAGGGGTGATCGTATATGCAACCGAAGGGAAGCACACCAAGAAGATGTGCACCACTAACAACGAGAGCAAAGGGGTCCGGCTGACCATCAGAGGGTGTTGTGTAAAGTACCGCAAGTGGACGGTGTCAATGTAGTTAGCAACAACAATTACAGGTCGTATTTACAGGGAACTTACTTTCAACTACCAAAACTAATTATTCTACCCAATCTAGGCGAATCAAGTTTGGAGATTTAACTATCAACTAAGAAAATGATCAAGAAATTAGAGGATTAAAGCACTGATGTGGGCTTAACAACACAATTACGCTAGCGAATCAATTACTAAACCCCTACACACTCGCCCAAACATCCAATATGAATGGATAAATTCACAACTAAGCCCATTTCCTCCCTTTTTCAAGGGTCGAAGACTAATCCTAAAACTATAGTTACCTATTTTCATGGGACTAAAAGTTAAAAAATTACAAGATCTACAATCTTGAATCCCAATTAGAACTTCAACTATTTTCATATCAAAATCCTAACCATCTACGAAGTCACACTGGGTAAAGGTTTGGTCTTTCAACGTTCCCCCAAACCCTAATAGAAATAGATGGATGCTCATTCAAGCAATTCACCGAATACGTGGTGAGTGAAGTAGAATTCAATAATACAAACACGGGACAAATAAGGTTCGAAGCTAAATAATGATTTAACTAGGCATAAGTGGCGTCAATCGCAACCTAAGTTGGGAAATTTAGCCACTAATCATATTCACAGCTACCATAGCAAAACCTAACTTCATAAACATAACGAACACAAAACCCTAGAAAAGCAATGACAAAGTCGAAGAGAATTGAGGACGAAACTTGGATTAAACACAATAATGATTGTTAAACAATCTTCAATGATGATAAACTTAACACAAAAGACTCTTCAAAATCTCCTTGATAAACCCTAGAAATCACCTCTCAAGAGTTGTTTTCAAAAGACTAAAAGATGCCCTCAAAATAAGTTCGAAAATCAGTTTAATATTGCAAAACCTGGGAAGATGCACAAGTGCCCATGCACTGCCATGCATGAACGTGCACTGCAGCACGATTGCAAGGGCGCAGCTTTGGAAAACTGGCTCTTTACTGTAGGATTTCTGCATGGTTTCGCCATAGTGCACTTCCTAAGCCCTTCAGTCTTGCTTTTCTACCCCTTGGAACTTCATTGAACCTCTTTTCCTCCTCGAAACTTGTCCCTATGGCCTTTCTTTCTATCAGAACTAGTGATTTCCTCATCCTCTCAGAATAAACTCCTAAAAATAAGAAAACCTATTTTATAAGCATAATATAGACTAAATGAGACAAATGTGACCCTTTCTCTTCAAGATCCAACATAAAATCAGGGGAAGAAGGGGTCAAATAATGGTTAAAATAAGGTCAAATAGAGTTTATCAACTCCCCTATACTTATCTCTTATCCCTAGACAAGACTAACTCCTGAATACTCAATAAGGGATATGATGAACCTCTAATCACACTCTTCTCAAGTACGGGAATAATCACCAACCAACCAGATGCAATCATACATCAAAGATGGCCAAGTTAAGTTGCAAAAAACATCTTCAATAAAACACAAACACCACCATTTATAAATCACTCTACTCAAACGCAACACACTAAGCACCCCATATTAAAATCATGAAATAAGACAAGAGATCCCTTAATTAGTGATGAGTAAGCGTGACTAGTAGAACATCACTTTGGAATAAAGTAGAGCACTCCTCTAATGTGTTTAGATTTTAAACTTGGGTAATAATGCAAACTACCATAAGCTTGGTAAGATTCTTTATTCTCTACCACTTATGTAAAATGCAAGAATGTCAATCACGAGGACTTCAAAGAGGGCATAATGGTGCTAAGGTTATGGGTGAGAAAGGGAATCAATATAGGAGAAGTGGAGCTACTAGCCAAAATACTAGGGAGCAAGAACAGTTTCACAACAATAAGCACCAAGATATCTACTGCACACCTCAATTGAAAAATGAGCATGAACCCCTCAAAAGACCAAAAGGAGGGAGTTCAACATACTTATTGAATTAATCTAGTGCCGAACACTTTATTGACTTCTTTTTTTTCCTTTTCTTTCTTCTTTTTTTTTTCTCGAATGAATAAATAAGAAGGAAGACCATGATACATGTGAATGGCATAGGGAATGCAAAATCTCAACTCACAAACCTTCAAGTCTCAAACTGCCATTGAAAATACCCTGAAGATGAATCAATCCTCAAAATATGCCCAACTTAATGTAAAATTGTTGCTCCATTAGACTTTGGCAAAGATATGAAAATACCCTGAAGACCAAAAGTGTTGCTCCACTAGACTTAATTTATAGGCCAAGGGTGTAGTGAATAAGGTGTAACAACAAAAACAGGGAAAAATACAAAGGGCTAGCGAGAGGGATAATGCACATTAATGGGTGGCTTTTATGATCATGTGGTTGTGTAGAGCAAAAGGAAACGTCAACCATATCAACATATGCATATGCCAACCGTGATCTCGAAAAGAACTAAACAAAGTGCTAGAGGTGTAATCATGGAGGAGTCACACAAGAAAGGGACTATGAGACTATGTGTAACGAATAGTCATTAAGCTCAAAATTTCACAGGATAATCTACCACAGTCAATGCAACTTCCTCCAAGACATGTCACTTACCAAGGTCAACCAAATCAAACCACATGAATATCAAGGGCAATTGGCAAGCAATAAAAGCAGAGCAATTCTAAATCGCATGTCAATGCAATTTTCACAAAATTTACACCAAGACAAGCCACACCTAAATACACAATCATTTCTAATAAATAATTTGTTATACCACGTATCATCATCATATGAGGGGTTTTCAAAAACTCCTTTTAATTTTTTTTCAATTTTAAAATTTTTCAGAAACAATAAATCTAACTAAGAAAGCAATAAAATACACAAAGGATAATGAAGAGAAGGGTAAGAGAGAGAGTACCTGTGCATCTTATGAATTTCTAACTCGATCACTTCTCCTCTTATGATGTAGAATCTAATATATGCTCTAAACTACATGCTCTACTAAATGAAAATTGAAAATATGACTTAATAAAACTGCATGAAATCCTAGCTATATGATGCAAATGCAAGAGATATCATCCAAATTGTCCCACAAAATCCATAATCCCACCCAAAGAGCTACAAGCTCATCCCTCCCCCTGCTTAAGATTTTCATTGTCCGTAATAAAAATGACTTGTGAAGAAACAAAGGAAGGGAAGAACTTATAGTGCAAAGGGGGAAATGGGAGAGGGGGAGGGAGAAACAATGACACTTTTCTTTTCTTCTTTTTTTTAAAAAAAATCAAGTAAATACTTGGATTGCCTCCCAAGGAGTGCTTGTTTAAGTCCCAGCTTGACCCTTAAATCAAGTAGTAGATGGTGGTGGGGAGAAAGGAGGTTGTATAACTAAAACAGTGAATGATGGTGAATCCACCACCTTCCCAAGATGAATAGTAGCGCCTCCAAAGCAAGCCAAGATGGACTGAGGCAAATCAAAAGGGGCATAATACCTCATGTCGGGTGCCCCATCTCCTTTAAATGCCTTAGTCTCAGAAACTGCTGCAGAAACAGTAGGAACCATAGGAATGATAGGAACTGAAGGCGCTGTGAGTGGAAGAGTGATAAGTGGAGGGAAGCAGAAGTCTACCTTCTCCCCATACAACAGCAAAGATGTCGTCCTTGGGGTTACATCAATCAAAGCTCCTGCAGTTGTTAGGAACAGCCTCCCCAAAATAATAGGCACCTGGGAGCTCTCATCCATATCCATAACGACAAAGTCTCACGGGATGACATGCTTACCCATATGAATTGGAAGTCCTCTAGAATACCCACAAGGCATCTGATAAAGCGATCTGCTAACTGAATGGTCATGTGGGTACATTTCAAGTCTGGAAGCTTCCTATAGAGAGAGAGCTATCAAACTTGCACTAGTTCCAAAATCACAAAGAGATTTCTCAATTTGAAGGTCCCATATGGAGGAAGGAATAGAGAAACTATCAGGATCCTGTAGCTTGGACGGTGACTTGCTCTAAAGTACCATGCTGCATACCTCTCCCATTGGAATCGTCGTGACCTCCTCAAGCTTGCCTTTCTTAGAAAGAAGATCTCTTAAGAATTTTAAGTATAATGGAGCTTTCTTGAGAGCCTCTAAGAAACAGACATTGATTTAGATGTTCCTCAATATATCCAGAAATCTAACGAACCTGGACTCAAGCTATGATAATAACACCTCTGAGGGAATGGTAGAGTTGACTGGTAAGGACGAACTAGAGGTGGCTGAGCGCCCTTCTCCTCTAATTGCTAACTCTCTCCCTTCTTCATACCATATATTTCTGCAGAAACAGGAACTAAAACTTTCTCCCAAAGCACCATCACTGAGCTCTTTACTAAGTCCTTACCCTGTCACAGATACTACATTGATGTGACCCCTGGGATTTGTTTCAGGTTGGCTAGGTAGTGCCCTAAGGTCAGGACAAACTGCTATTTGAGCAATTTAGGTGTCCATCAGCTTTTGGTGGGAAGCCATAGTCTCAAACTTGGAAGTCAGTTGATTAATTAACTCACCAAGAGCTTCATTAATGTTGTGTTGGGTTTGGATAAAGAGCTCCATAAGACTCTCCAAGTTAGATTTTGGTTGTGGGGCTTGAGGAGGCCGGCTATAAGGGGCTCTATACTGGAACCCATGTGGCTGCATAGAACTCTAAGGTAGATGGTTAGGGTTCTTTTAGGGAGAGTTAGTGTGATTCTTCCAGCCGTGATTGTAGGTGTTAGAGTATGGATTGTTTTGTGCTAGGTTGAAACTGTGGAAGGCATTAGCATGCTTAATGGAAGAAGGACCATTGTAGCACTCAATAGATATGTGCCCCTACACACCACAGGTTTAGCAAATAGCATACACTCCAATTGAAGAACTAGAGGAGCCGCTTGTAATAGGGAAAGTACCCATCCTATCTCAATGCCACTACGTCCACCCTACTAGCTAATAGTATCACAGCATCGACCTCATACTTGCCACTCCTTCCCGTTGAGATAGCCTTCTCATTAGACTAGTGATAATTGTTGGAAGTCGTCCCTTCGAACATGCCTTTACCACTTCTATGGACATTTCCATGAGAGCAACTCGTGCTGCAACATCTACTGAAATCTTCACTGATTGTTCTGGCCTGTTATAGAATATTTAGACTAAGAGTGAATCAAGAACACCATGGTGAGGACATTACCATTGAAGGTCTTTAAATTTCTCCCAGTCTTCATATAAATACTCCTCATCTCATTGAGCAAAGGAAGTAATATCTGCTCTTAGCTTTGCAGTTTTGCCCGGAAGAAAATACTTGCAGAGAAAAGCCTTTGAGAAAGCATCCCATCTAGAGAAAGAGTTCATCTCTTCGTTCTACAGCTAATTGCTGGCTAGAACCTTTAGGGAAAATGGGAAGAGCCACAGCCAAATAGCATCGGTATGTGCCTTATTATGGCTGATTGAGTTACATTTCGCAAGGAAGGTGCGAAGATGCATATTGGGGTTCTCTGCCGGTGCCCACCAACTAATTGCTCTCTACCATTGTGATAAGGGCTGATTTAGCTTGAAGTTGTGTGCCTCAACTACAGGCCTCAAGATGGGGGAGTAAGCCTTGGTAACTTTAGGCATAGCATAGTCGCGAAGCACCATGTTCTCCTCTGTGCTCACCATCTTTGCCTCTTTCCTCTTCCTTTGCTTCTCCGCCTTACTTTCTTGTGGTTGCTTTGATCTCAAGATCAAGAGGACCAAGGTTCTGATTTCCCTTATTTCTTCTATGCATACAAGACAAACACTATACTAAGCGTAAGCAATGTCAAGCAAGCATAAAGAAGAACCATAAATGACAAAAAGAAAAATAAGAGCCTACTCTAGAGTATTCTAATCAGTTTTTTCTTTCTTTTGATATTAAAAGGAATAAGTTCCCCGACAATGGCGTCAAAAACGTGTTGTGTAAAATATCACAAGTGCATGGCACCAATGTACTTACCAACGGTAAGTATAGGTCATATCCGCAGGGAACTTGCTTTCAACTATGAAATAATTAATCTACCTAATCTAGCCGACTCAAGTTTGGAGATTCAAGTATCAAATAAGAAAATGATAACAACTAAGAATGTGATTAAGAAATTAGAGAATTAAAGCAGTCAGGTTCGAATTACACCATAACAACCCTGGTAAATCAATTACTAACCCTATCAAACTTACCCAAGCATGTGTTATGAATGGATATATTCACAATTAAGTCTATCTCCTTGCTCTTTCAAGGGTCGATGACTAATCCTAGAACTACAATCACCTATTTTCATCGGACTAAAATTTAAAAGATTACAAGATCTACAATCTTGAATCCCAATTAGAACTTCAATTATTTTCATATCAAAATTCTAACTGTCTATTAAGTCACGGTAGATAAAGGTTTCATCTTTGAACGTCCCGTTAAACCCTAATAGAAATAGATGAATGCTCTTTCAAGCAATTCGTTGAGCATGTGGTAAGCGAAATAGAATTCAATAACATAAATATGGGACAAACAAGATTTGGGCTAAATCATGATTCAATTAGGCATACCTGGCATTAATCACAACCAGAGTTGGGAAATTTATTAATAACTACCGTAGATAAACATGATGAACACAATACCTTAGAAAATCAATAACAAAGTAACAGAGAATTGAGGAACAAACTTGGAGTAAACACAATAATGATCGTCAAACAATCTTCAATGATGATAAACTTAATGCAAAAGTGTCTTCAAAATCTCCCTAATAAACCCTAGAAATCGCCTCTTAAGATGTGTTTTCGGATTAGAATAAAAGATGCACCCAAATAAGTACAAAAACCTTCATATTACGAAAACTGGTTACATGGGTGCCTGTGTACTGCCACGCACAGTCGTGCACTGCAGCATAGTTGCTTGTGCGCAGCTTCGGAAAACTGGATCTTCACTGCAGGATTTCTGCGCAATTGTGTGTAGTGCACGACCAACTGTGCACTCTCCTAGGCCCTTCAGTCTTGCTTTTCTAGCCCTCAGAACTTCATTGAGCTTCTTTTCCTCCTCGAAATCCGTCCCCATGGCCTTCTTTTCTATCAAAACTAGGGATTTCCTCATCTTCTTTGCAGAAACTCCTGAAAATAAGGAAAACCACTTTATAAGCATAATATGGATCGAAGGAGACAAATTTGTTCTCTTCAAGATCCTACATAAAACTATGGAAAAAATGGATCATTAGGGGCTAAAATAAGGTCAAAATAGAGGTTTATTAGAATGCTCGAGAGCCTGACTACCTAGCTAAATAAGAACCCTAGCTTTAAGCCAATCATCTTTCTATGTACGAGGGAGAGTCTCCCTCTATTTTAATTCAAGCTGAAATTGATGTACTTATTCAGGATTTCAATAATGAGTGTTTCTAAGTATGTTGCTATTGTCTATGATGATAAAGAGTTCATCCACCCCAAACATTCAATCAATAATTAACATAATAAAGTTATTATTATTGAAGAAACAAAAATAGTAAACGTGAGGGCAAATGAAGAACCCAAGGAGCTTAAGTTGGGCTCATCCTTGACTCCTAAAGAAGAAGAACAATTTACTCACCTCTTGTAATAATTCAAAGATGTCTCTGCATCGTCTTATGAGGAAATGTACAGGAAAGATCAAGAGATCACCAAGCATAAATCCTGCTTTATCCATATGCAAACGTTGCCAAATAGAATCTTCGCCAAATAAAACCTAAATGTGCCTTAAAGATAAAAGAAGAAGCACAATAGTACTAGGTTCGGCTTCTAACTATCTTGACTGGGTAGCCAACACCGTTCCACTGGTAAGACAGATGGACAGCGCTACATGTATATAGATTTTTAAGACTTGAACCAAGCAAGTCCAAAGGATGGTTCCCATTTCCACACATCATCTTGCTAGAAGACTAGACAGCAGGACATGGCCTATTATCATTCATGGATGGTTGTGCTAGTTTTAACCGAATAAAAATGGTTGAAGATAAGAAAGGAAGACTACGTATGTCACACAATGGGCACTTTTTGCTACAATGTGATGCTGTTCAGTCTGAGAAACACTGCAGCTGCCTAAAAGGACTACCTAAGCTTTACTATATGATTTTGATGCACAAAGACGTCAAAGTTTATTTCAAGGATGTGATCATTAAGTTAAAAAGTAGATGGAGGCACGTACTTGCCCTCCAAAAAGTTTTCAAAAGACTATGAAAGTATAACATGCACTTGAACCCATAGAAGTGGACTTTGAAGACCACTTTTAGAGAGCTTGCAGTGCACATAGTTAGCTTAAGAGGAACTGAGGTTGATCAACCCAAAATTCAATCCATCACCAAAATATGGCATCTCAAAACAGAAAAGTAGATCCAAGGTTTCCTTAAGTGCATACAATTTGTTATTCAATTAATCTCAAAACTGACGATGAATTATAACCCAATCCTCAAGAAATGATGAAGAGATCCTAAATAGAGTGAGAAAATCCTTGTCAAAAGGTTTTTGACACCATACAAGAGCACCTAGGTTTATAACTGCTAAAGGAAGATCTACTATTGTTACTTTGCCTAACAATAATGAAAACTGCAATTGGTAAGATGGTGGCCCCAGAAAGTGAAGAAAAGGAAAATGTTGTATATTACTTGAGCAAGAAGTTCCTCGAATATGAGGTTTGGTATTCTCAAATCAAGGAAATGTGCCTAGCCCTAGTGTGGGCCATTAAAAGGCTAAGGCACTATATGCTCGATAACAAAGTAAAGGTTATAGTCAAAGTACATCCATAAAGCATCTCATGTCTTCACCCGTCCTTTACATTAGAATTTTATGATGAATGTTGTTGCTCTCTATACTCTATCTCGAACTTCAATCTCAAAAATCTGTAAAGGAAAAGGAGCATCAGATTTCTAGGTTGTTTGCCTGGTAAATTAGGAGGAAGAAAGTTATGATTTTCCCTGTGAAAACATCATTGAGTGGAAGAATGGACTTGACAAATCTACTTTTATGGTCCATTCAACTACAAGGAGTACATATTTCACATTTTGATAGTATCACCACAAGGGTCGTAGATTCTAATTGAATTAATTAGATTTTGGGGTCATAAATATGCCGCTGAATATGAGGCTCGCATTGTAGGAATGCAAGCCAACTAACATCTCCAAATCAATGCCTTGAATGAGTATGAGGACTCGAGCTTAATCATAAACCATGTCACTAGATGATGAAAGGTGAAAAAAAACAGAACTTGGCTTTTTAGTAAACCCTTTCAGAAAAGATAACGCCCCACTTTGATAAGCTAAGGTTCACTTACCTCCCAAGGGAAAAGAATTAATTTGCTAATGCATTGATAAACTTAGCATCCATGATTGCCAAGCTAGTTAAAGAATTTGAAATGACAATTACTATTGATTGGAGAGGTGAACCAGTATACTTAGTGGAAATAGAGGACGAAAACGAAGAAACATCCCCATGTACATTAATATATTAAATTACAACTAAAAAAGGGAATAAGCTTTTGATTCCTCAAAACACGCTCAAAAAGAACTTCGTTGTTTAGGCTCATATTTTATTGAGGATAACAACATACTCTATAAGAAAACCACTTCTGTTCTTGACCTATGATGCATAAAGGCTAAGGAGGTAAAACTCTTTATGAAGGAAATTCATAGAGGCATCTATGGAACCCACATGAATGGACATATCTTATATTAGAAAAATACAAAGTTAGGGATAATATTGGACCAACATGGACAACGACCACTTTCAATTAGCTCAAATGTGTGAAAAATTCCAAAATTATGCCTTGATCCTGCGCATACCTCAATCGCAAGGAAGTTTGGTGAATTTTCTCAAGTTGTGACCAAATTATGTGAGGTGATTAAGATTAACTAATTATTATTAATCTAAAATGCATTCCTAAATCAACTAAACCATTAATGAAAAGGGGGCATTTGTTGAATAGTATCAAGAAAGGAAATGTTGATCTCGACTTAGAAAAAAAGTCTATCTTATCTTGTCAACATGAGATTGGACCTTCTTCCTTCTAAGTCGGTTAGGAAGACGGAGAATAGGTATAGGAGCCACAAGGGAAGAAGTAGCATGTGTAGAGTCACCGATTGTAGGAGACTCATCTGCGTTTTCCATAATCTTTAGAAGGTGATAAGATGGATAAGTAGGCACTTCATGAGAAACACATTCTTAGGGAGAGAGAGGAGCAGAAGATAAGGGAGGGGATACATTCAAATCATGTTCACCCACCTGGGTTTCAGCTTTCTTCCCCAACTGTAGAAAGATCATTATATTGACTTTGCTTATATCATAGGGGACAAAAGAAGAAGAAGAAGATCCTCCTCTTGCGTTCACTTAGGGTTGTTGAAGGAAAGTCCCTCTCTCCTTATTTGACATGTCAACTTGAGTAAATTGTTCACTCATGGTCTTCATTGTCCTCTCAGTGGACTCTTTTATCTCTCTTAATATTCTCTCCATGTCACTTTGTCAATTTCATTGTAACCGAAGGGGAAGGAGTAAGATTGAGTAGTATGGGTTGAGTAGAGGCTCTTTAGATGCATTTTATGTCCTTTGAAATTATAGCTTTCGATTAGAAGAAGGCAAGGAAGTGTTTCCTAGAAACCACCACCTTTAGCATTAGGCATAGAAGCATTTGGTTCAGTCCATGAAAAGTTGGGGTGCTTAAAGCACCCCGAGTTGTACACAGGTAGAATAAGGGCTAAACTTCGGCGTTTAAAGACCGTATAAACTTGTACTTGTTGTTGGCTCATGGACATTATGGTGTAAACAAAGCACATGCATGTAGAGTATGGTCTTGAGCTTAACATTGTGAGCATGGAACCACTTAGGGAGGAGAAAAATTGTTCAGGGATTGAGATAAGACTATGCCTTTAAGCACATTTTCAAGTGCAGCTAATGTCTGTCAATATAAGTATTATATGTAACCGCATGCATTCCTGTCTTTTGGCCATTTATTTGGGCACTTAAGCTTTCATCTCTTGTGGTTTCATACTATAAGGTTGTTGTGAAATCCATAAGTGTTTGGTTTACCATCGTAGTACTTAATGATGTAGTCCTTAGATATGGGTTTTGGAAGTTAAATTACTAATTATTCATCTACGCTATTACAACGAACTCGAACAAACAAAACCTAAACTAATTATAAACTAAGTTTTTTTTTTTTTTAAAAAAATGACAATTAAATGACCCAGTCTATAAACAACCACATTCTAGATTAGTCTAAAGTGTTAATCTTTAGCCTATAGTCCACTATGGCACATTGTACAACTAGCATATTAGTTGCGGAAATGCATTTTCACAAATTAAAAGTCCAGAACTAAAGTTATCAGTGTCAAGCAATATATAAAAGAACTAAACCAGCCTATTAATCCTTAAAGATAATAAATTAAGGGAATTAGAACATGAAACAAAGCAACAAAAGAAGGCCTAAATTAACCATTAGAAATTGCAAAACAGAATATTAAAAGGTAGGCAAACCCAGATCAGTCAAACTTAGATCAATCTTATCACTTAGTTAACAAACCCAAATGCCCATAGACCCACACTCACGGTAGCTAAGCACGAAACCAAAATAGAGAAAAAGTAAATTCGAGCAAAGCACACCCAATTGACTATTGTTGCAAACCAAATCTCAAAAGTCGAACTCGAATTCAACAAATTGAATCCAATTATATGAATCTTTGATGGCAAACAAAACAAATCTAAAACTAAAAAAAGGAAAAAAGGGAAATTGAAGCTAAAATGATACTATCTTTGTGATGGTTCTTGCTTTGAATCGGTATCGGGCCTTTTTTTATAGCAAAAATTGAACGACCGTAAGATTGTTCATTGCTTCACTTAATTTTCAAAATAAAACTGCAAAACCGCCCAAGTGATGATGATGATGATGGTGGAGAATAATGGCTGGAGGTGATAATTGGAGAATTAATGAAGATGATTGGAGGAGAGAGAGAGAGAGAGAGAGAGAGAGAGAGAGAGAGAGAAGGCCATGGCGTTACTAAAGGAGCAAGGAAGAAGATAAAGCAATGCAATAACAATGGGGCTCGAGTTTCTTTGCAAGAAGTAGAGAAGAAGAAGAGGGGAGTTTGGGAGTCACGTGACATCCACTTGATAGATTAAGTTGGGGTTAGTGGTGCTGGGTAGACTAGGTGAAGCGGTCAAGTTGGGTTGGCCAATTGCGAAGAAAGGAAGAAGAGGGAGCTCCTGGGAGGGGGAAGGAGAGCCGACATCACGTCACTCGCATACGAGGCATAGCTGGAGACAAGTGGATTGGGCGTGCTGCAAAGGGGTCATTCTTTCCCCCCCTATTTTTCTCCATTTATATGGCTCATATATGATGGCCAACTCTCATACTCTTTTGGACATCATTTTATTCATTCTCTTCAAACTTTCATAATTACTACAACATAAATAAAAATATATTAAAATTCTAATTAAATCAATTACTTTGAGCAAATAGCAGACAATAAAGGGGTATAAAATGACATGATTTCAGGTTGAATAATACCACCACACCGAAATTTTACTTGTCCCCAAATAAACTAAAACTAAAAGTCATAGAAAAAGAAAATAAAATCCTAACTCACTTTCATGTGAATCACGGTTGTAGTTAGCGTGTGTAACAAGCCCTTTAAATCCCTAGGCTACCCTTAGTGGATGACTAAGGTCTTATGAGGGTTTGTAGAAGATATAGTCACAAAATCTTGAACTGTTTTTTTGTTTTTCAAAAACTCATTTATACAAAACTAGGAAAAAATATGCACCCATTCGACTCAACCACATCACTAAAATGACCTAAACATTAGATTACATATAAATACAACGTACACATCAAGAAATTCTCATTCCCCATTGATGACACCTATACACAATGTTTAACCCCACTTAAAAAAAATTATGTACAAGCCCGACTGGTAAAAACCTCACTTTAGGAATATCTGGAACCCTCGCCCAGAAGCGTTTGAGATTTAACAAGGTTCACTCAATTTATCTTCCAATCATACAAACCACCATAGGCTTGGTAAGATTCTCAATTATCCATCACTAAGATGCAAAATGCAATGTGATAATCAAGAGGACTTACAAGGGTTCTAAGGAGGCTAAGGCCCAAGGGTAAGAGAGAGAAAATCGATTGGGAAAATGAGGAGCTAAATGCCAAGTGACTTATAAGCAACTAAACACTTATACCAATTATACCACACATTCGCCAAAAACTCATGACCATTTAGAACATCCCCCCACCAAAAGCAACCATGGGAGATGAGTTAAAATAATGAAGATCAAGTATACACAATCATGCCAAACACTCTTATTTACAACTTTATTTTTTCTTTTTTTCCTTGGTTTTTTTTTTCCAACATATTTCTCATTGTTTTCCTTTGTTTCTCTTGATTGTTCTCTTCTTTTTTTGTAAAGAAAATGAATGGCATGTGCAAAATTAACAACTCAATTTTCAAATAGTTACAATGATACATCCCCTCATACAACAAGCATAACCAAAATCAACTAGCAACTACATAAAAACCCAAAAGCTACCCATCAAATAATGACATGTTGCTTTGCTAGTCTTGGCCTAGGTATAGAAAAATGTGTTTAGGCCAAAGGCTAAAGTGAATGGTCCACAACAAAAAAACGGCCAAGGCGTAAAGGGTTAGTAAACCGGGTCAAATATTCAAATTGAGGTGGCAATCTGGCTATGTGGCTCACAAAATGAGAAATGCCTCTATCATTTTACCTTAATGCACATGCAAAATGTGATTTCAAAGAGAATAAAAGCACGTTTTAGAGATGTAATCATGGAAAGGACACACATGAAAGAAAATATGAGATTAAAAGAGAGGAATTAGTCTTTAAGGCACAAAATCTCACAGGTTATCTACAGAAGTCAAGATGGCTTACTATAGAAAAATGTCAGGGGTTAGAACTGAGCATAAAAGTCATACTTTGGACTAAGATCTATTATGCACACCATATCTATATACAACCTAATAACTAAGGTACAAGATAACATAGTTAATTAGAATAGCACATATACTCCACAAAACAAAACAAAATTTTTGGATTTGAATTTTTTTTTTGCTTTGAAACAATGTTTCTGTGCCTCTACATCTAAATAAGACAATGTCCTTATTGGAAGTGGAAGTGGAAGGAAACACAAAAAAAAAAAGAAAAACAAATATACTGAAGGAAAAGTAAGACTTAAGAAGAAAAAGTACAAGACTCTAAAACTCAAATAGACAAGGATATACACAAAATAGAAGAAAAAGCACCCAAATATACAAAAATAAAAATAAGAAAAAGAGAAAGAATGGATAGAAACTCCAATCAAACTAGGTCGGGTGTAGGATACGACCAAGCTAACTCGATAGCACATCATTGATTAGAAATCAGCTCGCGGAGTATCAAATACTCCACATCTTCTATGCTCGGTAGCTCCAAAACTGTTTAAACCTTTGGCCATTCACCTTAAACTTGATAGCACTATCAAGATCCTGTATTTTGACTACACCACAAGGAAAAACATGTGAAACAACACGAGGACCGATCAATCAGGACCTCAACTTTCGTGGAAAAAGGTGAAGCTTAGAGTTATATAAGAACACTTTCATTCTGGGGACAAATTCTTTCCTAAGAATATGTCTATCATGAAACAACTTAACCCTCTCTTTGTAAGATCAAGCACTCTCATATGCCTTACCTCTAATCTCTTCTAGCTCACTCATAGCAGCCTCCTTCCCACATAAGGTCGAGTCAAATTATACTTCAACATCTTGATAGCCCACCAACCTCTATGCTCTGTCTCAATAGGGGGATGACAAGGCTTACCATAGGCAACCCTATAAGGTGACATACCCAAGGGAGTCTTGAAAACCGTCATATAACCCATAAAGCATTTACAAGCTTATTGGCCCAATCTTTGCTATTCCTGCTCACAATCTTCTCTAAAATCTACTTAATCTACCCATTTGACACTTCAACCTAGCTACTAGTTCTATGGACTATAGAGTACCTCCTCAATGAGGAATCCAAAGACCTATTAGTAAAGTGGGTACCTTGATAACTAATTATAGCTCGAGGCATGCCAATATAGCAAAAATGTTCTCTCTAAGGAACTTCACGACCACTTAGCATCATTGGTCCTTGTAGGGATGGCCTTCAACCACTTAGAAGCATAGTCCCCAGCTAATAAAATATACTTATTCCCAAAAACAGATGGAAATGGCCTTATGAACTCTATCCCCCAAACATCAAAAGTTTCCACCATAATGGTGGGACTAAGTGACATCATGTCTCTGTTGCTAATCCTTTACAACTGTTGAAATCTAGAGTAACTCTTATAGTACTCAAAAGCATCCCTAAACAAGATAGGCCAATACAAACCACATTGAAGAATTTTGGCTGATATCTTCCTCCCACTGACATGCCCTCGTCATGACAAAATGAAAGAATACTCCTAACCTCATGATCGGGAATACACCCCCTAAAGACTTGGTCAGAACAATGCTTAAACAAGGGTCATCCCAAATAAATAATTTCAGAAGGTGGAAGAATCGATCTATATCATTCTTAGTCCAACCCTCAAGAACCCTACCAGACACTAGTTAGTTTAAAATGTCAGCATACCGAATGTCAGGGTGGGCTATATACAATTGCTCATCAAGAAAGCATTCAGATATATGGGACTCAACCTCTCTACCACAGATAATCGTAGACAAGTGGTTAGCAACTAGGTTCTCAGGACCTTTCTTAGCTCTAATCTCACAATCAAATTCTTGTAAAAGTAAGATCTACCTTACGAGTCTAAGCTTAGCATCCTTCTTAGAAAAAAGGTGATTCAACACAGAGTGGTTAGTATAAATAATCAAGTAAGGTCTGAACTTTTCAAAACCAAAGATCACAACTAAAAAGTTCTTTCTCAGTGACAATATAATTCAATTGAGCATCAACCAAAGTATGACTCGCATAATAAATGATATGCGACTTCTTTTCAGCACATTCCCCTAAAATAACCCCAACAGTATAATCAAATGCATCACATATGAGCTAAAAAGGCTCTCTCCAGATAGGAGAAAGAAGAACGGGATCAATGCTGCATAACACTCTTGAGAGAAGTGAAATGGCACATCTTAAGCTAAAACATTGGTAAAAAGGCTTAGCTATCCTAGTAAAGTCCTTAATAACGTGATGATAGAAGCCAACATGTCTAAGAAAAGACTTTACCTCTTTCACAAGTGGTTTGGGAAAGATTACCAATCAAATTAGTCTAAGTCTTACCTACTTCAATTCCATTCTAGAAATAACATAGCTTAAGACTATCCTTTTTCACCATGAGATGACATTTCTCCCAGTTCAAAGTCTGATTTTTCTCCCTACACCTTTGCAAAACTTTTCTCAGATTAGACAAATAATCGTCAAAGGAAGACCCAAACACAAAGAAGTCATCCATGAAAATTTCCTTGCACTGTTCTGCTAAATATAAGAAAATAGAAGCCGTGCATCTTGGAAAGATCGAAGGGGCATTACAAAGTTCCAAAGGCATTTTCCTAAAGGCATATGTATCAAGCAAACAAGTGAAAATAGTCTTTTCTTGATTGTCAGGAGCAATAGAGATATGGGTATCGCAAGAATATCCATTTAAAAAGCAATAAAAAGAATGTCTAGCCAACCTCTTTAACATCTGGTCAAAGAGGGGAAGGAGAAAATGGTCTTCCCTAGTGGCAGCATTCAATTTTCTATAATCAATATGAACAATCTGCCCAGATTGGACTTGAGTGGGCACTAACTTATTCTTATAATTCTTAATTACAGTAATACCGATCTTCTTAGGAATAACTTGAATAGGACTAACCCACCCACTATTAGAAATGGATATATAATCCCACGGGCTAAACCACTTAAGCACTTCCTTCCTAACTAGTTCATGTCAAGTCAAGTTCAAACACCTTTGAAGGTCTTGGTCGGGCGTAGCATTATTTTCTAAATGTATTCTATGCTACACAATCGAGACACTAATACCATTGATATCCCTTAAGGTCCAACCTATGGCTTCCTTATTCTCTCTATGTAAGGCAATCGCTTTTTTTGCTTGGTCCCAATTTAGGTTAGATGCAATAATCACAAGTAAGGATTCATCGAGTCCCAAAAATATGTACTCAAGAGAATTATAAAGAGGTTTCAATTCAAGAGAAGTAGGAGGGGAATCAGATTCAGAAGTACACTGAAAAGTAGAAGCAATCAGATAGTCAGCAACATAGTACAATTCATCAAATTCAAACACATCATATTCAGGCTCATTATAATCAGAAAAGACTCATACTCAACAGCAAACATATCATCAAAATCATCATCAATCATAGAATCCTCTACCCAGGTAAGAGTAGAAAACTCAATATCATCAAAACTAGACAATTGTCTTTGTACATTAAATATCTGCAATTGTAAAATCATATTACCAACAGATAGTCTTGTCACATCAATTCTACAATTAGTTAAGGTATCGGTAGTGGCCAGGAAAGGATGCGCTAAAATAACAGGGACCTGATTAGCATCATTAGCCACTTTCTTAGTTTCAAGCATAACAAAGTCCACCGGGTAAAAAAATTCTCCTACTCTAATCAATACATCATAAACTACAACCTACGTAACCTGGCTGATCTATAAGCTAACCAAATAACCATCTTAGTAGGTTTCAGCTCACCTCACCCTAACCTCTCATACTTATTAAAGGGTTTCAAATTGACACTGACCCCTAAATCACCAAAGCTCTATGAATAAGTTGGCCCTCCTATGACTATAGATATAATTGAACAACCAGGGTCCTTGTACTTCACTAGGATCTAGTAATAAATGATGGAACTAGCATGACAGGCTAAGAAAGCCTTCTTAAGGACACTGGTGGCTCTCTTGGTAGTACAGACCCTTTAAAACCTAGCATAAGGAGGCATCTGTTGAAAAACATCAAGCAAATCAATGTTGATTTTGACTTAGGGGAAGGTCTCTCTTATCTTATCAATATGCGCTAGGTATTTGTTTTGTAGCCCATGGGGGAAAGGAGGTAAAGATTTATGAACTCTCTCTGCAGAAGAAGACGAAGGAGAAGTATCCTTAGGAAATGAGGGATCCATTGAATCAACATAATCTTTCTCCTTAGGTTCTTCTTGATCAGAAGGTGAGCCAAAAGGCAGAGGATTAAAAGAATCACTAGGGACACCATCAATAGCATCCCCTTACTGACCAAATGAACAGTTTCTAGATAAGAAAAGGAAGAAGAAGAGTTTTGTAAGAAACTGTGAGGGTAGTTACAGGGTTCTTTAAAATTTTCCACTTGATTATCAATCTCTCAACTTGATCTAAGATATATGACTGCATTTGCTTTCTTCATGGTTTCATTAAGGCTGACACCAGAAGAGGATGAGACATGACCCTTAGGGTTCACCTCTAGCTAACTAGGAACAATATCTAGCTCCCTAAAAGATGATGATAATTGGAAATAGTATTTAGTCATCATTCTCATCATTTTTCCATATTAGCATTAATCATCTTTTCCACATTATTATTAATTCTCCTCTCAATCTTATCAATGCCAACGTAACCAGGAGGAGGTTGAACTTCATTTACCGAAGGTGGAGGTCTAGGTGCATTAGGCACTCCTTGGAATGTCAGTCTCTGAAAAGTATAGTAAGAGGAGAATGGGTCATTCTTAGGTCTTCGAAAATCCATACTCACTTGCTTCTATGTAGTTGATAATTGATGAGTAAAATAAAGGCATGTACTTAATGAATCATATAAGGCCTAGAGATGAGAGCAAGACATCATAGAAGTCTAAAACATTTGGGGAGTTTCAATGGACAACCTTTTCAACATGTTCTCTAAAACTGCAATCTTAAACTCCAGGTGATTCAAAGTAGAAACATAATGCATCCCACCCCTAATGAACCTAGAACTTAAAGTGTCACCACTAGTGGTTTCCCACTGCATAGTCTTCTTAGCTAAGTCTTCCAGAAATTTCAAAGGAGTAGTGGCACTTTTGCAAACAAAGCCACCTTGACACATGGACTCTAACGTGGTTCGACTTTGTTGGTGAAGTCCTTCATAAATAATTTTACAAAATCGTACTTGGTCTAAACCATGATGGGGACATTAGGCCAACAAATTCTTAAGCTTATCGAAGTATTTCCAAGATGATTCCCTTTCTACTTGAACAAACTGATTTATTTCATTCCTTAGCTTTACAATCTTGGCATCAGGAAAATATTTTCCTAAGAACAGCTCAACAAAGTCATCCCAAGAAAAAGATGAAATTAGTAGCCAAGCTCTACATCCATTGTTTAGTAGAATCTTACAAAGCAAAAGGAATTAATTTCATTCACACCAAATCAACAGAAATATTCAGAACTCAAAAACAAATATGCATCCTCTAAACTAGTAAATTTAGGGAGCATTTTAGTAATAAGGTCTTAGCTCGAAGGTCACATTACATCCTAGTTCAAGTAAGTTAAAGTGATGGCAAAGTGGTCCTAAGATGATAGAAAATATTGCTCAAAAGTCTCTCTTGAGCTATTTCTTTTGATTCAAGTTTAGGCTTGGGTTTTGGTTCGAGTTCCAATTCAGGGTCGGGTTCACTTCTAATAAGTTTTTTACTCTCAGGGTCTCTAACCTGACTAGTCATGCAAAGCCAACACTTTCACAAAAGTATTTTTGGTCTTTTCTTTTTGTGCTTTTTTGGATTTGGATTTTTCGCCTTTCACAAAAGTGAACTAACGCTAAAATAAAACAAAAACACAAAGCACAAAATAAACTAAAATAAAAAAGAAAGCAAACTAAAATCTAAGCAAGCATAGTTAAAAAAACAAAATTAAACTGAAAGCCAAACTCCAAAAATCATAACACTATATACAGAAAATTCAACACAATCACATGAAACATGAATATATATATTTTTTTCAATTTTTCTGTCCCAGAACAATGTAGAAAAATTAGAATAAAGAATTTTTTCTAGTTCCAAAAATGCCTAAAAATTCCCTAAAATTTCACCTTGGCTCTAAAAATTCCTCAGAATCTATTAAAAATATCATAATGGAAAAATCAACATCAAGTTAGCCCAGAAAAACAAAGCAGGATCTAAAAATCTAAAAAAAAACCTACAACAGTTTATGTTTCCTTCATTTTTTCCTACCCCTACACTCTTCACAACATCAAACTGTTAGTTCTAATTTTGTTTTATAATAGGAACTAATCACACAAGAAAAAAAAAGACCAAGACAAAATGTATATATAAACAAAAATAAAAAACAAAAGAAATCTAAATTAAACTAAAACAACTAAAATCAAACAAACACACAAACACAATCAAAAATCAAAAGCACAAAACGGAAAGAAAACAACTCAATCGACTAAACGACGACTTCATTCAGCACACAACCTAATTTCACAAACTCTATCCTGGGCAACGGTACCTGAAACTTGTTGTGAAATCTGCAAGCGTATGGTTTGTTGTCGTAGTACTTGAGGATGTCATCCTCAGATATGGGTTTTGAAAATTAAATTACTAATTATTTATCTGCACTATTACAAAAAACTTGATCAAACAAAATCTGAACTAATTCTAAACCAAGTTTTTCTTTTATTTATAAAAGTGACAACTAAATGAACCAGTCTATAAACAACGACATTCTGGATTAGTCTAAACTTTTATTCTTTAGCCTATGGCCCATCATGGATCATCGTACAACTAGCATATTAGTTGCAGACATACATTTTCGCAAATCAAAAGTATAGAACTAAAGTTATCATTGTCAAGCAATGTATAAAAGAACTAAGCCAACCTATTATTCCTCAAAAATAAGAACTTCAGGCAATTAGAGTAGGGGACAAGGTAAACAAACGAAGGCCTAAATAAACAATTAGAAAGTGCAAACCAGAATATTAGAAGCTAGGCAAACCCATATCAATTGAACTTAAATCAATCTTCTCACTTAGTTGATAAACCCAATGCCCAAAGAGCCATACTCAAGGTATCTAAGCGCTGAACCAAAATAGAGAAGAAGCATATTCGAGCAAAGCACACCCAATTGAATAGTATTGCAAGCCAAGTTTCAAAAGTCTAACTCGAATTCAACAAATCGAATCCAATTACACGATTCTTTGAAAACAAATCTGAAACTAAAAACAGGGGAAAAAAAAAGGGAAATTGAAGCTAAAATGATTATATCTCTATGATGCTTCTTGCTCTGTAGTAATCTCAGGCTTTCTTGTCATAGCAAAAACCGAACCCCCCTCCCCAAGCTTCTTTATTACTTCACTTAATTCTTGAAATAAAACCTTGAAACCACTAAAGTAATGATGATGATGGAGAATAATGGTTAGAGGTGATAAAGAGAGAATTAATGAAGGTGATTAAAGGTCGAGAGAGAGAGATGAGGCCATAACGTTAATGAAGAAGTGAGGAAGATGATAAAGCAGTGCAACAACAATGAGGCTCAAGTTTTTGGGCAGATAAGCGAAGAAGAAGCAGAAAAGGGGGGTGCTGGGCAAACTACGTGAAGCAGTCACGGTCTAGCTGGGAGGAAGAGCAGCAAATTAGGCTAGCCCATCTTGTGGGAAAGGAAGAAGAGGGAGCAAGAGGGTGTTGGAGAGCTCGCATCACATGACTTGCGCATGAGGCACGACTAGAGACCGGTGGATTGGGCCTGCTGCGAATGGGCCTTTTTTTCATTCTTTCTCTATTTCACTTGATCCAATTCTTTTTTTCTTCCAATTCTTTTAGCCAACAATTTGTTCATTGTCTTCAAACTTTCATAATTCTATGACATAAATAAAAACATATTAAAATTACAATTAAATCATTTATTTTGGGCAAATATTGGATAATAAAGAGGTATAAAATGATAGAATTTGACAAAGAAAGTCATGTAGACTTAAGATGTGCAAGCGAAGAAGAGGATCTTGAATAGGTCAAGGACATTGAAATGGCTAAATCATATGACTATGAAGAGCTTAAGTCAGAGGACTGAGACATAAAGGAGCCAAGGTACTCCAGTGAGGTAATTCTAGATTTCCTTCTTACTCTTTCAAAGAAAATTCAGCACAAAGATTTGCAAATTGTGTTAGATATAAGGAACAGTCCATATACGAAATTGTGTCCTTTAAGATATACATTTGTCCTTCACAAGAAGAAAAATAAGATTTACAAAAGTTTGTAATGATCTACACACTAAGGTCAAAGACCTTCACACTGAGAAATCATATTTGGAACACAAGTGTGATGACCACCACAGAGCTATTTTGAAATTGAATACAGGACAAAAAGTTAAACAAAGTAGTTTGTTCTCGTTTCATGTCCTTTAATGATTCAGATCTTGGATACAATTTATCTAACAAGAAAGTTTCTTCTAAAAATTTCTTTTTCATAGAGGAATCCCATTATGAAGGTCAAAATAGGTCAAAGCACCCAAAAATAAATTTTCAAAACTACTTTGTTTGATGATAGAAAAGGGATATTAATGTAACTATACCCAAAAAAGCGGCCAAATAAACTTTGTTCATCCTAAGAAGCCACAGCTGGGAATCCTAAAGTGATACAAATTTGGCTTCCTAAACGAACAAGGCACCTTACCTGGTTACATATGACTTAGACCTACATTTATCAAAAATGCCTTGAGAAAGGGTTGGGTTTTATTTTCCACGAACATAT
This sequence comes from Selenicereus undatus, assembly GCA_017589665.1. Lineage (NCBI taxonomy): Eukaryota > Viridiplantae > Streptophyta > Magnoliopsida > Caryophyllales > Cactaceae > Selenicereus > Selenicereus undatus. The sequence goes on from JACYFF010031955.1 coordinate 53,925,412, forward strand.
GACATCTAATGAAAAGGATACATGATGGTTCAAATTTGGATGATCAACAAACTACTTATGAGGACTAAGGCACTAACATATGCACTATGTTTGAACAAAGGAAGATTTCAAGGTTGCCCAAAAATATGATATGGCCAAGCTCTAAACTCTAGTTTAATGGAACCTGAAAGATGGTTAGAAATCAAAAGACCCTACACCAGAAATATCTAAGTCAAACTAAACCATAAAGTTATACACTCTTCCCATGAGGTAACAAAAATCTAGATTTGTATTGGCACGAATGATCTTGTAGATCATCATATTGCTTGGATATTGTCCTAGTTCTCCATGATTGTTAATTGATATGGTATTGTGCTAAAAACATTCTTCCTCATTTTTGCCATTGTTGATGGGTTGTCATATCTCCTTCAATTATCATGTATTATTATCTGTAACACCCTTATCCCCTGTGGTTAGGGATGTTATTGATGTCTAAAATTTTGAAGTGAAAGGACTATGTTCTATCTAAAATCTGGCCATAACTTAGGCTTATAACCTTACATTAGGTACTTGTAATAAAAAAACGTAAAGAACATTCCAACTAGCTCGATGGATACACGTTGGAGATCACAACTCCACGGCCATACACCTGAAGTGCATAAGCTATAAAGCTAATTAAAGGAAAGAAATAAAAGATACAGCTCAACAGGTCAGGCGCTTGCAGCACTGGGGTTACATCATGAATATGAAACTTAACTCCAGCGAACAAAACATTGACTGTTCAAATGGTTGGCCCACATGGCCATTCAGAGTGATAACTACTCAATATGCATTAAATGAACTATAGTAATTAACTTACATAAGCTCAAGATGAAAAGTAACAAAAGGCAGTAGTCAAGACCCTTGAACAAAAAATTAGCACTTAGAGAGAAGCTTCAAGTGAATATTCTAGAGCATCCAACATCTACATTTTCCAGCATCCTCTTATGGTCTGATAAGCCTATGAATAGAATGTTTGTTAGAAAAGAAGAGTTGAACACTCAAGCACATTCAATAGACATTCTAAAGTGAGTGGGGAGAATTATGCTTGTAAGCAAAAGGGTTGCCTTGGAGAGCTATCATGCCTAAGAAGGTTCTTAGGTAAAATCACTTCAAGTGACACTTAGAGGGTGTTCCTTATGAGATTAGGGAGTTGGAGAACTCATCTTGTAAGCAATAGAGGAAGCTGGGTGCTATCCTACTTAGGAGAGGTCTTAGGTGAACTCACGTCAAATTGGTCTTGAAGGGTGTTCTATCAAGGTCCTTGGGTGGAGGCTTGCTTCTACAATCTCAATGAAGATTAATACAAGTTGATCGAATCCTAAAAGGGACCCTTAAGGATGTAGCCTAGGTAATTGGAGGGGTGAACATCATTAAAAAAAAAAAAAAAAGTGCTCATTTATTTATTGCACTTCACATTCTACTCGTGCTTGACTTAGGTTTACTGCATCATATTCTATTTACTACTTAACTTTTAGTTTGTAATTATTTGCTATCACCCTTATCATCCCCCTCTATGCTGATCCAGCCTGCCTTGGGACTAACAATTGGTATCAAAAGGTAATCTATTTAAGAGACTTAACCATATATAGGGAGATATGTTGGCTAGTTTTCCAAGCATGTTTCTTGACTATTTGCCTATCCTTGACTATGCTAACTTGTCTCTATGGAAGTGCGAGATAAACTCTTTCATTGAATTTATTAATTCAGAGTTAAAGGGCAGTATTGCTAATGGCACTTAAAACCAAAAGAGCGACTTGAATCGAGATTGTCCTCAAAGACTTAAGAAAAATTCAAGAGCTCTATACATTTCAAAATGTAATTTAACTATGACATTTTTGATGTTTATTTGACATAGCAACAAGTATACAAGTGAATCTTTTGATGATATACGTTGGAATGAGCCAAAATCACAATTCACTAAAATTGGATGAACTTTATGATGACTCCCTTGATAAGAGAGAAATCACAACTCTCTACCAAGCAGCAAATGCTGAAGTGCTAGCGAAGAGGATCTCGAATAGGTCAAGGACATTTAAGAGGCTAAATCAGAGGATAATGAAGAGCTTGAGTAAGAGGACTAAGACATAAAGGAGCCAAGGTTCCAATGAGGTAATTCTAGATTTCCTTCTTACTCTTTCCAAAGAAGACTTAACATAAAGATTTACAAATTATATTAGATACAAGGAAGAGTATATATATAAAATTGAGTCCCTAAAGATATAAATTTGTGTTTCAAAGGAAGAAAAATAGGATTTTCAAAAAGTTTGTGATGATCTACACACTAAGGTCAACGACCTTCACACTAATAAATCATTTTTGGAACACAAGTGTGATGACAACCACATAGCTATTTTGAAATTTAACAAGAGATAAAAAAAATTCAAACAGAGTAGTTTGTTCTCATTTCATGTCCTTTAATGAATCAAATCTTGGATATAATCTACCTAACAAGAAAGTTTCTTTCAAAAACTTCTTTGTCATAGAGACATCCCATCATGAAGGTCATAATAGGTCACAACATCATGAAATGAATTTTCAAAACTACTCTAATTGTTTGGAGATAAAAAAGGGATATCAATGTAACTTTAACCAAAAATGTGGGCAGAGAAACTTTGTTCATCTTAGGAAACGACAGTTGGGAATCCCAAAATGATAAAAATTTGGGCTCCTAAAAGAACAAGGCAGCTAACTTGGCTACATATGACTCTGACCCAAATTTATTAAAAATGCCTTGAGAAAGGGTTGGGTTTGATTTTCCAAGAACACATGACATCCAATGAAAAGGACGCATGATGGTACAAATTTGGCTGATCAACAAACACTTATGAGGACCAAGGCACTAACAAATGCACTATGTCTGAACAAAGGCAGATTTCAAGGTTGCCCTAAAATCTGATATGGAAAAGCTCTAAACTGTAGTTTAATGGACTCTAAAAGATGGTTGGAAATCTAAACACCCTAAACCAGAAGTATCTAACTCGGACTAAAGCAAAAATTTATACACTCTTCCCATGAGATAACAAAATCTAGATTTGTATTGGCATGAATGATCTTGTGGATCACCATATTCACTAGGATATTGTCCAAGCTCTCTATGATTGTTAATTGATATGGTTATTCTGCTTAAAACATTCTATCTCATTTTTGCCATTGTCGATGGGTTACCATATCTCTTTGAATATCATGAATTATTATCTATAACACCCCTATCCCTTATGGCTAGGGATGTTATCACTACTAAAACACGGGCATATTCCGGCGGGATATTCCGACAGACAGCAATCTGTCGGGCCGGTCCGACGGATATTCCGACGACACACCCGTCGGACGCCCATTTTTGAAAATTGGTCGCCTTTTTTTTTACCATTTTTGAAGGGTCCGCCGGACCGTCCGTCGGACCCCCTTTAAAAGAGGCCCGACTCGGCTTCTCGCCAGTCAGGCTCTCTCTGTCCTTCGCCCCTCTAAAGTCGCCCCCCCGCGTTCGCCCCTCCCCCGCCGGTCGCCGCCGTCGTGTGCCCCGCGATAGCTCGTCGACCACCCCCTTCGGCCGCCTTATCAGTGGGCGCTATGTTGGTCATGAGCATCGATCGCCAACCCTGCCACCCAGCTCCGGTGCCTCCCACCGGCGTCGCCACTGCCACTTCCCCGCCGCCGCTGCCGCCTTTTCACCACCGGCCGACCTCAACATCCTCGCCATTTGTGGCCCATAAATTTCGATATCTTGAAGTAAGTATTTAAACCGAAATATTTTGTAGATTTGTGAAATTGAAGAGATAATTTTGATAGTTTTGTGGTAATTAGTGATTGGTAGATTTATATTGAGTGATTTTTGAAAATTGATTGTTGTGGAAAATTAAAAATGTATGGATTGTCAAAGCGGTTTGGTAAATTAAAGTGGATTGATTATGTGATATGTGTTAATTTGTTGATAACGGTTTGTGTATGTTGAAATTTTGTGTAAATTAATATGTAATTGATAGGTAAGTGCTATTATTAGTAATTTGTTGGTGCTGTAAATTATAGTGAAGTGAAGAATGTGTTTGTACAGACATTGAACATAATTAGTTGTGAAATATATTTATTGTTGAGGGTTGATAGAAAATAATTAATAAGCAACGATGAGGTTATATTATTCCGTTAAATGTGAAAAAGTTGTGCATATATGTTGTTGTGTACGATTTGAGGGAAGGGTGCTATTTTACTTTGTGTGTTAATGAGAACGATTTTTGTGGATTATTAATATGAAGGAAATGGGTCGTAAGAGAAAACGTATTGCAAAAGGGGAAAAAATCCGTTATCGTTGCTGTGAGTGTCATTATTGTTGGTGTGCATGTCATAACTTTGGGCTCCCACTTCCGACATTGAAACAGGTTTATATCCTGACTTCATTGTCATAATATATATGTGCTTTTGTTAGTATCGTCTTAATCGTAGCATATGATGAAATAGTTTAATGATAAGTCCATCATGCATTTAGTTATGTACGAATTAAAATGTGAGAAATATGTCGATGATTAAAGTAACCAATGTACTGCTTACTTTATCAATGACGAACAGTAGATAATATGTGTGGACCACCGCATCGGAGGTGGATGTATGAAAGATTTCTATCAGGGAGAAAATCTTATAGGCAGGAGTTCTTAGAAGGAGTAGAAATATTTGATCAATTTACAAGGTGTCAAACAGAGTTCATTAATAATGGGCATTATAGATGTCCTTGTGCCAAGTGTGGAAACAGAGTTTATAGGGAACCTGATGAAGTTAAATTACACTCGTACCAAAACGGCTTTGTTAAGGGGTATTGGTATTGGACATCTCATGGGGAGATAGAACCAACTGAATATGCAAATGTTGGCAGTAGTAACCAACAAAACTTGTATGATAACATGGCTCCAACAAGTCCTATGGATTTCGATACCACGAACTCGTTTGTCGATCGTGTTGGAGCAATGGTGAACGATGTCATTGTTACTAATGAAGTTGAGTTAGTGAGCAAACAAATGCAGAAGCTTAGGCATTTTATAATATGCTTCAAACTGCTCAGAGGCCTTTGTGGGAAGGATGTTCAAACCAAACTGAGTTGTCCAATGTTGTGAGGTTGATGAGTATCAAATCTGATTACAATATGCCGCAGAATTGTATGAATGAGGTCATGCAGTTACTGCATGAGAGTTGCTCGCCAGACAATCGTGTGCCCCAACGTTACTCAGAGTTGAAAAAGAAAGTCCGAAGTTTGGGTTTAGATGTGCATAGGATTGATTGTTGCCACAGTGGATGTATGCTTTACTTTAAGGAAGATTCGGCCCTTGAAAATTGCAAGTTTTGTGTTTTGCCAAGATGGAAGCCGATTAAGTCAGGTGATAATAGGAAGAAGTTAAAATCATATGCAAAAATGTTCTACTTCCCTTTGATACCAAGGTTGCAACGCCTTTATGCCTTAAGAAACACAGCTGAGCACATGAGGTGGCATTATAACAATAGGCGTGACGATGGTGTTCTGTGTCACCCTTCTGATGGGGAAGCGTGGAAATATTTTGATTGCAAATACCCATATTTTGCTTCTGAGCCTCGTAATGTGAGGCTTGGTTTGTGTGCTGATGGGTTTAGCCCTTTCTCACAATCTGGCCGTTCTTATTCAATGTGGCCTGTGGTTGTGACACCTTACAACCTTCCTCTAGATATGTGCATGACAACGCCATATATGTTCTTGACTTGCATTATACTGGGGCCGCCAAATCCAAAGAATAAAATAGATGTGTACTTGCAACCGTTGATTGATGAGCTCCGAACTCTGTGGGATGGTGTCCAGACTTATGACATTTCCATGAGGCAGAACTTCTTGATGAGAGCTGCCTTAATGTGGACAGTGAATGACTTCCCCGCGCTCGAAATGTTATTTGGATGGAGCACTCATGGTGTTTTGAGTTTCCCTGTTTGTATGGATCAGTTGAGGGCGACACATTTGAAACATGGGGGCAAAGCATCATGGTTTGACTGTCACCGTCGATTCCTACCTCGACATCATGCGTTTCGGAAAAACCACACCGCGTTTTGTAAGGGAAAAATGGTGAAAGAGGGCCCTCCATCCAGGAGAACTAGCGAGGAACTGTGGAATGAGGTGCATAGTATTCCAAAAGTAACCACCGATGGAGATTTTGTAATCTCGGGTTTCAAGGAAAATGTTCACAACTGGACCAAGAGAAGCATCTTCTAAGATTTACCTTATTGGAAAGACTAGTTGCTACATCACAACTTGGATGTTATGCATATAGAGAAAAACTTCTGCGACAACATCATTAACACTGTCATGGATGTTATGGGAAAAACAAAAGATGATGAGAAGGCGAGGTTGGACATGGTAGACATGTGTGATCGTCCCGAGTTAAATGTTGAACGAGGTGTTAACGGGAGGACACTGAAGCCAAAGGCTTCGTACGTCCTTTCTTTGGACAAAAGGAAGGGGGTATGTGAGTGGGCCCAATAGCTTACAATGGCTTATGCTTATTGCTCCAACTTTGGGAATTGCGTAGATATGAAGGCTGCAAAGTTCCAAAACATAAAGAGTCATGACTGTCATGTGTTCCTACAGATGCTAATGCCAATAGCATTTCGTGCGCTACCAGACGATGTACTTGAACCACTTGTTGAGTTAAGTGAGTACTTCAAAAACATTTGCTCAACAATGTTATGGGTCGATAAGTTACAAGAAATGCAACGCAATATACGCATCATCCTTTGCAGAGAGAGTTTTCCCTCCTGGGTTCTTCAATTTCATGGAACAGTTACCTGTGCATTTGGCAGAAGAAGCATACCTTGGGGGTCCAGTGCAATATCGATGGATGTATCCTTTTGAAAGGTAAATACATTTGAAAAATTACGTCACACATGTAAATGTAAAACTAAAGTGTGCTTCAAACACTCATAAAATTTTAATGTAGGTACTTTGGGTGGCTAAAGAAGAAAATTAAAAATAAAACATCCCCTGAGGGGTCAAAGGCCGAAGCATATCTGGTATTCGAGATATCACAGTTTTCTTCGTTCTACTTCGGCGCTAATGTGCCTTCAATGGGCACAAGACGTCGACGAAATGAGGAAATCAATGTGGAGTCAGAGGTGAGCCAATTTTGTTAGTTTTCGAAACCAAAGGTACTGCTGTGGTAAGTCGGACACAGAGGTACCTAACTGTTGAACAAAATAAATGCTGCACAGCTTCATATTGTGTTGAATTGTAATGAAGTTGAACCGTACATCGCGTAAGTTACAAAAAAAAGTACTCATTTCATCCATTACATGCATTGAACGAATAGCATTTTATGAATTGAAACATGGTGGTAATAAGTGAATAATGACTTGTACAGATTATTCAAACAATAAAAATTACAAGGAAACCCAAATTTCAGAGATGTGGAGTTAGATGCACTGATAGAGTCAGAGTTTATTTGGAGGTTCAAAAAAGCAGTAAGATTTTTTAATTTTGCCATCCACATTGGAAATTACTGTACTAATTCATCAGAACTTATTTGTAGCAAATTATCCCGACCTTACGAGTTGAAACATAAATAGTTGTAGGTTGACATTGTTCAAATGTTCAATGATCAACGTCAGCTACACCTGTACCATTTGACTCAACTACCTTTGAGGAAGGTCACAACCTGGTATGGATTTAGGGTGAATGGATTCTTATTTCATACGCAGAAAAGGTGTGAAGGAAAAAAGAGTTACAATTGTGGGGTTTGTGTGAAAGGGAGCGGGGAAGGTGGATTCGAGGATGATTATTATGGAATCCTTTAAGAAGTTATTCGTGTTTAATATCTAGGAGAACCACTTAAACAATGTACATTGCTTAGGTGTGATTGGTTTGATAACACCCCTTGAGGAACACGTAGCCCCAAACTATGTCCCTTCATTGAGGTTAATGCAATAAGAAGATACCAAAAATATGATCCATTCATATTTGCTGCTTCTGCAATCCAGGTGGTGTACATGAGGTACCCAAATGGAATAAGAGATAAAGGTAACTGGTGGGTTGTCGTACCAAACAAATCTAGACACAAAGTGAATAATGAATTCACTTTACCAGTTGCATTTCAAGAGGAACAAGTGTCCCACATGACACTAGTAACTGACATGCTCCCTGCAACTTTGTTGAATGAAGAGGAAGAAATTGAGGAGGTAAACGAAGATGTTCCAACTGAGATAAGTGAAGAGGAGGAGTGGGATGATAATGACGACGATACTGAAGACTCTGAATGAAAGTGATAATGATAAATGAGTAGAATGTGACCTAAAACCAAATTATATTCTATGTTAATTCAGACACTTATGACATTGTATGCGTGACACTTATGACATTGTAATTATGGTCACACACGACATTTGCTGTTAATTTAACTGCAATTAATTATTTTTCCCTTATATTATTTGATCACTACGCTCTGTATATTTGTCTCAAAGATGTCAGGTACACATCGTGGCCGTGGGGCCGGACGTGGGTGTTCTCGGGGAGCAGACCGACAGGACCCTACCAGTCAGCAAGAAGAGCAATATCAGGGACATCAAACCCCTGAGGTTCCACACGCCATTATCCCATACCCTCGCACTATTCCATCCATACACTTCAGCCAGCACATGACGCCCAACATCCCCCATGTACACATTTCTAGCAGTTACATGATCCCGAACCCACCTATTATTCCACAACAATCTTTATAAAGGAGTCAGGAACAAAGTGAACATGCTTCTAGCCATGGCAGTATCACAAACAAGGAACTCATCACACCTAACGGCAAAGAGTAAGTAATTATGTCTTACCAATTGTGTTATCAATTTGCAATTTCTTACGGGGATCCATTCTTTCTTAATTTGTAAGTTTCTGTCCGTACAATGTTGTGTTAGAGATTACAAGGATATTTACGAGCAAATATCCCGAGCCATGGCCAACATGGGGGAAAGTGCCTAAATAACAGCGGGACTTGTTGTTTGGTGAGTTTAAGGTAAGAGTTTTTCCAAATTTTTGTACATTTATCTACATATATATATATATATATATATATA
>JACYFF010031955.1:53982306-54001343 GCA_017589665.1 Selenicereus undatus
TATATATATATATATATATATATATAATAGGAGATATACTGGGAATATGAATTCAAATTTATTTTGTACAGTTTGTTATAAATACCTGGCATAGGCTCCCAGTTAAGGTGAGCCATTCGTCTATCGAATCGCACATGGTATTGGAGCCTAGGTCCCTGGCCTGGTTTTTTGGACCAAAACCTAATCTGAGCCCTTACTTCGGACCCGACGCTCGTCCCGTTCTTTCTTTGCCCTCTTTTTCTGTCGGATCCCTAGTCCTTGTTCTCCTCTCTCCTCTCAGTGTTTCGGTCTTCTGTATACTCTCCCGCAGTCTCGTTCTCCCTTCTCCCAGTCATAGCCAATCAGATGCCGTCGATCCCATGCCCTCTACACCGACGTCATCCTCGCAGCCCATGACCCACATGGTGGCGAATTCACAGCCATTCGCTGTCTCTCACATGGTGCCTGATGTTGCAACCTTCTCTTAGCATGCAGTCTCTCACATGGTGCCCATGGCTCAAGCTCACCAAGGTGCGTGATGTTCCTAGTCATCAGGCTTTTGCAACAACTGTCGCTACATCTGACTTAGGGGGTGGTGCTCCTAAGCAAGTTACCAACAATGCTAATGGTAAGAATAACAGTGGTCGTAACTTTAATAAAGGAGGGAAGGGTCTCTGCAATAAGAGCAATAATCGGGGCAACAATCATCAGAATCAGTCTCAATCAGGCTCTTCCAGGAGTATGCCCGCAGGTTCTGTTTTATGAGATTCGGTTGTTTCATTGCCATCTACTTTTTGCACTGCTGCTTCTTGTACTCATCTTTTATCCGCAGGTAGTAACCAAACTGAAGGGATTTTAGGATCACACCCTAATCTCATCTGTCAGATTTGTCATTCTCCTGATCATGTTGCTGATGCGTCTCCAAATCGCTATCAGCCTCGTTAGCAATTTGTGCTTCCCGCCTAGACTACTTTCAATACTGTTGATGTTGGGGAACAAATCTGGTACCTCGATTCGGCTGCGGCATCCCATATGACGCCAGATGAAGGTAATTTACTCTCTAAAACTCCTTATACTGGTTCAAGTCTTGTTAAGGTTGGTGATGGTAACCTTCTTCCTATTTCTAATGTTGGCCATCTTGAGCTTCGTACTTCCTCACGACCTCTACGCCTCACTTCTATTTTATATGTGCCTCAGCTTCATCATAACCTTTTGTCTGTCAAACATGTGTGTCGTGATAATGATTGTAGTGTCATTTTTAGTGACTCCTCTGTTCATTTTAAGGACAACACCACGGGTGAAGTCCTTTTGCAGGCACCTATTTTGGGCAATGTCTACCCCATTCATGTCGAGTCTGCGTTTATTCCTGCCAATGTTGTCGTTAGAGAGTTTGGGGATACATGGCATCAACGTTTTGGCATTGTGGCGCTTTTGTTCTCAGTTCTCTTCGAAAACTTAATCTGATTCAGTTAAACTCTTCTTTTGATAATAATTGTAAGACTTATCATTTGGCTAAGTCTCAAAGACTTCGTTTTGAGTTAGTTGAGCATAGTATTGTTTCTCCTTTGGAATTAATAAATTCTGATGTTTGGCAATCGCTTGTTTTGTTGCATCAAAAGTTTAAGTACTATGTATCTTTTATTGATGATTTCTCTTGCTTTACATAGATTTATCCTATGAAACAGAAATCGGAAGTCTTTGCTCATTTTTGTAATTTTCAAGCTTTGTTGAGAATTTGTTTAACTGCAAGATTAAAATGTTTCAAAGTGATCGGGGTATGGAATTTGATAACTCGCCCATGAAAACTCACTTCTTAAAACACGACAATATTTTCGAAAATCTTATCCTGATACACAATTACAGAATGGGGTTGCTAAACGTAAAAATAGGCATATCTTGGAAATGACACGTGCTTTCCTCATAGGTGCATCTCTTCCCACTATCTATTAGGTTGATGCTGTTTATGCTACAGTTTTTGCTATTAATCGCTTACCCAACCCCATTCTACATCACAAATCTCCGTTTCAAGTCTTATTTTAGAGGATGCCCAATTATAGATTTCTTAAACCCTTTGGCTGTGCTTGTTTTTCAAACTTTGTGGCATCTTCTACCAATAAGCTTCAACCTAGATCTGTTGAATGTGTTTTCTTAGGATATGCACCTCATTACAAAGGTTACTGCTGTTTGGATCCCAAGACTGGTCGTGTTTACATAAGTCATGATGTTTAGTTTCATGAGACGTCCTTTCCATACCCTACATTGTGCCGCACCTCTCCACCGGTGTCCAAGGCATTAGTCTTTGATCCTACAGATGTTTTGAGTCTCACCTTCACTTCACACGAGTCTTCTACTCTTCTCACTGTTGGTCAGCCCTCTTCGTTGCCTTCTATGAGTACGGAGTCTCTCCCTATCTTGGTCCCCTATTTTCCTGTGGATCAGTCTCCCTGCTCCCTTGTTTTGTCTTCCCGCAGTCTCACACCTGGTAGCAGTCTTGCTCCCCCTGACCCCTGTGCCTCTCCCTCTATCCCTCGCGATAGTTTGCTACATGTGTCTCCCTCTGGTCACTCCCCTGAGTTAGCTCCTCCAGTGTCCCCTCCCATGTATTCTTCTATGTCTGTTCCTCCGTTGTCAACCACCTCCCACACTATGGTTCACCCTATGCAAACCTGGTCTAAGTTTGGTAATATGGAGCCTAAACACCTTCTATTTTTGTCTACTGGTCTTGATGAAGTTGAACCTACCTCCTTCACACAAGCTTCTAAACACTCAAAGTAGCGTGAGGCTATGTCTAAGGAGTACAATGCTTTGATTGCTAACATGAGACTTTGTACCATCTCAACCTACTCAAAACTTGGTTGGTAGTAAGTGGGTTTACACAGTAAAATACAATTCTAACGACATAGAGGAGAGATACAAAGCCTGATTGGTTGCCCAGGGCTTTCACCAACAGTTAAGTCTTGATTACCATGAGACTTTCAGCCTCGTTGATAAGCCTGCTACTGTTTGCCTCATTCTTTCGCTTGTTGGCTCCTTTAATTGGCCTCTTCGTCAGTTAGATGTCAAAAATGCTTTTCTTCATGGACATTTAACTGAGGAAGTTTACGTGAAACAACCTCCCGGGTTCGTTCATCCCAATAAACCCCACTATGTTTGTCGTTTGAAAAAGGCCATCTATGGGTTGAAACAAGCTCCTCGCACTTGGTTTCACCATTTCAGCAGCTTCTTACTGTCTCATGGTTTTCCTTGTAGCACGGTTGATCCTTCCATGTTTGTTTACCACACTGGTAATCATACTTTGATTCTCTTGCTCTATGTTGATGATACTATCCTTACTGGGAGTACTAAATCCCTTTTACATTTCTTCATCACCATCTTGTCCGAGCAGTTTGCTATGAAAGATCTTGGCGATCTTCATTACTTCTTGGGCCTACAGGTGGTTCGTTCTCCCTCTCGTCTCTTTCTCACATAGCAGAAATATGTTCTTGATTTCCTTCACAAATTTCATGTTCATACTGTTAAACCCGTTAGGACTCCTTCTGCTGCCAGAACCACCTTATCCCTTCATCATGGTGATCTACTTACAGATCCCTCTTAGTACCAGAGTATGGTAGGTGCTTTATAGTATTTGACCATGATGTGACTAGACATTACATATTTAGTTCATGCAGTTTCCCAATTTATGCATGCTCCCCGTAATACTCATCTGCTTGCTATTAAGCGTATTTTTAGGTACCTATAGGGCACTATGGATCATGGTCTTTTCCTACGCCCATCTGCTACTGCGTCCATCATCATTGCATATTCCGATGCGGATTGGGCCGCCTATAAGGACACTTGTCGTTCGACTACTGGTTATGAGGTGTATTTTGCACCCAACCTGATTGCCTGCCACTCCAAGAAGCAACCCACGGTATCCAAGTCATCCACTGAGGCTGAATATCGCACCCTTGCCTATACAGTCGCGAAAACAGTTTGGCTACAAAAGCTGTTGTTTGATGTTGGCATCTCTCTTACCACACCTACTCGTCTCTACTATGATAATGTGAGTGCCACCTACAAGACTGCCAATCCTATTCAACATGATTGGAGCAAACACATTACTGTGGATTATCACTTTGTTCGGGAAAGGGTTGCTCGTGGAGATCTTGTTGTTCGTTATATCCCTATTGCTTCTCAGATTGCTGATATTTTCACAATGGGTTTAACCTCTCAGCAATTTTTGTTTTTAAAATCCAAGTTGCCCGTGCAACCCCTGATCAGTTTGAGGGGCGTAACAGGAGATATACTAGGGATATGAATGTAAATTTATTTTGTACAGTTCAATATAAATACCAGACATAGACTCCCGGGTTGGGTGAGCCATTCTTCTATCAAATCACACTATATATACATGCATACATACATACATACATATATGTGTGTGTGTGTATGTCTGTATATATATATATATATATATATATATATATATATATATATATATATTTTTTTTTATATATATATATATATATGATACTGCGAAAATGAGCAGCCGAAAAAACAATATTTTTAGTCTTTTTTGTTAATTGTTGACTCGTTTTTAAAACTCATGCTATGTATCCAGGGCTTCGTGCAAGCCTCCGGATAGGTAGTAGGAGCAGATGCGATGAGAAAGAAACCCATAAATTGCTAAGCATTAGAAGGAGATAAACCTTGACAACCCCCAACCCCGCCCCCCCCAAAAAAAAAGGCTTGAACAACAATTATACAAAGATCAAATGGCTACATTGTAAAAGTTGAGAGGAAAAAAATGAGAGGAAAATCAAAGTAATTGTGTCCTTGGTTTCCATTTGCTCACTTCTCCCTATCTCACAGAGGGGGTTATAGGCGTCCAAGGCTAGGCCGACGAGGTTAATTGGTAGCTGGCAAGTTGGAGACTATTAACATTGTTCTTGTTGAAATTTGAACGGGGACTATAATTTGGGTCGGAAGTGTCCCGACCTGGGTTAGCACTATTAAGGAAATAAAATATTTTCTTAGATATTATTCCTAGATCATTTTCTATATTTGTAATTGATTTGGACTGTATTACCTTCTTGTCACATATTATAATTTTTTCCATTAAAGGTAACATACGTGTGATTATCACACTCGACCCTTCTAATGGATGGAAGTAATGAGGCAAGTGGTTGTCAATCACAATCTTTTTTTTCACGGTGATGATACCATATAGAAAATTATTGCGTCTAAAAATTTGGAGCTAATTAACCACGACCATACATGTGTGTTGTGTATTTGTATATTGACTGCTATTTTCGTTCCTGGGATACAAGAGGCTACATATCAATACAAGCTAGCAAACTCCTAATGCTAACCCTGGCCGTGGCCTTTGTGTGGCAATTAGGTAATAGACTCTAAGGCTCCGTTTGGACCTTGAAAAATTTGATGGGAAAAAAACAATTTAGGAAAGTAACTTTTTTCTTGTGTTTGGTTTAGAGAAAATCACAAAGAAAAAAATATGGAGGAAAATTAGGTGGAAAAATTGTTACGAACAAGAAATAAAAAATTTCTTACAAAATTGTGAGAAAAGTTTAGGAAAAGTTTATAAAAGAATTCCGAACCTTCTCCAACCTCGCGGTACTTAGATGACATCAACATAATTTAAGTAGTTCATCAACATTCAAATTTCTCATCCAAATTCTTGTATTTTTTCCTCAATCCAAACAAGAGAGAAAAATTCACTTTCTCGATACTTTTTTTTTCCTTCAACTTTTCTTTCTACCAAATTTTTTAAGAATCAAACAGAGCTTAAATCAATTACAAATATAGAATATGATCCACGAATAATCTCTAAGGAAATATTTTATTTCTTTAACAAGTATGGAGGAACAATTCTAGGCGGAGGACTTTCGGATTGAGTACTCGAAGACAGAAAGAGAAAACTTTGGCGGAGAAGAAGAAATTTTGCAGGGTGTGAATTTTTTAAAAACAAATAGCACAGCACGTGTAAGGTAAATACCAAATTAACCCTTAGCACACCAACTTGCTGTGACTAGCATGTCATAATCGAAGCTTATAAGCTGAACCTCTTCGATCGACCGCTCTACCTGCTTCATTTTGGCACATAGTCGAACAATTCAGTTTTTGTGCTGGACCAAACTCCAAAGTCTTCGTGATCCCTTCAATACTTATTCCTAAAACCTTTTATACCCAATATTAATAACCCATACCCTGTGCGTAATTTTACGCCCGTTTTACCTATATTTAAAGTCTTTAGAATCTATCTCTGTAAACATATAATATTTTATGTAGTTTCATTTGATGATCAAATCGAGTTTAGATGCAAGAAGAAGTAAATTCACTTAGTTTTCTTCAAGACCTACAGACAACAAAAATAATAACTCTCAATATATATTCAACTTTCATGGGATTTGATAAAGTTCTTTAGGACCCACATCCAACACGATTTTCTTGCGCGGTTTGCTTAAGACATTCACTCACCTAGTGAATGCCCAGGCCTAGCAAATGGAGAACCCAAACCTACCGGTGAAGCCCACAAAGTATCCACCCCATTAGATGATTTGCCCACCATCTCCTATTCTCTAGTTTGGGCCTGGCGTACTTGTTTTGCTGCTAATCATCACGTCAAGTGCCATCCTTAAGCAAGCCTCTTCCTAATTGCTCTTCCTAGGCAACCGGCCTTAAGTCATGTGGGTCAATTCTTCAAGCAAATTTCAGCGGCTGATCCTAAAATCGGTGTGATGTTGAGCCAAAAGTTTGATTCATCAGTACTAAAGTCCACTATCTTCATATTAGCTTCTGAGCTAATTTTTCGTCTCACAAACTTTCATCTCTCTAATGCAAGGCTCACCATTTTAGCTTATCAAATAAAATAATACCTATAAATCTCACAGCCAAACATATTTTATTACTTTAGTCTTTATGTTTTATTTTGTTATTTGGCTTAAATATTATTGTGAAACATAAGTTGCACATAGTAATTTGATAACACAACTAAATAAAATCTCTTATTTAAAAAAAAAAGAAAATGTTGACTTAAAAAAAAATTATTTTTGTGAAAAATTGAGTGATTAATTTATGATGACAAAGTTTAAAAAATATCATTAATATTAATAAAAATATAATAATTCCAATAAAACACCCCTCCATTTCCCTCCCCCTTTCTCTTTCATCCCTTCCAAGTAGGGCTAGCCAAAATTCAGGTCCGGGTCAATTCGGGTCCGGATAAATCGAACATTCGGACAAAAACTTCATACTCGGACCCTGTTCGGATTATAAATTGGACACTTTGACCAGACCCGGACCCAGACCTGAATGTCCGATGTCCGGACCCGATTGTCCGAATGTCCGAATTTGTGATATGATTTTGGGACATTTTGACCGAAAATTTTGTGTGACCGAGTTGATTTAAATAAACTAATTATCAAATTTGAAATCAATCAAAGTAAAGCATCTAGGAATTCGATTCACCAAGTAAAGTGTTGGATAATAGAATTAGCATGCAGTTTTCATGGGTTGAACGATTTAAGGAATTACAATCGAGTTAACTTCAATCCTTTCTTTCGAAATAAATTAAATTGCCCAAACAAATTCAACTAATACTCTCTTAAATGACTTTGATTTAGTCTAGGTTGAAGATTTATGAATGCTAAGTTTCCTCTTAACATGCAATTCTCTGTCGAGTTTTGCTAGGTCAAGTTCCATCAAGGTGATCAAGTAGCTAGTTTTACTTTTCAGTACCTCACTCAACTACCTTACATAAGCAAGCAAAATTGGCCAAATTCTACTCACAATATCTCAATCTCAAGATAGAAGTAAACCATTCCAATCATGAAACAAGGACAAGATTGTAAATTTTAAGGATCCAACTACAATACTATGGCTAACAAATCCCTAAATTAAATAAAACTACTCACTCATATTACAAATTCTACTAAAACAAGAGTTCAAGAATAAGTTCAAAGGGAAGGAAAACTTCATCACAATGGCAACCCTTCAATTATGCAACAATCTTCAAGCCTCCAAGAGCAAAGCTTCTCCTTTCATTTCTCCTTTTGCTCCCTAAAATAAACTAAACTAAACTAAACTCTAACTAAACAAGAGACGGATTTGAGAGCAGTAGTGAGATGGTGATGGGTGCTCTCTCTTCTTTCTTCAGCCAAAAAGCACACCTTATAAGCACAAAATGGACCATCCTCAGCTGCACAATGAAGGAAGATGAAGAGGTTAGTAGTTACAGGCTAACCACGGTTCGTGGGGGACACCACGAGCTGACCGTGGTCTTGGCTGGTTCCAAAATCTTCTGCTCTTCTCTTGTTCCACAGGCATAGGATTTGGGGTACCTCTATGGTGCACCAGTGAAAACTCAAATGAGGGTCAATTGTTGAGTCAAATGGTCTATAATCCTGCAAAAGTCATCAAAGAACCATACCCAAGCATAAAACGAGAATAAGAGTATAAATCATGACATTAAGCTCATAAATTCCTAAAAAAGTGCTACAAAATGTCTCCAAAATGAAGTATATAAAAGCACTTATTAAACCTCTTTCACTCTAATAGATAGAGAATTACTTGCAGATCTCTCTGAGTATAGGAGTATGGTAGGTGCTTTGCAATATTTGACCATGACGAGACTCGATATTGTGTTTGCAGTTCATGCTGTTTTCGAATTTATGCATGCTCCTTGTACTACTCACGTGTATGCTGTTAAGCATATTTTCAGGTACTTGCATGGGTCCTTTACTTATGGGCTTCAGTTGCATCCTGCGGCCTCTCTCTCCCTGATTGTTGCATATTCTGATGCTGACTGGGCAGGCTGCAAGGATGTTTGCCGCTCCACTACAGGCTATGCTATTTTCTTTGGGCCTAATCTCATTTCCTGGCGCTCCAAGAAGTAACCCACTGTCTCCAAGTGTTCTACTGAAGCTGAATATAGAGCTATTGCCCATACTGTAGCGGAGACCATTTGGATTCGAAAGCTACTCTCTGACCATGGTGTTCGTCTCACCAGTCCCACCAAGGTGTATTGTGATAATGTTAGTGCCTCCTATATGGCTCTTAATCCTATACAACATGATTGTAATAAGCACATAGCTATGGACTATCATTTTGTACAGGAGCGTGTTGCTCACGGTGATCTAGTTGTGCACTACATTCCTCCTAAGCTTCAGTTGGCTGATGTCTTCACTAAGGGGTTGTCTGCGAAGTTGTTTGAGTTTTCTAGGGCCAATATGTTCGTCCAAACCCCCGAACAGATGGAGGGGCCTTAATAGTGTAGGACAAATATATGTAATATTTTTTGTGCATATTTCTCCTTGATTTATATAAATACAGTGCCAGGCTCCCCCAATTGGGGTAGGGCCTTCCAATTGTCTTCGCAGTTTGCTTTGCTCTGGGCTTGTTCTTGTTCCATTTTCAGTTTATGGTTTTAAATGAATTTGCCCTAAAATTTTGGTTCTAACATAGCAGTTCTGTTCTAAGGTGCAGGTTTGATTGAGAAGGTAACTTCAGTTCAATCGATAATTATGTTCGGGCTTTAGTTTAGTTTATGGCATTTAAGTTCATGTTAGGTTAATTTACAACTCAATTTGATAAATTCATCCCTGAGGACGACACCTATAAGTGTTACGACGATAACTTTTACTTTTGCGGATGTCACAACAAGTTTTTTAATATAGCCTACGTAGGGCTTATCTCACAGCCCATGATGAAGTCTATCTCCATGTGCGGATAAACTAGTTTCAACCATTTTCAACACATTCTAGCCATATTTGAGGACTAACATGTAGCCCATATGCACCTAAGTATCCTTTGGGGGTCTTTTATTGCTCAGAATTCATCATGATCTTTGGGTTCAGGGCATTAGATAAGAGGTAATAAAGAAACAACGAAAGAAGGAATTTTGGGTCTTTATAGTGATGCATTCTCTTTTCTTCAGATACTTAGAGCCAGATTTACTTTTGAACCTTGTTTCATGCTCTTCCTTTCCTTTCAAAAACACCTTTATCTCTTCAACTCTATGCTTGTCTAGATCTTTATTGACAATCATCATCCTCCACCTTCTCTGATTTGAACCATTCTTATAAATTTCTCTCCACTAATTTCAGTATTCCTACTTATAATGCTAATTTTTTTCATTAGGGTTTTGAAATATTTTTGCACTTAGAGTTATTCTAAACCGTTAGGGTTTTTTTTTTTTTTTTTTTTGCGATTTCTCCATTGATGTTATTTTGATTGATTAGGATTTTGCATATATTTTTTCTTTTGGAACGATTTTACAATTGTTGTGAATTCATCTATTTATCCTAATAATAAGACCATCAACGTGATAATGTTTGATGTTGATTCCTAGTTTATGAATCTAAGTCTATTATTAAAATTAATAACTTTTTTGTAGATGTCATGACATTAGCATCCTGGTGGAGAGTTGAATGTTAAATTAAAGCAAATTGAGGTTGAGTACTACATAATGGCAAATTGAATAATTTGGGCTAATCCAATGTTACCATTCCCATTCGGTCTAGTCTGAAGATTATTTGGTCCGATGTTTTGTCCACAGTTTGCCTTTTATGTGGCCTTCTACCCAACTTAGTCCAATCTGATATGAGTTTGGATCGAAGAACGCCCTTAGGGCTCCCCCTTTTTATGATACCAATTAAGTTAAACATGTGATGAAGACTTTGCTATCTCAAGAAAACCTAAGAAAATGAGCAGATTAAAGATGAAAACTCTATACCAGTTTGAAGCTCTCATGTGGCATTTGCCAAAAGTGAGCCCTCACTAAACGCATCGTAACTCAAGGGTCTTAATCTTACCTCTAGTGTGCAATTGAGCGTTCGATGAGTGCATATGAAAGCTTAAGCAGTGTAATAAAAGTGGAGCCTCTGCCATATTTTAAGAAAATATTAAAACCTTTTAGAAAATGATTTTTAGAAAACAATGTGCGTCCTAAATAGGGACTGACTTGATTGCCAGGCATTAGATAAGCGCTAGGTCTAGGGGTAAAGGTACAACTGATAAAATTGGGACATAAGTTCTTCCATCATCATTGCCCATTCAACAAGGTCTCTACCATGGATTCAAAAAGAACATTTAATCTCCAAATTCTGTGCAATTGTAAGTTTTATGCAATGTTTTAATCTTGTCGCGATTTAGCACAATGGAAACATGATTCATTAGGTGATCTCTTAGATTTGCTATATCTGCATCCTCAAAAAGCGAGAAAATGGAACAAACATAGATAAATGCTTTGATTATATTGCTACTAAACCTCAGGATTTACTTTAAGTAGGCTATAGCAAGAACAAAATCTAAAATCCTCTCTTTTGCTAAGGTTCTCTAAAGGCTGATTCAAACAAACTTCTTTTTTTGCATAAGGACGGTGCTTAAAAAGAATAAAATAAAGAAAAGAGAGAAGATAAAAGATATAGGATATACCTTCACTCTAAGGACGAGAAGAATTCCTAGGGGAAGAGCAATCTGTCTAGCAAAAGGGAGAAGAGAGAAGAAGGCTAGAGGAAGGGCAGTATCTCTAGTGAGCAAGAAGAGAATAATTATCTATAAGTCTTAAGGGGGAGGGGTGACCTTCTTGTATAGCTCCTAGGATGAGGATCAAACCCTACTAAGGTTTAATGCGATAGCAGAAGAGGTTTCCAAAGTTGAATAGAGGATATGCTCAATAGAAAAACCTAACTGCAAAAAGGGTCTGGGGGCAAGGCAGAACCTACCTCCTACCTTAGTTTTCCAACAATAGGCTAGATAGTAGCCTATTTCGAGTATTGGGAGTGTGTGAGTTAAGTACTTGGTGCAAAAAGTTGTTAATACGGGGCAATACACCACCCTTATGGTCATATGTCGGCGATTGCATCCACAAGATCCTAAGTTCCACTCCCCATGCTACCAATTTTCATGAAAGCCATGTTCAACTCATTTTAGGTTGACTTTAGGCCTTTTTTAACTTTTGGAAAGAAGAGACTTATAAATAATTTTGAAACATTTTTTTGAATATATTTGATCTAAGAACTAACTTCTCTGTATCATGGAAACAGGTAGTTCTGCTGTCGTTGAGGGTAGTAGGTGTTATCATGGGCTTTGCACGTACTCAGCAAGTAAGATGTTGCTAGTCCATATTATGTGGACTTATGTGTGCACAAAATCCCCTCCTTTGGCCATGGTCGAGCAGGGAACATGGCAAAGTATGGTCGATCACATATGATGAATGTAAATGTTTATTTAGCTAAAACATCTATGAATGAATGCAAATGTAATTTCAGGTAAAGAATGTAACTGTTTTAGTGTCATTTTGGTCCACTTAAGAACAATAGAGAAATTTAGGTCGGAGTTATTTCAGCTCGTCCCAGGATAAGAGAAAGGCTCGATTTGGAGTTTTTATAGCCCACCCCAAGATGAAGGAAATGTCTGATTTGGGGTTATTCTGGCCCCACCCTTGATGAAGAATAGTAAGGTTATGGCAATTTTAAGGCTAAGACCGACTCAAGACCCAAAGATCTTCCATAAATAATGGAAAAAAAGGTGTCTATTTTGAGGCTTTGACCTTCCCTAGGTTGCAAGAGATCCAACATTGGTAAAGGGTAAAGTTTATAAGTTTGTGTTTAAAGTTTGTGTTAAGTGTATGTTATGAAACTAAAGGATTAAGAAATGTGTTATACCATTTGAAAGTGTAAGGGGACAAGGACATTAGCATGCATATGAGGTATGTACTAGCAGCCTCTTGCTTGCTCAGAAAGAAGCAAAACTCGACAGCTTACTCATTAAGGTGGGGTTGTTCACTATTTGATGGGAAATCTTATAGCACTGAACACTGACGTAGATCAGAGTTGATGAACCGGACTAAGTGAACTTGATCTTGTCTTTTGTGCCAAGTTTAGGCCTTGTTGGTCTTCAAACGGTTTTGATTTAGACCGAGTAGATGTACATATTAAACCGAACCCAAGTAAGAGGTAGAGTTTCTAGAATTTTGTGATTTTTCTTTTGAAATTTGGTCTTCTTGTCATCACTTCTTATCAATTGTTAAGTGTTTAGCCTCGCTCCCACTCTACTTCTGTTTTTAATCTCTCATTGCCTTCTTCACAACCATCATTGCTGGTCATCTTTCACTCCTCCCTTTTGAGTTGGCCTTAACTCAAAGCCTAGCCATTATTCCAAGATCGACTCACCTTAACTGGGAACTATAGATGTTGTAGCTTTAGTATGAGATTTGTAGATAGAGAAAATCGAAGCCCAAAAATAAGCATAGAGAGAAAGGGAGAAGTGAGAGAAGGCAAATGAAGAAAGCAAGAATGAATAAGAAGAAAAAGTAATAAGAAAATTAACTTTCATCATTTTTAGGTCTAAAAATTCATGACGACATTAGTTGTAGAACTTAAAGAAATTAAATTAAGTATGAGGATTGGAAATAATGCACGGCTACTTGTTGGAGGAAACTTATATGATGATATTATTTGTCATCAATGTTCCTGGTTTGTCGGCTCATTTGTTCTCCTTAGGATGTCATTGATGCTTTCATTCTCAAGGTCCTCATACCTATGAACTTTCTCTCGCATTAATTTTATCTATTTTTTCATTTAAATTTTTTTAGAAGTGTTTACAATCTAGGTTTTTGACAACTTATTTTTGCATCCCAATCTATGACTCATCTTAATTAATTATGCTCTATTTTATGCTCCACTAATGTTTACAATTACTGATTACATTAATGCTTTGTTTGAGCTTCATCGTTGTCAGTCCAAGATTGATTTGACCCCCATTTTGGATCGGCTTAGTCCTTGTACTTACCCTCTTATTCAATCTTGGGTCCAAGCTGGACCGAATCAACCTAGTTTAGTCTAGTCTTCCTATCTGGGTTAAAATAGGGCCTGGTGGAAGACCGCCATGACGTGACCCCTATAAGCGGGTTGACAGCCTCATTATGAGACTACCGCCTCTTCTTTGTCATTTTTGGCTCCCCACCCTCAAAACCCTCTAATTTGTTTTTATGAAATCAACCTCCAAGGAGTTAAATAGAGGTGCTTCTTGCTCCCCCAATCTTGTTTTTTTATATTTTCGTTGATTTCATGCTTGAATTTGTAAGATTTTGAGATTTTATAGAATTTTAACTCAGGGTTTTTTGAATATAATAATCCCAACTTATGGGGTAGTGGAAGATAGTAAGGTGAACTTAAGAAATCCTTACTAATGAGCTATACTTTCAAGAGATTGAATTTTGGTATACCACCTTCAAGTCCGACTCGTCAGAATGGTGACGGGGGGTGGTTGATGCCTATTTGTAATTAAAAAATGAACAAAAAAAAGAAAAATGTAATTTTGATCTTGTTTATCCGATTAAGCTTAGTTGACTCATTTAATTTTGGACATATCAGTGCAATATCTCCCCCTGCATCCCTATTCTCCCTCCTTCCTTAGCCTCCCTTCTTTCCTTGTCAATCTCCTTCCTTAATCTCTGTCGTAGCATAGTCTATCCTCTTCACAGAAAAGACTCAATTTTCTTAAGAAAGAATAAAACAAAAACCCGAAATCTATCTCCCTTACAAAGAAGTGAACATGTCTAGTAAACAAACAATTATTGTTGGGTTATCGAATTCTGAAAAGGCATCAAATTCAAGTAGCCAATGCCCGAGTCCAGGTGTTTTGATGCATCTCACCTTGCACTTGTTAAGAGAGGAAATGAGAGGGAGATTCGGATGTGAGAAATAAGAAGCGAAAGAAGAGGATAACACAAGTGCCTTCAAGAGATAATCCAATGGAGCCACTCTTGTTGAATACGACAATCTCCTTAGATCAATTAGGATATAGAATCACCACCTAATTGAGATAAAGAGACCTAGACACCACTTAAGTTGCCAAGCTTAAGATATAGAACTAGGAATTTGGGAGAGACAGTGCTCAAGTTTGTATTCAATTTGACAAAAGGCCTTGCCAAAGGAAGAGAGGGGGTATTTATAGCCCCAAATCCTCCCTTACACTCATCCAAGGGCTGCATACAAGCTGACGGGTGACTAAATGACGAAGCCTAAGCTAGATTACAAGTACAAGTTGATTAAACAAGAGATTTAGCTTAACCTTGACACCTCACTAGCTTAATAATCTCCAAATTGAGGTGTCAAGCATCTAAATAAATTTAGTACAGTAGCTTAGGGCCTTGAACTTGCAAGTAGTACAAGAGCACACTCAAAAACCAAGGTGGCAGTCGGTTTCTCCCATAAACCGGCTTAAGGGATTTCCTTCCTTCTTTGGATGGATAAAAGCAGCACAAGCCGGTCCTTTAGCTCAATTTTAGGGCCATGATTTGATAAATATTTGGATATTTTTTCATGCCCTAAATTTTGACAAAATTTGGAGCTAAGTAGGTCAACCAATCAAACCCTTATTTTGGATCGTGTTGGATTACACCCTACAGTGCACTGTCTTCGGTTTTTGGCTTGGTTGGCTGACCAAATGAACTCCAAATGCCTTGCAGAAGGTCTTGTTGGAAAGCTAAGATCTTAAGCTTTAAGGGGGTGGTGGGTGTAAGAAATTTCCCCCTCTATATTTTGCTCCAACAGAGAAACAAAACCGGGCTAGAAACGGTATGAACTGGGCAGTTCATCTTCTTCTTTGTACAAGTGGTTTCTGACCATGGCATGAACTTCCTTGACCTTCTTGGACTCCATAACAGTGGGTGCATCATTGGCAAGGGTTATGGGAGGTTTGGTTGGATGGTCCCCCATCATGTTTTCACAACATACCAGTTATATATCAAACCTGTAGAAGAGCCCCAAATAGGGGCAGAAATTTTTTGGGTGTCAATTGTGGAAGGTAAGTAATATGAAATTAGGATTTAATTACTAGCTTGATGGAAATTAGGTTTAGTGACTAGGTGCAATTTGTAATTGATGAGTTACTTTTACGTGTTTGTAGATTAATAAAGATTGTAGGTTTTTCAAATGGGATGAAGAGAATGCAATGAATGCTAATGAGCTGTAAATGTTGAAAGAATATAATGCAAAATTGAGAAGTAAGATTGTTAAGGAGAAGAAGAAGAAGAAGAGGAGAAGAGTTGAAGAAGAAATTAAGGCAGTCAAAGAAGAGCTCATAGAACTTAAAAGCTGCAAACAACTGGGGTAGGCACAAAATGTCGATGTATTTGACTATTTTGTTAGTCGTGGTAGTTCTGGTGAGGGAAAATTAATGTTATGGTGTCGGTAGATGTAAAGAGTGGGTGTTGAAGCTTTGTAGCTATTGATTGGGGTAGATGAATGTGGTTGAATAGGCTATTACATTTTGTGAGCATAGATGTAAAATTAACTTATTATTGAATAAATGAAAAGAATGAATGTGGTGAAATATGGTTAACTGGTTTGTTACAAAAATATATGAGCCAAAATAGTCATTCTAATATTCAGCTTGGTAGCAAGTAATGTCCATAACATTCAATGTATGTTAACAAAATATGCAAAAAACGTCTACAAGTCACTGTAAACCTATCACATTAAGCCTCATGCATACACACTTGATGACCAAATCATAAATATGTCATGGTGTGCTTAACAAGCTTAACACACAACAAACAATACTGCACCTAAATTTGTCTATTTTAATGTACAAATCTAACATCCCAAAAAAGGTTGTACAGAAGATGGAATTTTCACTATGAAGGGCTAATAAAAGGTTGTGACCTATTGGTGGCTATGGATGCTTGACTAGGAATGAAAGGCTGGCGTTAGTCTATCATGGATTGTGGTCCAAATGAGGATGGAATATCCTAAGATATTGAAAAATAAAAATTAACAATGTGGAAACTAGAAAAATTTAAGAAAAACTGTGAAATGTGAAACACTTACGCTGGTTGTTCTTCCTACCTCTGCTTCCTCCTTTACCTTAAGTAGCCCCTACTTCTTCCTCCGTTGGCTCACTGAGAAGCTCAGCTTGTTTCCTTGGACTCTCCTGTTGCCTTTTCTATGGAGGTAGGTAGCCATAACTAGATTGTGCTAGTTGAGAACATCCCTTCTGGTTATGACCGACACTCTTACAGGTGGCGCACGCTATCTGCCTTCCACATCTTGTCAATTTACTTGCCTTCTTTAAATCTTCATAGGGATCTTTCCTTGTATTTCTCTTTGGTCTACCAGGTCTTACCTTAACTGGTGGAGGCTCAAGTGGCATGTGCTTCTCAAGCCAGTGTCTCTCCAGCACCGGGAGATATTGAATGTTCATAGGTTGTCATATACCTCTCCTTCTTGAAATAAGAATGGACATAACCTTCTGCACCTTGCTTCATCCATGCTGCACATGCAGTGGCATGATGACAAGGTATTCCTATGAGATCCCATTTTCTACATGTGTATTTGGCTTGGTTGAGATCTACAAGTAGGTTGTCTAGTCTGTGCTCGACTTGGAACACTTTGTTGCCAGAAGGAACAAGGAAATAATTTCTGCTTCTTCTTTTTCCTTTTGTAGTTTACTTATTCTAGGACAGATGTCATCTTCAGATGCTTGCATTATGTACCTTTTAACCACAATCCTTTCCATTAATCCATTCTAATATCCTCTAACATGTCAATCAAATGTTTGGTTCTTACATGGATAACATAAGCATTGAACATTTCAGCCATATTGTTGACAATAACATCACATGTTGAAGGCCCTATAGAATAACCTTGGATTTTGATGCTCAAAATCTTCTGCTGCCTTAGAGGAGGCTTGTCTTAGAGCCTCAATTGCATCTTTCAAATAGGTTTGGTTGTATACGTTTGCTATATCCAAAATAACAACTTTAGCTGTTCACCCTTGTGACTCTTTTTCCAATTTGCATAGATACGTTGAACACAGCATCTGCAACACAATTGGGGAACATAGTTGACAGAGCATGAAGAATTGACTATATAAAAAAAAAACAAGCTCATCCATATGCTTGGAAGTCTAACCAAAAAAGATTTCACTGTACAAAAAGAATTGGCATCCCAAAAAAGAGTTCACTATATAAAAAAATCATCTTGTGTTCATCTGATATGAAATTTCAACCAAAGCCATTTGTGCCTCCAAGACAATCCCTTACATACTGAAGAAATCACTCCCACGACTCATTGTATTCACCTTCTACAATAGCCCATGCAATTGGAAACATTTGATTGTTTCCATCGATGCCAATTCTATAAGCTCCTTGTTTTGCTTTATAAGCAGTCCACTTTAATATGACAACCCCATCATCCTTCTTAACTGCATCCACCAATTCTTTGGCAAGCCAATTTGGATTTTCATTGAACCTAAGCAAGTAGTAGGATGCAATCCGTTTATATTTCAGTTGTCTATTCTTGACCAAGTTCCTTGTACAAATATGAGGGTTGCTGATTGTTCTAACAACTCATATAGCTTTAGTTTTATCCCCTGATGCATAAACTTTGAATTTGCCGCCCTATTTGCAAACTGCACCTACTCTTTGTCTTCTTGAGCCAGATATACCTATTCTCAAGTCATAACTATGTGCTATTGCAAACCTTCATATCGCATCCTTGAATGCCTCAACAGTTCTAAAAGTCATTCTAACTTGCCATTTTAATTTTTTGAAATCCGCGTGCTTATCCACCTTAATAGGTCTTTCATTTTTCCTTAACAACTTAGGAACTTCATCATCAACCTCTCCACCAGTATCCATTTCAGCTTTAGAAGTCTCACAATCACTATGAAAGCTTAAACCTAAGTGCGTTTCTTCATTGCCAGTGGGAGCAGACTTAGCTTTGTGCATGTCTTGTTTGCCCACCTCTTTAAGAGTATCAATCCTTCCTGAAACCCTTTGTTTCTTGCCCTCAGCAACCTTAGCCATGGCAGTTGCCCACTGCTCATCACTTGTTTCTAAGTCCTCAACTTTAGTCTCCTGTTCATCATCTACATCAGTATCCAAATCATGTTGATCACTATCATTCTCACACCCATCATCATCAACAACACCACCTACATTAATTTTTCTTTTAGCTATTATTTTTGAAATGCTACTTGCAATGTCCTCAAAGGCCTCTAAGTCAACCTCAATTTTAGGAACATACTCACTATCTCTACTCTTCACTGAG
>JACYFF010031955.1:54001353-54027685 GCA_017589665.1 Selenicereus undatus
CCCTAGCATTTTGAGACCCAATTGTGCTTGTTAACCCATCAAGCCCACCCTTTTGACAACATTCTTCGCCATCATTGATATGTCTACTAATTAGGTACACATTTGAGTATTATGTGGTCATAAAAGGGCAAGTTAAAGCTGCCATCTTAGGGACCACTATATTAGTAACATCTACCCTATAGATTGCATACGCAACCAATCTTATATGAACAACAGTAGCAGTAGCAGTAGCCATATCTAATAATTCAAAATCATTACGATAAGTCCTCCAGCAGCCATATCTAATAATTCAAAATCTTTATGACAAGTCCTCAAGTCTTCTCTCAAACTAATACCAGGTATTACATAGTAAAAGTTCTCCACATTGGTAAACCTAATAATGTCTTTAACAAGTCCAATTATCTCAAACCCAGACAACCTATCTGTGTCAACAGGCTCAATCTTAGACGCTCCACCTCCAACATATTCCACCCTAACACCATCCATAAATTTCCCCCCATGATGAATCTGTACAACTATGTCATCATCACCCATTTTCGTCAATTGCACTGATTAAAAAACAAATCTAAAATACATGTATTAGGTCGACATTTAAAAAAGTAGGCATATGAATCAACCTTAACCCCTGATCAACCCAATAATAAACAATAACAAATTGCATCCAACTACTTAATTATATTGTACTGCACTAATGAAACTTGAACTAATCACAATTAAGTACAAAAAGCTTACCTTTGCACACTTGAATCGAAAAAGTGGGGTTGTAATTCTTCTGCATTTTCTCCTCCAATTTGCTTGCCGATTTTGCCAATAACTACCTTCTAATTATAGTTTAGTAGCAACAAAGGATGAAAAGAAACTGAGTTTTGCTCACGATTCATAAGACTCCAACTCTAGGGTTTCTACCTTTTCGTTTAATTTCGAAATTTTGAAGAGAGAGAGTGAGAAACTTAATGTTGTTTACTTTTTGTAGGTTTTAATTACATTGAGTGGGAAGTTTTATTTCAAAAGGAGAGAGACTGAGGCAGGAGAGAGAATGAGGAAGCAGGGAGAGAGATTGCACTAATGTGTCCAAAATTAAATGGGTAAACTAAGGTTAGTAGGATAAACAACGTCAAAATCACGTTTTTCTTTTTCTTTTTGTTTGCCTTTTAATTACACATAGGTATCAGCCACTGCCATGTCCCATTTTTGACGATTCGACTCGATGGTGGTATACCAAAATTAAATCCCTTAAAAATATAGCTCACTAGCAAGGATTTCTTAAGTTTAGCTCATTATCTTCCACTACCCCATAAGTAGGGATTATTATATTCCAAAAACCCTTTAATGCGCAAATGCAATGTTGTTGTATCCATATTAAGGTCGTGGAGACCATTTAAATGAAATCTAACATAATTTTGCATGTTATACATGTTTGGCAGAGCCTTGTTTGAATCAATCTAAGCGCTCAAACTCGCACTACCTGATGTTGATGCTTGGGCTTGCTTGACCAAGATTTTTGCTTGTTTGAAATTAATGTCATGTAGATGTGCGACATGGATTATTTGTAGCCATTTGGCCTTATTCTATAAAAACTAGTTGTGGTCGGTCTGAATCAAGCAGTTTGTCATTTCTTGTAGAAATGGAAGGTTAGACAGTTTTGAAAGCCTTTTCATGCATCGGTGTCTCTGAGAAAGTCATTAGGAACCTCCATTTTTATTTTTATAGCCATTCAACCATGTCTTGGTAATTTTCTTTGTTCAGTTGAATATTGCCTCAAATTCATCGTGTAGACACTTTCATGCATTTGGATGTTTTAGATGGCTAGATGGCTAATCTCTTGGACAGTAAGCACCAATGACATCATGGTGCTAATATTTTATGGAAGGATGAGTAAAGGAGCTAATCCTGAAGGACCAGGTAGTGATTTAATACTCATAACCTCTTATATTTTGAAGATGGTCATGAGCACTTCCCTACGATGGTGGAAAAAGGTGTGGTATGCCCTTTTATGTTATTTGCTATGGCATTTTATTCTCTTTTCTTTTTTTAATGACTTATGTGGTATGCGTGTAATTTAAAATTGTATGAAGGCATATCGATCGTTTCAAAAGATCCATACATATGCCCAACCAATTTCTACATAAGGATGATAAATGGTTAAACTGCACATGTTTAAGCCTACTAATACCTAAACAATGCTACCATAAAGGACGACGAAAGCAAATTGATACATTGTTTTTGAGCCTTTTGCTGTGGAATGGCTCTGCAGGTGAACACCGCTTAGTCTTGTCAGTTTGAAACAACCTTGCAAGCAAAGACCTCTGATGTTGAGTAGTAGATTTAGCTATTTTATATTTGTTGATGGGGTCCAACGTCTTCGTGAATAAAGTGAATAATGTGCATTTGCATTGGTTGTGCAGTTTGGAAGATGTTCAACACTACCATTAACTATATTGGGATATGCAGCGTATACCTCTTGTGCTCTCCTAGCTCTAAGTTACTTGCATGTGGAAAAAGCATCCGGTTTAAGAGCTTAGTTTATGTGACTTTCTATAGTACTTGAGGTGTAGTACTTCTTTAGTTTCTTAATATTTTTACGCATTTAGTTAGCTTGTGTATCTTACCATTCTTCTTATTATAGCCATGGTTTATGAGTACTACAAGGGGTACCCACAGTCAAGAGCATCTTACAAGGCCCCTATGGTGGGTGAATGGAAAAAGACGCCAGTGCTTGAGAAATTAGGGCACCTGAAGGATATTGATCGATTCAGGGGTTCCCTTGAATGGTTCAATGCTAAGCATTGTAAGAATACTTTAATTTTTGTTTTCTGTTTAAGAGTTTTGTCTCTTAATAAACTTGTTTACATAGGTGACTTAGGATCCCTACTAAGGGCAAAGAATGCCCCAACTACTACTAGGAGAGCCCTTATGTGGTGTTGTTAGTGGGTATTGCTTCTTAGCCCCTTTGGCCATGTTTGGTACTTAGGAGAGAGTGACTAAGCAAGTTGTGCCGGCTTTGTCTTTTTACCTTATGCTCAATGATGCTCCTCTTTTAACTATGTTTATGGATACCCTTAAGCTACAAGATATACAACCCTTTTAGGGGTGGACCCTGTTTGTACTTTGCTCACGCGGAGATTACATGTCCTTTGTTTAAACTCGCTTGATATATCCTTTAGTCCCTTTGGTGATATAATAATACTTATGTTTGACATGTTTTTGTTATCTTTTGTAATCTTGTTATGCTTGCATTAGGCTTGTAGATAAGTGGTCGCATCCGTACAATTCTTGCAGAGGTGATTGTTGCCTCGGGTTTGGAGTATGATGTTGAGATGGATGAGAGGAGGGATGACGAAATCCCTGAGCTGCGGTGGCAACATTTGTATCCTGCTTAGAAAATGTAAGGAATTTCTTCCTCCTCTCGACATCTTTGTGAGGTGCGATTTTACTATTGGAATGCAATGTTGGTACACTAAAGAGGAGAGCTAAACTCTCCTTATTTCCCTGCTTGAAAGAAATCCTTTCCCATAAGGGTGGAGATGCTTGGGACGTAAGCTGTCCTTTTTATTCTTGTGATTTTGGTAATTGCTTGATTGTTATGTTACTAACTTTATCTATCATTGATTAAAACGGCATCATCATCGGCGAAGGCATATAGCCCAACCACAAGCCCTTGGCTTTAGGAAGGTTCAGATGAAAGGTTTCGTTCGAAAATGTCATATTCTATTTTATCACCTATTTCTTTATCAAAAATAATATAAGTTGTAGGGTTTTTAGTTGTTTTATTTGACTTTTTATAAGGGCCACACTTTCATTCTATTGCTGACTAACTATTTCCATTGCTGAATTTACAAGTTGCGTTTGAATTATTGTTCGACAAAAATATTAAGTCAACTGTGTGAGCTTTTAACGATTAATTTCATTAAAAAGAACGATTATTTGATTAATGTTATTATTGACGTTGCTTATTTGTAAAATTATAGAATCGATGCTAAACCGAGTTTTTAAAATCATTTTTCACTTAGTCAATTCCCAAAGTTTAAATTAAAATGTTAGTTGTACGTCGTTTCAACTTGAGTTTAGCCCAACCGTTAACGAGTATGGGACCAGAACTTAGCTGAATCGTGTTAATTGAGTCAAAAAAGGGGAAAAAGAAAAATCAGATAAAAAGGGGGGAGGGGAACTTTCGGGCTTCGGGCACCCGAAATTCACGACCCACCTCTTTCTCTCTAACACTCGTTGCTCTCTCTCTCTCTCTCTCTCTCTCTCTCTCTCTCTCTCACCGGCAACTACTGGCAAGCGTCTGGCGTCATCACCGTCCGCCACGCCTCGCCAGTGAGAGGAGATCACCGGTCCCCTACCCATGCGTCACCGACCATCAAAACACCACTCCCCATCTCCCACTTCTCACGGCCAAATAACCCAGAGAACCCACGCGTTGACCGCCCAAATCCGCCACCCACGTGCTGGAATCCGGCAACCCATAACCCTCACAACCTCCTCTATAAATTGGAAGTCAAATTCCGGCCAAAATCAATCTCAATCGCCACTCAGTTGAAGCTAGGGTTTCGGGTTTTGGGAGTAGCTAAGCCGAGTTTGAGTTCAAGGGGATTAGGGCGTGAATTGCTGCCAATTAAGTGGGTAATTAAGCAATTTCAAGAAAGTGTTTCTCTCCTCCTAAGCTATTACTAATTTCACAAACGTTTTAGCGGAATTGAATGTTGCTTGTTAGATTAGCGTAGCCAAATTTGCTAGAATGTGTTGCTTGAGATTGTAATTTGAGATGAAACATACATGGTTAGCTTCGAATTGAATCAATTCCATTAGTTCATGCATGAGAATTAATTTCGACGCGATTTATATATATTTAGCTTCGATTCGAATCAATTTAGGCAAATTATGCTTGAAATGTTAATTCGAAGTGATTTATATATGTTTAGCTTCGATTCGAACCAATCTAGGTGATTTATGCCCGAAATGTTAATTCGAGGTGAATTTTGTATGTTTAGCGTCGATTTGAATCAGTTAATTAATTCTAGCTAGAGGTTTTAATTCGAAGTAAAGCATGCGGGTAAAGTATGTACATTTAGCCTTGATTCAAAACTTTCCCGTTAATTCATGTCTGAGTATAAACTTCAAAGTGCATCGTATGTTTAAAACCAACGTTTATGTATGCTTAGGTGTTCCATGATTATATATGAGCTTGAAGTGCCTCGTACATGTTGAGATTAACGTATATAAAATGTTTAGTCAATCTAAGATTTGTTGTATGCTTAACTATTCCATAATGCCCTAGTACTTCCGAAATAAATAATAAATGCTAAAACCCAATCGTGTTTGACTTGCTGGATAAAGTGTTGTGGTTTATACATGAATATGATGGTACGCATGTGTTCGTATGCTTGTATGCTTAGCTACTCCGTAATGGCCTACTAACTGCTAAATAAAGTGTTATGGTTTATATGTGAATGTAATGGTACGTATGCATTCGTATGCTTGCTATGACACACCGCTGGATGGTGATGCTTACCAGGTGAGTACCTAAACCCTATCTCCTTTTAAACTAGCTTAAGAATATGATAGGATTAATGAAATATAAAACCTATATGGTAGTTGGATGGTTTGAGGAAGAACTATGAGTGGTTCGAGGTCCTTGTGGTACGGTGCTTGTGAGGAGGGAGTTCGGGTTGTGAATTGACCGCAATCGTCTGGATTGCGAGACCATCTGTGGCTCGTTGTGTTGAAATGATTAGGAAGTGTTTAAATGTGATATGTGTATCCCCTTTCCCTTGTATGTTTAAGATGTAACATGTGCGTGTAGAGGTGACATTTTGACAAAGGACTTTTCACGTGTTTTAAATGAATAATAGCCATGTCTAGTAGCGAGCAATGACCTACTTTAGCTATTCAAATAATATTTGGGAGGAATCCCTAAAACGTTTTAGAAATGGTGTGAGTTACATAATAAACGATTTTACCAGAAGAAACAACAAAATTATTAGCCGTTATGGCCCATACGCTTTAAAGTGGCTAAGATAATGTGCTTCGGACAATATGAAAAGACCGTTGTTAACCTAGGGGAAGGTCCGAAAACCCTAGAGGCCCTGCCGAGGGTTAGTGTAATGGTCCGATATGTTATATGTACCCATCCCGGAGGTAAAAGCTTAAGTGTGAGCGTTAGGTCTCACTATGGGGTTGAGAATAGATCTCACCCAATTAGCACCTGTAATGATCTTATGCCAGAAGTATTTTCGTACTAAGTTAAGAAAAGCAATTGGCCTTTGCCATTTTAAACGATTAAAAAGGAAAGGAAGTTCTTTTTATGTGGGCCCAAAAGGGCTATATGGAATGATGTATGAAAAGCTTATAAGGGTCGTTACACGAACAATACGAAATGAAACTTCCTTTGAAGGCTAAGAAAACGTTTTCAATGAAAGAAAGAAAGCTTTCAATGAATGAGTAACGAAATGAACCTCAAGTATGTTTGAATGTGGCCTTCCCCTTTTTCCTACCTTAAGTCTATTTGTTTAAACCTGCATGTGTCTGATGAGAAGGTTTCCAAACCATTAAAGGTTCTATGAATGTATGTTTAACATGTGAATAGCTTAACGGGTCAAACACCTATGAATGACATCATAACTCTTGAATGACTAAATGAATGAAAGTTTGACATGTGAATAGTCCATGTAGGTGTTGTATAGGTTAATATAATGATTGGTATTATAGAAATGCTTGATATGTGATTGATATGTGATTAATACGAGTAGTATTGTCTGTAAAGGTTTTGTTTTAAGGAGTGGAGGAACACTCACTGAGCATGTGGTGGCTCACTCCGTTTCCTTTCCCCTTTTTCTTGCCCTAGGTGGTGAATGAATGGAAGAACCTATCTGCCTTCTAGGACTGCTAGTTGGTCCTGCAGATGTGTCTGTGATGTGTGAAGCTGCCTGTAGTAATGTTTTGGTTAAGGAAGTGCATGAATTGGGCATGTAGTGGCTCTGGTTGTGTATACTTATGTAAATTATTGTAAATAGTGTTTGTAAAAGCCTAATCCTCAATCACGAGTGTGTGACTCGCTGGCAACTTCTAGTTCACTTTGAATTTTGGTTAAAATGTCACAGGTACCCTAAAGTTGTAATGCAAATATTGGAAACGTTGTAATTACAAACGAAACTCTGGCAGTTTCGTTGCAGAAATCCCCAACTCAATTAGAGTTAGGTAGAATCTTAAAGGAAGTCTATGGAAGAAGAGCCTTAGGGGTCTCCCTCAAGGGATCCTGGCGGTGTAACATCCCTAATAGGCAGTGGGGGTGTTACATTGGGTGGTATCAGAACCATAGGTTGCATATGCATATAGATGTGACCTTAGGTATATCAGTGTGTGAAAGTATGTGCCTTAAAGTGTTTACTTGAGCTTACTATATGCTTGTTTTGCATACTTGTGTGCACGAACTAGGACATGGCTTAGGACTCCTATACAAATGCGTGCGTGTAGTTTTATTCCTAATCCAATGTGGTGATGTAGGATGGTGTTTAGCATCGATGATTTCGAGTACCTTCCATTCTGGTTGGCTGCGTGGAACACGGTCATCTTTTGGGAGGCAATGGTTAGTAACAACTAGTGGAGACCCTTACGGGTCACTCAAAAGCACTAGACTTACAAGTTCATCCGAACAATGCCTCGCACGGGAAGATGGAGTGAGGTCACCTCCATCCTCCGTCTATTTCATGTACGCATGGGAGCTTACACTCCGTTTACTTTAAGGGGATTAGTGGATTTCCTAATATTAGAAGAAGGTCGGGTGGATTCCTTAGCAAATACCCCCTTGGGAAGGAGTGATGCCGCTATTTAACTGGTCAATACGGCTTTCATTGCTCTTGCCGCTGCCCAACAACTACCGAACACAATGGCCAAGAGAAATTCAATCGAACATCACCAAATGAGGCTTCTGTTCGCGAAAAACCCTCAGGTAAGGCGATGTAAGCGAGTAGCCACGATGTGGGCACGCTGGATAGATTCATTTGGTGCTCAATATACCCGTGGCTGGCAGGCCACGATGCTGAGAATGAGAGAGCTGGTGGATGGAGCGCCCGGTGTAGTATACTCCCCAACCTTTGTGTTATGGGACTTACTAACCCCAGTTGAGTTTGAAGGTTCGAATGAGCCAGCGGCAGACAACCCTCATGAGGGAGATTCCTCAGGTGATGTTTAGAGACTTGTGTAATCCGAAGTTGTTACTGTATGTAATGTATCTAAGAAATCATAGCTAGTGTACCCTCTTAGTTTCTCTCCCTCCTAAGACGTCAGTGTGTCGGGAACTCCTAAATGACTCTCGAGCTAAATGTATCCTCGGAATGAATGAATGAGCAAGGGTATTACCCCCCATGTTTCGTAAAGTGTGAATGCATGTTTTTAGTAAAAACTATGAATGGTATCTAAATATTCTATTATGTCTATAAATGCCTTTGATAAATCTATTTTTTTATATATATAAAACTAAGCGACTTTGCATAAACAGCTGTATAGCAATGCCTCCTCGAAGAGAACAGATGGCAGAGCCAACCGCCCTAGAGATGATTTGTCAATTCAACAAGTTAAAACCGCCAAGGTTTGGTGGAGGAACCGACCCCCTCGCATATGTGGAGTGGTTGAGAAGAATGGAGAACTTATTCAAAGTAATGGACAGCCCCGAAGGCTTCAAAGTGCGTTTAGCGACCCACTAGTTTGAAAGAGAAGCTGAGTTCTGGTGGGGTACTGTTAAACCCCGAGCTGGTGAACCAGCTTTGACTTGGGAACAGCTGAAGACTCTGATGGACGCCCAATATTATCCTCGGGACGTGAAAAGGGCTAAGAAGAAGAGTTTTTACGCCAAAAACTAGGGCAGATGAGCGTAGTGGAATATGCTGCAAAGTTTAATGAGCTCAGCCGCTTTGCGCCCAACCAAGTCGCCAGTGAAGAGATGAAAATGGATCACTTCGAACAAGGCCTCAAGGGACCAATCAAGCGAATGATAGTTGGACATGTTTTTACCAGCTTTCAAGAAATGTACCAGCGGGCAGTGAAAGTAGCCCCGGTCTTAGAAGAAACTGAAGCTGAGAGTCGGCAAATAGGCCAAGCCAAAAGAAAATTTGGCCAAGGAGGATCCAGTGCTCAAGGAAACAAGAGATTCAGAAGTTTCAACCCCGCGAGGGATCAGGGTGAAGGAATACAAGCTGCTCCAAGGCAAGAAATGGAACCCTACAACCAGTGTCGACGTATACATTCAGGTCAGTGTCGATATGCACCCAAGAATGCTATGGGTGTGGGGCTACGGACCACAAGATTGCAAACTGCCCCAAGAAGGTGTGGAGACGACAAAGCAACACACCAGGTTCGGGTACGGGAACCAATTCAGTCTCGCAGAGAGGCCGTCCCTCTATGAATACAATTTCGGGAGGTAATAGAGGTGGAAAAAGGCCACAGGCAGGTGGTCGAGTGTTCTCTGTGGAAGGTGAAGAGGCAGGGGACCTCACTGCCACTGTATCAGGTACCCTCCTTATGAATCATCTTTATGCTCATGTTTTATTTGATTCGGGTCTGACACATTCCTTTGTGAATCCTATCTTTGCAAAGAAGCTCCCCAGCAGACCTGACGAGATTGATGTATAATTATATGTAACCACTCCCTTAGGCCCTACCTACTACACTGATGTTATTTTCGGAAATTACGTCGTTGCATTAGAAGGGAAAGTCCTTCCTGTAGACCTAGTGTAACTAAATATACAAGGCTGGGATGCTATTCTAGGGATGGATTGATTAACTAAGTATAAAGTTACTATTGACTGTGAAGGGAAGTTGATTACCTTCTCGGCCCCTGATGCAGAAAGAGTGACCTTTAAGGGAAGTGGCCATCAAGTGACCGTTCCAACTATATCTGCTATGCAAGCATTTAAGATGCTGAGGAAAGGATGTCAGGGATACCAGTGTGCAATTGAAGCTATAGAACCAAAGGATCTAGACCTGAATAAGATTCCGACAGCAAGGGAGTAACCACAGGTGTTCCAAGAAGTACCGAGGCTACCACCTGACCGAGAAATCGAGTTCACCATCAAACTTGTACCTGGAACTGCCCCAATATCCAAAGCACCTTATCGAATGGCACTTGCCGAATTGATGGAATTGAAGACCCAGTTGCAGGAGTTACTCGACAAGCGGCTAATCCAACCTAGTGTTTCGCCTTAGGGAGCACCGGTACCCTTTGTGAGGAAAAAAGATGGAAGTTTGAGGTTATGTATCGATTATCGAGCGCTAAATAAAGTGACAGTTAAGAATAAGTACCCACTTCAAAGAATTGACGACTTGTTTGATCAGTTGGCCTGTGCTTCAGTTTTCTCAAAGATCGATTTAAGATTGGGATACCATCAATTAAAGATCAAGAAGGAAGATGTGCCTAAAACCGCCTTTCGCACTCAATACGGGCATTATGAGTTCTTGGTGTTACCATTTGGGTTAACGAATGCCCCCGCATTCTTTATGGACTTAATGAACATGGTCTTTAAGTCCTTCCTCGAAAAATTCATAGTGGTATTCATCAATGATATCTTGGTATACTCCAAGACTAGAAAAGAACATGCAAGCCACCTACGAATGGTGTTGAAAACCCTAGAAGAAGACAAACTATATGCCAAGCTTAAAAAGTGCGAGTTTTGGCTAGAAGAGGTGCAATTTCTAGGACATATAGTGACCAAGGATGGCATATCGGTGGACCTGGCAAAGGTAGAGGCCATTGTAAATTGGCCAAGACCCGCAACTGTCTCTGAAGTGCGAAGCTTCTTAGGTATGGTTGGCTACTATCAAAGATTTGTAGAAGGATTTTCTAAACTAGCCTTACCTATTACCAGATTACTTCGGAAGACCAATAAATTTGAATGGACTACAGAGTGTGAAGATGCCTTTCAGGAACTAAAGAAACGAATGGTGTCTGCCCCAATATTAGCTATACCTGAGGACAATGAACTGTTTGTAATCTACAGCGATGCGTCCAAGAAGGGATTGGGATGTGTATTAATGCAAAAAGGCAGAGTTATCACTTATGCCTCACCAATTGAAACCTTACGAAGAGAATTATCCAACACATGACCT
Source organism: Selenicereus undatus (assembly GCA_017589665.1). Classification (NCBI taxonomy): domain Eukaryota; kingdom Viridiplantae; phylum Streptophyta; class Magnoliopsida; order Caryophyllales; family Cactaceae; genus Selenicereus; species Selenicereus undatus. The sequence goes on from JACYFF010031955.1 coordinate 54,012,457, forward strand.
ACAATTGGCCGCGGTTGTGTTTGCCTTAAAAATCTAGAGACATTACCTCTACGGAGTAAGGTGTGAAGTATACACTTACCACAAGAGCTTGAAATACATTTTTACTCAGAAAGAGTTAAACATGAGGCAAAGAAGATGGCTAGAACTCCTGAAGGATTATGATATGGAGATCAAATATAACCCTGGAAAGGCAAACGTGGTGGCTGACGGACTGAGTAGAAAATCCACTGGGTCTGTAGCCTGTCTACTTACGCAAGAAAAGAGGCTCCTATGAGAGCTTGGCATGCTACAAATAGAGGTAGTGCTGCCAGGAAATCAAGGCTACTTGGCAGCGCTTCAAATCTCCTCGCCATTGGTTGAAGCGATCAAGCAACAGCAGAAGGACGACCCTGAACTTATGAAGATAAAGAAAGGTGTGGAAGAAGGAAAGAATAAGGTATTTTCCATCCAAAATGAGGTACTTTGGTATGGGAATAGACTTTGTGTACCAAACATAACAGCTCTTAAGAAGGAGTTGTTAAAGGAAGCGCATAATTCCACACTTGTCATACACCCTGGAAGCGCGAAGATATACCATAACTTGAAAACCCATTATTGGTTGAATGGGATGAAAAGGGATATCGCAGAGTATGTGGCTCGGTGCCTTACGTTCCAACGAGTGAAAACCGAGCATCAGAAACTTGGAGGTTTACTACAACCCTTGCCAATTCCCGAGTGAAAATGGGAACACATTACCATGGATTTCATGATTGGAATGCCAAAAACCATCAGACAACATGACGGTGTGTGGGTTATAGTTGACAGATTGGCTAAGGCCGTACACTTCTTACCCATCAAGGCCACTTTCACCTCTAAGCAATTGGCTAACCTATACATTAAGGAGATAGTTAGACTGCATGGTGTGCCACTCAATATTATGTTAGATCGCGATACCAAGTTTGTATGTCGCTTCTGGGATGGTTTTCAAAGAACAATGGGCACAGAACTACGTTTAACTACGGCCTTCCATCCTCAGACAGACAGTCAATCTGAAAGAACCATTCAAACCTTGGAGGACATGTTGAGAGCCTGTTCACTCGATTACGCTGGAACTTGGGATCATAACTTGCCTCTGATCGAGTTTGCGTATAATAATAGTCACCACGCCAGTATAGGCATGGCTCCTTTTGAGGCGTTATATGGTAGGCGTTACAGAACTCCTGTTTGTTGGAATGAACTAGGAGAAAGGGAACCTTCCAAGGTTGAATTAATCTATCAAACGATCGGAATAATCAAGACAATCCGCAAGAGGTTGCAAGCTGCATAGAGTAGGCAAAAGAGCTACGCGGATATTAGGAGAAGGCCATTGGAGTTTGAGATTGGAGACCAAGTATTTCGAAAAGTGTCCCCACTCAAGGGAAGTATAAGATTTCGGTTGTGTACCGACTAGCCTTACCGCCCTCACTGCAAGGCATCCACGACGTATTTCATGTATCTAGTCTCCGAAAATACGTCACTACAAAAAAAAGGGACTTATTGCAACAGAAACATAGCAATAAATAATATTTTCTGTTGGTAAAAGTTTATTTTTACCATCAGATTGATTTGTTTGTTGGTAAAATGGCTATTAGTTTTGGCACCAAAGGAACAGAAATCAATTGCAACAGAAGAAATGCATCTGATGGTATTGTTAATACATTACCAACAATATTTACGATGACCAAATAGTCTGTTCGTATTGTTACAGTTATACCAACAAATTTTGAAAAGTAAAGACTTATGTTGGTATTGTTCATTAAAAGATTAAATAAATATATATTTAAACATGATGCCTAATTTTATTTTTGTTAAAATTAGGAGTGCCAAACTAAAATTAAGTTATTATGATCAAGGTTAAATAAATATATATTTAATGATTATGTCTAATTTTTTTGTTATAATTAGGAGTGCGAAAATAAAATTAATTTATTATGATCAAGATTAAATAAATATATTTTTGAACATTATGTCTAATTTTATTTTTGTTATAATTAGGAGTGAGTTTGTGTAACAGATTAAATAAATACATGTAAGACCAGCCTTCTTTACCTTCCACGTTATAAAATTCGTATTTTTATCAACTATATAAGTTAAATTAGTATCGATGTGCTTACGTGAACGATAATTTTATTAAAAAGAATTATTATTGTTATTATTGATTTTAAAGTAATTCTGTGCTATTTGTGCCCTTAAATTATACCGATAATTTACTTTAGTCGTTATTCAATTTATTTAGTCGTTTTCTGAAAGCGAGTAGGTTGTCAACCTTAGAATTAGTTTCGAGGTTTAATAAATCAAACCTGACGCATTTGGGAATGAATAATTGATAAAGGGTCATGTTATGGATTTGGGTTTAGAACAAGACGTTCGAGATTGGACTAGCGATTTTAGTTCATTGAGTTATTAACCAAAACAACCAAAAAAAAAAGAAAGAAGAAGTAAATAGGGGGGGCCAAGCCCTTCTCTTTCACGGTAAGAGGAGAAAGGCACGACAGGGGGGTTCTCCAAACCCCAACCCCTGCGACCCACACCATGAGATGGAGGAGACGAGGGGCGGCGGTCTGCCGCCGTGGCACCCCGTCGGCCATTCCACGTCGTAGCGACCGCAAAAACAGAGAGAGATCGGGCGATGGAGAGAGGGACCGTGAGACCGAGAGAGAGATTGAGGTCACGATAGTTGACGCTGGCGGTGAGGCGCGATTCTGGCAACTGGGCATGGCTTTGGTGACCAGAGTGGCCGGCGCTAGGACCCCAGCAACTGGGTGGCTGATTCGTGCACAGGCAGCAGTAGAAGCTTTAAGACAAGAGGGTCAGACTAGGGTTTGGAAACCACCGTGACCAACACCAACACCAACACCATGTGTGTTTAGGACGCAAATTCAGTTTCAAATGTCCCCAATTAGCCCAAGAATCGGGTCCTCTAGCTTGGAGTCGAGGTGGGTGTTTCTCGCCTCCTAAGTATTAGTAGTTTGGAAAGCGTTTTAACCCTTTTAGTGGCGATGCATGTTAAGTTTAGTTAGTTTATGTCTGAAAATGACTTTGAATTGTTAAGTGTTAGTTTAGTTGATTAATACTCCAAAGTGGCTTTGAATCAATACATGTTAGTTTAGTTAATTCACGCCTGATTAATAGCTTCAAAACAAAATATGAATGCTTAAAATCGATTCAAGTATACCTAGTTAATACATGCCTGGAAGTTCAGTTCGAAATGAGTTATGCATGTTTAGATTTGATTCAAGTGAATTCAGTTATTACATGCCTGAAAATATAGTGTCCGACTCCATCTCTGCGGCATCATGTACAACTATGGCTGGGCAAAAGTGTGCAGTTCAGGTAGCATAGAAGACTGTCATATCTGATCCCCTACACCTAGCTTGGACTGCCTAGTTGGGATTTTGTGACATGGATTTTGATTTGGATTTGGATTTGTGCATGAATTAAAGCTCCACAATGATCTCAAATATACCATTTTCCATTGGAAATCCGCTCTCCCATGATGAAGTTTTGGGAAACAAATAAAACACAAACAATTTAGGTCTAATGCTTCATCACTCTTCGCTCTAAGCAATTGTTAACCTTTCTCATGGTACGAAGGAATTTGATTACATGACGACGTTCCACAAAAATTGTATATGTCCCAAAAATCTATCTACAAGTTCAGTGAGCTCTATGACTTTTAATCACGATCATGGAAATGAGAAACAGACTTTATGAAGTCCAATTAGGAATCCTTCTATTGATATAGCTTCTTACATGGTGTAATTTATTAGGGTGGTCTGTTACTTGGAAATGCTTATTTTTGTGTTATATGGGCTTAAGCTGAGAATCGTGGACATTAATGTGAGGCATAGACATGATATATTGGTTGTCAATACTTGTGTGTTGATTTTTCGTTTTATATTGTCACTGTCAGAGAATTTCATATTTAGATGTGAACAACCTTAAAGTGCTTGTAGTGTGTGCTTCCTGAAAATGTCAAAGAGCAAAGTACAGTACATCCAAGAGTGTCCAAGAAACTCCAAAGGGTGTTGGTCAGCTGGTGTTTGTTGGACACAAATATGCTAGGTGAATAAGAGTGCCTGTATGATGATAGGGCATCTGCTTGGAAAATGTGGTTGAAATAGAAAGTTCATGATTTTATTTTGAGTTGTAGTTCACTTTGTTACAATACAGCTGAAGGCCAATATGCCATTGGATTTTATATATGACCTTCTAATTTCGAAGCTCATGGTTGTCTTGACTAATGGCATCACATGTACAATTGTCTGTAGAGCATTTAGAGAGATGTTGGCTTATACAGTTCTGTATGTATCTTGTGTACTCTGCAGTGGCTTTAATTTCTTATTGTCAACCATTGTCTGTTTCTAAAACAGTAACTTATTTAGTCTAGGAGTAGTAAAACTGAAGATTAGTTAAATGTTTGTAAGTAATCTCTTCCAAGATTTGTTGGCTAAGTTGCTATTGTGCATAGGAGTGTTTTTCAGCTCGGAGTGGTATGTTGCTCAATTCCACTTGGTTGAAGGGGCTCAGTACATTGTTGCATTTGGGCACAAAAAGAATACTGTGATAATTCTTGGCATGGATGGAAGGTGAGTAGCTAGTTAGTAACATAAATTTGATACAGAGCTCATTTCTTGTTTCTTTTATTTTATCTGACCTTATTATTTTCTGTTTTGTTATTATGTTTTACCTTTTTTGCTCTGTAACTAAGGTTTACTTTCCAATGTTTGTGATACTCCTTGGCTGTTTGCAACTGCTTAGACTATTTTTCTACTATTGATATGGACTCTATTTCTCTTGTATTAAGTCCTCTATTTTATTTTTTAAAAATATTTTGTTTCCTTTTTCTTGTCTTTTTTCTTTTGTTTGTTCTTTTTGGTGGGGGGGTCCAATGTGTTTGGAAATGGTTGTGTTTACTACTTCGTCTTTTTGCTAAGATTGTTTAGATTGAATATGTACGAATCTTAAGTGCATATAATATAAATGCTTGCTTGAGGAGTGATTGCTATTGATATGGGATTTGACATATTCATCCCAGAGGCCAGAGGGGTGTGATCTAGGACACTTGATGCTTGTCTATTGTTCCTTGAGCTAGGATTAACTGGTAGGGACTCACAAAAGAAAAAGGGACTATCAGAATTGATGTTTGTGCACGTATTCCTTGGTGACTATTAATTGCTTTCAGTATGGTATGTGCATACTCTAGAAAAAGGATGTGATGTTGGATGCTAAATATGGAACAACGTTCTTATTAGTGGACTATATATACTCGCTTTTCCATGGCTTGGTGGATCAAAAGATGTTTGAGTTAAGGTCTTTCTGATCTTCCATGTCAGCATTGTCAAGACCCTGCCACTGCATTACGGATATTCATTATGCAGTTACATGTTGATTTTTCTTGCCTCTATTGGGAATGAACTACCTTTCTTTTACAAATGTGCGCACCTTATCATTGGACTAGATTCTACTGTTACATAGATAAGTCCCTGCCCCCCTTTTTATAGGGTGATAAGATTTTTAGTGCCACTGGAATACAATATGTTTGCGAAAACTATTTGATAAGAAAATTTGACATCATGTTATTAAGGGAGAATGCCATTAGATGACTATAAATATTCTCCATTACCTCTTCTTAAGATTTATGCTTTTGTGCTTGTTTAATAGGGAATAACGGAGGATGTTCTTTCTTCATTTGAGGAAGATGAGGATATTAATGATGACAATGAAAAAGATCATGCATTTGAAGAAGAAAATGCTGAAGAGGTTGATGATCAAGAACAAAATGATGAGTCATAGTTTGAGCTCTCTTATGTGGTTAACTTTTGTCTTGACTTATCTTTTAGGTAGACTAAGTAATGTTTTTGAGTTTGCACTTATAGTTTGGACTTTAATTTCAATGGAAGCAATTGTTAGAGTTATGTACTTATTTCTTATGAAGTTTTAGTGAATGCATAGCACTTTTGAAAACTTTTAAATAACATTGTGCTTTTGTTTGGGTTGATTCTTCTATTGTCAATAACTATTGTACTACATGTTTGCTTTTGTGTAGATGTATTCATTGAAAAAAATAGTTCCCACTTGAATGGATGAACTATTGGCTATAGGTGTTTCGAATCATAAGGTGTGTGAAAGAACAAAATTACCAACAGATTGCACCTTGATGGAAATTCTTTTTTGGCGGTATACAGTAGCGCCAACAGATCTTCTTGTTGGAGAATATTTAAAAGGCGTGAAAACGAAAGAATTACCAACAGATACAGTATGTTGGTGAATAATTTATGCCGCCAGTTGATTTAGTACCAACAGAAGTATCTGATGGTAACACTTGTCATCACCGACATATTATGTCTCTGTTGGTAACACAACGACATTCACCAACAGATTCATTCTGTTAGTATTACGGAGCAATTGCGGCATATTACAATATCTGTTAGTAAAACTAATACCATCACCCTTTTTTACCAACAGTCTAGCAATAGACCAATATCTATTGGTATAAAGTTTTACCAATAGCAAATGTACTTATTGCAACAGAACTATCCATGTTGGTAAAAACCACTTTTTTTGTAGTGCGTTCCAGATCCGGATCATGTCATCCCATATGAACCCCTACAAGTTAAAGAGAATCTTACCCATGTAGAAGAACCCATTCGGATTTTGGAGAAGACGGAAAAGAAGCTCAAAGCATTCCCTATGTTACGGTGTTATGGAAACATCACAAGGTGGCAGAAGCAACTTGGGAGTTAGAAAGCGAAATGCGTGAAAAATACTCGTTATTATTTTCATCAAGTGAGCAAATTTTGAGGACAAAATTCTTTTAAGGGGGGGGAGAGTGTAAGGGCCATACTTTCATTCTTTTGCTGACTAACTGTTTCCGTTGCTGAATTTACAAGTTGCGTTTGAATTATTGTTCGATAAAAATATTAAGTTGACTGTGTGAGCTTTTAACGATTAATTTCATTAAAAAGAACGATTATTTGATTAATGTTATTATTGAGGTTACTTATTTGTAAAATTATCGAATCGATGCTAAACCGAGTTTTTAAAATCGTTTTTCATTTTACTGAGTCAATTCCCAAAGTTTAAATTAAAATGTTAGTTGTAGGTCGTTTCAACTCCAGTTTAGCCTAACCGTTAACGAGTATAGGACTAGAACTTAGCTGAATCGTGTTAATTGAGTAAAAGGGGGGGGGGGAAGCAAAATTAGATAAAAGGGGGTGGGGGAAATTTCGGGCCTCAGGCACCCGAAATTCACAACCCACCTCTTTCTCTCTAACACTCACTGCTCTCTCTCTCTCTCTCACCAGCAACTACTGGTCGGCGTCTGGCGTCACCGCCGTCCTCCATGCGTCGCCGGTGAGAGGAGATCACTGGTCACCTACCGATGCGTCACCGACCGTCAAAACACCACTCCCCATCTCCCACTTCTCACGGCCAAATAACCTAGAGAACCCACGCGTCGACCGCCTAAATCCGCCACCCACGTGTCGGAATCCGCCAACCCATAACCCTCACGACCTCCTCTATAAATTGGGAGTCGGATTCCGCTCAAAATCAGCCTCAATCGCCACTCAGTCGAAGCTGGGGTTTAGGGTTTTGGGAGTAGCTAAGCCGGGTTCGAGTTGAGGGGGATTAGGGCGTGAATAGCTGCCAATTAAGTGGGTAATTAAGCAATTTCAAGTAAGTGTTTCTCTCTTCTTAAGCTATTACTAATTTCACAAACGTTTTAGCGGAATTGAATGTTGCATGTTAGATTAGCGTAGCCAAATTTGCTAGAATGTGCTGCTTGATATTGTAATTTGAGATGAAACATACATGGTTAGCTTGGAATTGAATCAATTCCGTTAGTTCATGCATGAGATTTAATTTTGAAACGATTTATATACGTTTAACTTCGATTCGAATCAATTTCGGCAAATTATGCTTGAAATGTTAATTCGAAGTGATTTATATATGTTTAGCTTCGATTCGAACCAATCTAGGTGATTTATGCCTGAAATGTTAATTTGAAGTGAATTATGTATGTTTAGCGTCGATTCGAATCAGTTAATTAATTCTAGCTAGAGGTTTTAATTCGAAGTAAAGCATGCGTGTAAAGTATGTATGTTTAGCCTTGATTCGAAACTTTCTCATTAATTCATGTGTGAGTATAAACTTCGAAGGGCATCGTATGTTTAAAACCAACGTTTATGTATGCTTAGGCGTTCCATGATTATATATGAGCTTGAAGTGCCTCGTACGTGTTGAGATTAACGTATATAAAATGTTTAGTCAATCTAAGATTTGTTGTATGCTTAACTATTCCATAATGGCCTAGTACTTGCAAAATAAACAATAAATACTTAAAACCCAATCGTGTTTGACTTGCTAGATAAAGTGCTATGGTTTATACATGAATATGATGGTACGCATGTGTTCGTATGCTTGTATGCTTAGCTACTCCGTAATGGCCTACTAATTGCTAAATAAAGTGTTATGGTTTATATGTGAATGTAATGGTACGTATGCGTTCGTATGCATGCTATGACACACCGTTGGATGGTGATGCTTACCAGGTGAGTACCTAAACCCTATCTCCTTTTAAACTAGCTTGAGAATATGATAGGATTAATGAAATATAAAACCGATATGGTAGTTGGATGGTTTGAGGAAGAACTATGAGTGGTTCGAGGTCCTTGTGGTACGGTGCTTGTGAAGAGAGAGTTCGGGTTGTGAATTGACCGCAAACGTGTGGATTGGGAGGCCATGTGTGGCTTATACTACGAAGTGTTTAAATGTGATATGTTTATCCCCTTTCCCTTGTATGTTTAAGAAGTAACATGTGTGTGTAGAGGTGACATTTTGACAAAGGACTTTTCACGTGTTTTAAATGAATAATAGCCATGTCTAGTAGCGAGCAATAGCCTACTTTAGCTATTCAAACAATGTTTGGGAGGAATCCCTAAAACGTTTTAGAAATGGTGTGAGTTACACGATAAATGATTTTACCAAAAGAAACAACAAAATTATTAGCCGTTATGGCCCATACGCTTTAAAGTGGCTAAGATAATGTGCTTCGGACCATATGAAAAGAACGATGTTAACCTAGGGGAAGGTCCGGAAACCCTAGAGGCCCTGATGAGGGTTAATGTAATGGTCCGATATGTTATATCTAGCCATCCCGGAAGTAAGAGCTTAAGTGTGAGCATTAGATCTTACTATGGGGTTGAGAATAGATCTCACGCAATCAACACCTATAATGATCTTATGCCAGAAGTGTTTTCGTACTAAGTTAAGAAAAGCAATTGGCCTTTGCCATTTTAAACGATTAAAAAGGAAAGGAAGTTCTTTTTATGTGGGCCCAAAAGGGCTATATGGAATGATGTATGAAAATCTTATAAGGGTCGTTACACGAACAATACGAAATGAACCTTCCTTTGAAGGCTAAGAAAACGTTTTCAATGAAAGAAAGAAAGCTTTCAATGAATGAGTAATGAAATGATCCTCAAGTATGTTTGAATGTGGCCTTCCTTTTTCCTACCTTAAGTCTATTTGTTTAATCCTTCATACGTCATATGAGAAGGTTTCCAAAGCATTAAACGTTCTATGAATGTATGTTTAACATGTGAATAGTTTAACGGGTCAAACACCTATGAATGAGATCATAACTCTTAAATGACTAACTGAATGAAAGTTTGACATGTGAATAGTCCATGTAGGTGTTGTATAGGTTAATATAATGATTGGTATTACAGAAATGCTTGATATGTGATTGATATGTGATTAATACGAGTAGTATTGTCTGTAAAGGTTTTGTTTTAATGAGTGGAGGAACACTCACTGAGCATGTGGTGGCTCACTCCGTTTCCTTTCCCCTTTTTCCTACCCTAGGTGGTGAATGAATGGAAGAACCTATCTGCCTTCTAGGACTGCTAGTTGCTCCTGCAGATGTGTATGTGATGTGTGAAGCTGCCTGTAGTAATGTTTTGGCTAAGGAAGTGCATGAATTGGGTATGTAGTGGCTCTGGTTGTGTATACTTATGTAAATTATTGCAAATAGTGTTTGTAAAGGCCTAAGCCTCAATCGCGAGTGTGTGACTCGCTGGCAACTTCTAGTTTACTTTGAGTTTTGGTTAAAATGTCACAGGTACCCTAAAGTTGTAATGCAAATATTGGAAATGTTGTAATTATAAACGGAACTCTGGCAGTTTCGTTGCAGAAATCCCCAACTCAATTAGAGTTAGGTAGAATCTTAAAGAAAGTCAATAGAAGAAGAGCCTTAGGGGTCTCCCTCGGGGGACCCTGGCGGTTTAACATCCTTAATAGGTTGTGGGGGTGTTACACTTTTTATGAGATAAGTTAAGTTGGACAAGTTGTGCAAAGGTGATTAAAAAGCAATGGAAGATTGACAAGTGAAGTTCTCAAGCTAAACATCTACAAAGGTGTTGGAGCATCCATGGTCACATCACCATAAGTTCTCCGACATCCATGCCTATCCAGGCAATGAACCCTAAGCGATCCACTAAGCACTTTTTGTGAACTTATCATGAACTATTTGCTAAGCTTTAAGAGTCCAAGACCATAATTTTGAAAGCTCAAGCCCAATCCCACATTTATGAGCCTTTCTACTACACTCACAAACCATTTGTGGCCCTTTTGGAACACTCAAACATTGGCCTAGATGTGCCTTGCTGCTATCTTTGTGCTACTACTACTGCAAAGCCTATATCATACACCCGAAAGTATATACTCTTGGAAGCCCCGTAAACAAATATTTATCAATAACCGCTCATGTAAAAAATACACATTAAAAAAAGTATCTATGTGGTAATAGGAGTACATGCTCCCAGGAGTATGTAATAATTTATCCTGCTACTGGCCATGACAAGCAGGTCATGGCATAGTCAGGTCGTGTCTTGACACAATCGACACATGTCATGAACAGTTTAGCTGTGACAAATATGTTGCTGTCGCTACTTTGTTGTTGCATGTTCATGCCTCTAGTGGCTAACATGGTTAGTCCATGTCACACAATAAGGCTCATGTCTAGTCTAGTTTCAGGGTCTATTTAAGAGGGTCTAAAGCTGATTATTAGGGCGAACTTTTTAGGCATAATCTTAGGGTGATTTTTAGTCTTAGAGTTATAGCTTCCAAATCCACATTAAGGGGACCAACTTAGGTTAATATAAGGTAGAGGAGGGTAGATTATTTTATGATATTGTTGATTTGGGCTATTTCAAGAATCGATCACTCTGTTTTCTTTTCCTTTTCTATCTATTTATTGCATATTTATATGCTAGTTTAGGGGTTTACTTTAAATTGTTATATTTTGATTATGTTTTCATGTTAATTATTTGATTGATGTTAGATTCATTCTCATGTTAATTAGTTTGGCTAATGTTAAAGTAGCTCCTTCATGATCTTATGTTTGCTAGTTTTGTTGTTAGTTTAGGCTTAGTGTTAGGGTTGTTCATTTGTAGTTATTCTTGCTATCTTAGTTCATGATTAGCCCTTCAATGGCTATTTAATCTTATATCATGCCTAAGCACACCATATTTGTGTTTGCAATTTAGAGTTTTCTCTCATGTATGCCAAGTGTTCTACAAAATACTCGAAACAGCATACATCCGTTTTTTTGGGTGGTTGACTATGGCAAAAGTTGATGTCAATTAACCTAAAATTCTATCATTTTATACACTTTAATGCCCAATATTTGCTTGAAATAAATTTTAAATCAGGGTTTTAAAATGAATTTTGTTTGTTTCATAGGAATAGTGAAATTTCAGAAAATGCAAATAAATAGCCCAAGCTGGGTGAAAAAAAAATAAATGAGGTCCGGTAACCCAATTTATTAGACCCAAAGTAATAGCCTATGTTCTCACTCCCTCACCCCCGCCCCCCTTTATTTTCACCGTCACTCTCCTCTTATTTTGCTAGGTCCATGTGATTTCCCAATCCCCCATCTTTTCTTCTCAATCCTCTTTTAGTAACTCACGCACCGTCTCTCTCCTCTTTTCTTCCTAGTAAATGCAAATTCCCCCTTCCCTCCTTTCCTTTTTAACTTTTTTTTCACCCATTAATTACCATCATCAATCACCATCCGCCACCTCTATTTCTCTCATCAAGTTGGGCAAGCAATTGGGCTTTAATAGAGCGGTTATAAAGGGTTAAATTCAAGTTTAATGGAAGCAATCAAGGAAAGGCTTCGAAGAAATTATAAAAGGAGCAAGCAAGGATGATTGGAAGGGGGATCGATAGAAGAGAGATTATGGTTTTCATATTTTCCTTCTTGTCTTTCTTAGTTCATATATGTTTTTTAATTTTCATATATGTAATTAACTTAAACTTTTGGTTACTGCAAGTGAGAGATTTCAATTTGTTTCTTTTTTTTTGGGTGGTGAATTCACAAGCTTTTTGGTTGAATTTCTGCTTCGGGTTCGAATTGGTGAGTTTCATCACTTGGTTTGAGTCAATTCTTTATTATTTTCCCTTATGCGAGTTGCCCTACTCAAGCTAATGAAGTTCTGGGCTTTGATAAACTTCGCTCCTTCTTCTCTACCTGGGTGAAATTGTTCTAAGCCTCACCAATTAGTTTACTGATTCTTACTTGTGAATTGCTTGGATGTTGCTATTTTTTAGATGTTTCTTCTATTTTGGTTATTACCAATTCCATCAATTTGGGATAAGCATAATTGACTTTTGTTGACGTAGTTTACAAAACTATGTTAGTTCTAGTAACCTAATTTCATAATTCATCCTTGAGGACGACACCCGTAAGTATTACAATGATAAACCGTATGCTTGTGGATTTTAAAACACTAGTGTAAGAGAAAGAATGGTCGAGATTTGGATATGAATAATTTGAATCCTAGCTATGTTCGGGGACTGCTAATCTTGTGGTCTTATTAGGCAAACCCTACAAAAATAGGTGGTTAAGTGAATTAAACTAGCTCACGGCCCCTGAAACGAAGTTTAGGTGGTATTTGATGGTGCAACTAACCATCCCTATATATAGTATGAGTTTGATAAGTTAGACCTTCTCTTGACTAACTTGTTCAGTACTTGGGCAAATCATAATCCCAAGCCCTCTTTTTGTGTTTGTTAACTTAATTTGCTTTGTTAGTCAAAATTCATCTCTCATTTTCCTGGCTTGAAATAGTTAGGTTAAATCTAGCAATTGAAACCCATGTCCCCGTAGAGATACCCCAAGTGCTAGAAAACAAAGAATGAACTAGAGGTTAGAAATTGTAAAGCTTAGTACTTCCAATCAGGTGCTCTAAGAAGACTCGGACTTCTGAGGTGACTAATTCCCTTACTGGTGGAGCTAGTGCTCCTACAACAACTACTACTTAGCTCATCATGACCTTTCCTAAGAAAGAGTCCTCCGAGGGGTCAGGTACGGGAACAACCGGTGGCACGACAAAGTATCATAAGGATATAGCATATTCGTCTTTCTCTCAGCCGGCATTGTGGCCAGGACATTGTTTTATGAGTGACCATTTAGAGGTTGGCTGGAGAGTGGGTTTACTAACCCTCAGTGCCTTTTTGTCATAGTGTAGTCTAGTTTCACCTCCCCCTTATTGGTTCATAAATTTTTGGCTGTGCTAGGATGTCGATTTGTAATGTTGTAATGTTCATAAAGTTTTGTCTTGCACTCTAGACTTGGTATCTGATAGTTGGATGAACTTAGGGCTTTGAACAGTTGTCGATTTGTTTGGATTAATTATTTATAATGTTGTTTATGTTTAATTTATGCAAATGTGTTGTGCATTTTCTTAAAAAGGAGACCCCATATTTTTATAGGTGAAAATTGTGTAATAAAGCCAAAGCAGGGTAAGCACAATAAAAACCAGGGAAAAAAAAAAAAAGAAAACCAAGCAATGGGCTACATAGCTTATTCCCCCCCCCCCCTTATAAGTTTCCCAAAGAAAAATTTGGGCGAGCATGACATGAAAGAAATGGTAAAAGGGCATGAAAAGAAAATGCATAAAAACTGATGATCAAATTCAAATTTATTTTTATTTCTTATAAGGAGGTTTACAACAAAATATGAAAGTAAAGAATTTGGGAACCCCAAAAGGTTATGCCTCCATGATCTAGAGCTGCGAAAAAAGGAGAGGAGGAAAAAGCAACTCAGAGGCCGCCATATCTAGCCGACACTTTAAGTTTTGACACCTCTAATTTTTTCCTTTGGCCTTTTTGAGGCACAACAACTATAAATTCTTCAGCACCACCTAGTTTTTTCAACACTTATTGTAATTTCGAGCCTCGTCTTATGAGTGTTTTCTCTTCAAAACAATGGGAAATTGTGAGAAATTTAAAAATTCGTGTACAGGAACATGTCTTCTTTTGAACTAAAGGCATTGAGTGTATTGAGTTTGGATTAACTTGTTTCTTTAAGATACAAGTGAAACCTGGTCTTGACTTCATTCATTCAGCTGTTGAATTTTGGGATCTTCTTCTCCATGCGTTCTATTTTAACAGTAGTGAAATTTGCCATCTTATGAAGGAATTCAGTACTATTTAGGGTTTGTTTGAACCCAAAAAACTGACAATTCCTTTCCTTGATATTGAATTCACTAAACTCATGTGAACTTCACTTGCCTTTTCTAAGGATGAGGTGAAGGAAGCTATAGATGGTTATAACACCAACCTTGTATGGATTTCTAAGAGATTTTCCCTTGACTTTAAGGAGAAGTATTAGTCTAACGAGGGACAAAGTGCTTTTGTTTGTTTATCTTATTAATGATTTCTTCTTTGTAAGTAAAGTGGGACGGCAAGCGTGATGTATCTTACTGGGAATAAAAGGCTATTCGTACATGCCCATTGTGCTTATCAAAACTACAGCATGCCTTGATGGTCTCAATGATAACCCCTCGAATGGTTTTAGGGGTTCATGTTCTTCAAGTAAAGTCTTCATTTTTATGTACTTGTTTATTTTCTTACTGTTTTGATTATTCTTGTGTGGAACCTTGGTGTGGAATCATGTTTTCGTTTAGATTTGGCTTCTTGAGCACTTCTGCAAGTTCGCTCCCACCAAAGCATTATGTCATGCAAAGATGTTTATGCAAGCATCGTAACTTGAAGGCATGGAGGGTGTTCTTCAACCATGGCAAGACTAAAGTACTTTAGTTTATCAAGTGGTGGCATACTCAAGGCTATAGTGTTCCAAAGAGAGGTGGAACCAACTTTTCTCTCATTAGCAGAATACACATACACACACAGATATATA
>JACYFF010031955.1:54028085-54044287 GCA_017589665.1 Selenicereus undatus
TATATATATATGACACATGTAGGTTTATTGTCGAATGGGGTTTAGATGAACCATCTGTAGGCATGACCATGTTGCCTCAAATTTGCATGCGCTAATTCCTACAATGAATAAGGTTTAAACCCATGCGAGTGGCTAAGCCGATGATGTTTGCCCTCCCTTTTCTGGGTTCTACTTATTTGGAGTGAATAAATACAGTGATGCCTGAAGATCGTGCTGAGAGTCTGGCGGAGGCCAGAGTTCAATCATGGAACGCATAAGATTTTATGAATGCCATGCCCAAGAAGAAAAAGAGCAAAGGCAAAACCCTGTGCAGGTCGGGAACGTTGACAAGGGGGGAGCCATGACGTGAAAGAGAAGACTTATTAGAGTTATGTTTCTTTGCACTTCAATATGCTATGTCTTTAGTTTAATGCTTAAAATAAATACGTATAAGGATATGATGAGTCTATGACTATAATGCTTTTATATTGCTTATAACATTTCGTAATGAACTTTACTATTAATGAAGAGTTTCAAAGTATTATAGTTTTTGGTTATGCCTCGGGCATATGTTGTCTGCATTGTTTTTAATCGACTGGTGTGGGCCTTAGTATTTTCCTAGTTGCAAGTTGATTTTCGACTCAGTATAGGTCTTTTTGCTAGTGTGAACAGAATAGATGTTTTTTTGGTGTAGGATGGATAGTCGGGCAAAAGAAAGGAGTCCAAAACCATCACGGCTCTAGTAGTACACCGTAGAATACCAACGGAAGGCCACAGGGATTGACGCTATGCCGCCAAGCCTACAGCAGGCCTTCGGGCCAATCGTCTAACCATGTGGATCTTTTCCTCTTTTTTTGTTTAGAAGTAGAATGATTTTAGTTGATACACATCTACAAGTAGGCTATCACGTCTATGAGTACAACAGGTCCCCTCTTAAGATGTCTTTAACAAAATATAGACCTGCCAAACGAGGTCCAAAATTTCCTTATGAGTTCGTAACCAAATTTCTTATTTCTGTTACTGTTGGATACCCCACCTTTATATATCTTACTTTTACTTTTGAGCTGGATGCTCTTGACAACCTTCGTTGACATTGGTGGAGGTGGTTTGTAGCTACTATTTTCTTTTCATCAATCCTGATTAGTTGTTCATGTTAAGTATTTGTCCAGTCAGTTTGAATACTTGGGCTTCTAGTGCAACTTGTAATGAGGGGATCTTGACTTCTACTTTTAGAACTATTTCCATTCCATGCATTAAGGAGAAAGAAGTGGCAACAATGGACCAGATATGCGAATGGAAATTTGTTGGGCCAATCTTTGTACATTTCAATGATTTTGGAAAAAACTTTTCTTTTGATATTCTTATTTGCGGCTTCTATTGCACTGTTAATGCGATATATAAGTGGTAGATTGCCTATGTCGAGTATTGTGTCTCCTCAGAAGGGTTGTAGTCTCATCCTTAAAGTGGGATCAACGATCACTAATTTTCTGATGTGGGACTCCATATCTACATGAATGATACATTTTTAGGAACTTTGCTACTTCTTTTATAGGTGAGCTTAGGGTATAGGAGTACTTCCACCCATTTTGTGAAGTAATTTACAACCACTAGTATGTATTCGTCGCCATTAGTTTCTTTCAGAGTGATTTTCCCAATAATGTCCATTTGTTACATCGAGACAGACTAGGGAGAAGTGAAGGTGTATAATAGTGATAGTGGAGCATGTTAGATGTTTGCACATTTTTGACATTTCTAACACTTTTGTGTGAAGTGAAATAGTCATTATCCATAGTGGTCCAACAGTACTCTTGGTGTTGTATTTTTCTAGATAACATGTTTCTATTCATGTGAGTTCCATAATCTCCTCCTTGAATTTTCATCATAAAGATTTGTACTTCATCTACAAATCCTAAGTTGATGCCATAAGATGTCTTTTTATAAAGGACTCTATTATCGACCATTAATTAGAGTACAAGTCTACTTAAGCCTCTATAGGGCCATCATATAAAGTCAAGAGGGTACTCTCTCGGTAGGTCATATTTAAGGATATGTTTGTACCAAGGAGACATAATTGAGTCATTTGTTTAAAACCCATTGTATGACCTAAAATGAAAAACGAACTATGTACAACTAAACAGTTTGGGGGCTTACTTTGTCTGTGTATAATTACTATTAGTTTCGATCCATCTTGTGGCATAGTCTCCAAAGATGCTAGTTTGGCGAAAACAGTCACAAATTGGTTCATTTATATGACAAGATATTCAAATTTCATATCTTCATAGTACTCAATTATCTTTTCTAGGTGAGTCTAGTAAAGGGCCATGCGTTCATTCTTCACCTTCAATCGACTCGTGATGTGGTTTATGATCAAGTTTCATCCACCATAGACGCTTAATGTTTTGGTGTGTAAGACACTTGCACCTTACATCCCTATTGTGCAGGCTTTGTATTCGGCTACATTATTTGTCACCGCAGAGTCAAGTTTGGTAAAATTCTGTGCATATGCCCCTTTAGCTGATACTAGTAGTATACTAACATAGCATAGTTTTTGATTTGGAGCTCTGCCAAAATGCATTTTTCCAGCTTCATCTTCGATGAAATGATGCCTTTGTCTTTTAGTTCATCGTCTAGCTCTTGTTGCTCGACGGGCAAATTTGCTAGAAATTCCAATATGGCCTTTCCTGCTATTGTTTTAAGCTTAGAATTTTAGGTCATATTCAAATATTACTACAACCGATCCCGAGATCTAAATATGAAGTACTGATCGTTTAATGAGCTTTTTAAACTAGTCTACTTTGGCAATAACTTTGATGGGGTGATTAGGTGGGCAATAGTAGGGATGGGCATTGGGAAGGTAAGGGTGGGGTATGCCTAAACCCACATTTTACCCAAAAATATTGTTACCCAACTCATACCTAACCCGTTGCTCTTGCTATTTATATGGGTACTACCCACAGGGGCGTAGCCACCGTGGGGTAAGTGGGGTCAGCCGAAACTCCTCTAAAAAAAAATACTATATGTCTGAGGAAAAAGAAAAAAAAAAGTTGACTATATGTATCTCTACGCTGCCCTGTTTTCGTTTTTTTTTTCAATTGTTTTTAGAGCCCACTTATCTTCCAGTTCCAGTCTTCTGTCTTCTCTGTTTTGTTTGTTCGACACTCGAGTCTCGACAGCCCTCGCCCCAGTCGCCCCTCAGCCCTGCTTCCAGTGGCCACCACCTGACCACCACGCCGCTTCGCCACCACCTGCCGGCTGCTGCTCACCGGTGAGCGAGTCGGTGCACTGCTGTAGCCCACCGCAGCACCGTCCATGACCACCTCAACTGAAGTTCTCAACTCTCTCCAAATTTGTGAGCTCTTCTTTTACTTGATTCTTCAATTTGTAGATTAATAGGTTTATATTGTTTGATTTGTGAGTTTATTTGCCCATTGTAATTTCAAATTTGTTTAACTTATATGTTTAATTTTAATTTTAGGTTAAATCTCAATTTGTAGATTAGTTTATTGTATTCTTTAATTTTTTTGAGTTTATTTACCAATTTCAATTCCAACTTTGTTTAATTTATAGGTTTCATTTCAATTATGGGTTATCTCTTAATTTCTAGATTGCTTTTTTTTATATAGTTTAATTTGACAATTTGTGAGTTTATTTGTTAATTTCGATATAAAAGTTGTTTAATTTATATGTTTAATTTCAATTCTAGGTCAAAATGTATAGATATTTCAAAAAGATAGCTAAGGAATCCTTGTTGTTACCTTCAAGCTTGAATGAAGAAGCATTTGAGCTTTCCTCATGTGTACTTATTGTTGAAGTTGGAATTGATTCTACCAGTTTCTACAGCAACAGTTGAAAGAGTGTTCTCTTCGATGAAGTATATCAAGACCAACTTGCGCAACCGAATTTCAGATGAGTTTTTGAATGATACTGTTATTACTTATTTTGAGGATGATTTGTTTGAAAGTATATCTACTGATGATATTTTGCATCGCTTTCAAAATATGAGGTCTCGTCGAGGACAATTAGATTAGATATAATGTAATCGTTGTTTAATTTCAGTTTATGACTATTGTTAAATTTTATATTGTGCACTATTAATTCCGACACCCCTCTTCAATTTTTCTGGCTTCGCCACTGACTACCCATATGGGTAATACCCACATGGGTGCTATCCATATGGGTTATTATCCTTGGGTATGCATAGGTTTGTATATTTACAACCAATACTCATAACTACTAGTAAGGAATAAACGATATGGTCCTGAAAGTTCAGAGGAAAATTCAACTTCAATGGTTCCAATCAAAATTTGAATATCTGATAGGAAATATTAAAAGAAATTCAAATCTGAATTTTGAGTTCCGAATTCTTTCATTTCATTAATATTTACCTACACTTCGGCAATTCAGTTAATAATTTTTGCAACCAAAACAATTTAGTTGACATTTTTAGCAATTAAAACAATTTCAACAGTTTGGATTGAAACTTAATCATCTAGTGCGAAAAATTAAAAGAAACCCAAATATAAATTTTGATTATCCCCACTACGATAATTGTCGCAAATGCTAATTGAATTGTTGTAGCGGAGAAAAATGTCGACCAAACAAAGGAATGCTAAGTTAAAAACCTGGATTCGAACTTATTTTAATTTTTTCCATCCAATAATCAAGTTTCGATCTAAAGCATTGAAATTGTATTATTGGCAAAAAATGTCAACTGAATTGTTTAAGTGGAGAAAAATGTCGGCTGAGATATCATGGCGGAGATAAATGTTGACCAAACAAAAGAATATTAAACTCAAAATTTGGATTTGACCTTCTTTTAATATTTCAAATCAGATAGTCAAGTTTCGCTTTGAACTATTGAAATTGAATTTTGCTCCTAAATTTCGGACGACATTATCATCAATGAAGAGATTAAGAAAGTGCATTGTAGTTTTGATTATTATATAAGGATATTATTATATTTTTAGTCATCATTGTTGGATATGTGGATACCCTACTATACCAAATACCCACATCAACTATGGATAATTATCCATCCCATATACATTATCCATTTTAATGAGTATTGTCCACCCCGTTTGGATGGGTAAGGATGGATACCCATCTAATGGGCACAGATTCCAAACCCTAGGTAATTCCTCACTTTCTTAGTGGCCCATACTAATGTAAGACACATTTTCTTGACAACTGAATGTCTAGTCTTCTAGTAAAGAAGTTTCTTACTTAGGACCTGTTCTTTTCGTTGAGAAATTGCAGGTGTAGGATGGGTGAGAGTGGGAAAGGGTGGTTGGGAGTAGGTAAGAGTGGTACTTATTTTTAAGTGTGGGAAAGAGGCGGGGAAGGAGTTGGAAGGAGTTGATGCAAGTTACGTATTTTGTTTTCTTAATATAATCTTTTATTTGTGATAGTAATTACCGATGAAAAAAATATTTTTCTATGTTAACTCAGGTACGAAATATTGTTTCGTGGCTGTTGTTACCCCAAAAAAGTTGTTATTTTCGTTATTCGTAAAACAAATTATGGATATATTTTTTTTCATATATTAACCAAATACGAACAACGGAAAAAAAAGGCATATGTTTTAACCCACTTCAACCCACACCAACCCACATCACGAACATCAATAAAAAAAAATACTAATTTCAACCCACTTCAACCTGCTTCAATCAACTTCAACCTATTTCCCACTATTTTAACCAACTTCTACCCATCATGCAAAAAAAAATAATTTAACCCACTTCAACCAGCTTCAATCCACTTCAACCAACGTCAACAAAAAAATACCCACTTCAACTTACTTCAACTCTTTTCAACATACTTCAACAAAAAAATATCCACTTCAACCCACTTCAACCAACTTCAACCTATTTCAGCTCACTTCAACCAACGTCAACCCGTTTCCCACTATTTTAACCAACTTCTATCCATCATACAAAAAAAAAAAATAAAAAATTCAACCAACTTCAACCCACTTCAACAAAAAATACCGCTTCAACTCATTTCAACTCCTTTCAACCCATTTCAACAAAAAAATACCTACTTCAATCAACTTTAACCCAATTCAAACCACTGCAGCCAACTTCAATCAATTTCTCACTATTTTAATCAACTTTTACCCATCATACAAAAAAAATTCAATCAACTTCAACCTAATTCAACCCAGTTCAACCCAGTTCAACAAAAAAAATACCAACTTCAACATACTTCATCTCACTTCAATTCGCTTCAACAAAAAACATACGCACTTCAACCTACTTCAATAAAAAAAATACCCACTTCAACCTACTTTAATCTATTTCTACAAGTCTCAACCAACATCACCCATTTACCGGTCCACATTGCCCAATGAGAAGAATGGGCCCTCAGTACACGAAAAACAACCATCTGCAATTTGTGTGAAGAGCTTCCAATATTTTGTTACTAACGCACACGGAAAAAATATATGCTCAGAATAAACATATAATACATCTGCACTTACTGTCATGAATTAGAAACAACGCCAAAAAAATTTACACATTCCTTTATTATGTCGAAAAAAAATCTGCAAATTTGGCCCCAAATTACGATGAACGAAAAATAAATCTGCTACACATACAGAAACAATCATCCACGCTTTGATGACCTATCAAATATTTCGTAATCAACGCAAAAAAAAATAAAAATTTAAGCATCTCTTCCATATAAAGCATCAAACCCAAAATATCTATCAGTCATAAAAAACTAACATTTGCTTAACAAAACAAAAAAAATTATTTCTTCAATATATATAACAAAAATTCCATCATCTACAATTTTCGACACGACTAACAAATATTTCCATAACATTTGAAAAATAAATAAAAATTTTCATAATTATTATCAGATTATTCATACATACAATTACATAGATTATAAAAGTTTTCAAAATATGAAAAATAATAGTTATATGTAGGAGTGGAAAGGAGTGATATTTTTTTTAAAGTGTGGAAAGATGTGAGAGAGTGGGGGAAAGAGTGGGTGAGAGTAGAAAAAAATGTGTTGGGTCCATTAAACTAAGAAAAGGACAGGGCCTTAAGTGATATGTGCCATTTCCTTTTCCTTGATCCCCTTCGAAAAGCATGGTCCACATGGCATGTTGGTACTGGCGAGATAGAGAAGCAAAGGTTGGCCTAGCTTGAGTGGTTGCAAGGCCTGGGGATTAGTTAAGTAGTCTTTACTTTTATGAAAGGCTTTTTGATAAGATACATCTCACTTGCCCTAATTGCTTTTTCTTAGTTTTCTTAGGATAAGTTGATAAGTCATCATCAATTTAGAAATAAATCCACTTATTTACTGCACTCGACTAAGAGCAGTCCCAGCGTAGTGGCTTGTGGGGCATGGGTGGGGCCCGTGTGTCACACGCATGCCGAGGGGCCTCTCGTAACCTGGGACATGGGGCAGGGACAAGCGGGGCAGACCGGGCAGGCGTGCTACCCCGCGTTCATATATTTTTTTTTGTCCGGTAGCAACTTAAAACGCAGCGTTCGTTTGGGCCGGGCGAATGGAGTGACGCGTTTTGGTGGGAAGTAAAAGAAAAAAAAGGGAAAAGGTTGCACGGGCCTGACCTGTGGGGAACTGGGCCTAAATGCTCGTTGGGGCTGTGCAATGGCTCTTTGGTCGAATTTTTTTTTTTTTTGGAATTTTGCTCTACAAAAATGCATCCAAAATTTCTGTAAAATTTTATCTTCCTTTCACTCTCACTCTCAAATCTGATTTTGGAATTAGTGTTGTAATTTTGGGTTTTTGGAAATTTGAAAGAAATTCAAGTTGCAAGAGGCACAAATTTGGGTAAGTAAATAATACTTGTTATGTAATTGGTTTTAATTTTGTATAAATAATTTTAGTTTGATATTATAACTAATATATTTTGTTTTGTGGGATTTTGTAGACATATTTTGGAGTTTTCCATTAACTTGAAGAGTAAAGTGAAGTAAATGCAATTGTAAATAATTCAAAGTTTTTGTTATTGTTATGTTGAAATAGTTAAAAAACAATTGAATGAGTAGAAAGTGAAATGTGAGTCTATTAGGAATTTATGAAATTGGAACTTAAGATATTGGAATTTAAATGATAGTAAGTAAAATTTGTTGTTGTTTTGTATAAGTTGTTACAAATATTTGCTACTTAGAAGTTATTAAATGCTTGATTTTGGAAACTAATTTTGTTGTTGTTTACCTTATGATAGAAATGGAATGTGTGAATGTTTTATTGGGTAAAGAAACAAAAAATGATAGGTTAAGAAATATGTAATCACTTGATGAGAAAAAATAATTTTGTTCGTTCTATTTAAAAATATGTTACAAATCATGTGCGCGCTATTTTAGAAAAAAGAAGATTTGGTAGGTAAGAAATATGTAAGAATATGTTAGAATATGAAGTAGTTCAATATGTAGTTAAAGTTGGTATGCTTAGAAATTAGAATTTAAATATGTGTTAGTTAGAATTTAAATGCATGATTACCAAATTTAATATTTTTTGTTCTTCTTTACAACATGATAGAAAATACGTATGTAAATGGTGTTTTTTTATAGAAAAAAAAATATTGTTCGGGAAACAATTGAAATATTTGTTACTTACAAGTTATGAAATACTTGATTTTGGAAATTAATTTTGTTGTTGTTTACAATATGTTAGAAATTGAATGTGTGAATGTTTTATTGTTTAAAGAAACAAAAAATGGTAGGGTAAGAAATATGTAATCACTTGATGGCACCTCGATTATCGCTTTTATTTTAATGGGCTCTACACCTATTCCTCATGAGCTTATTACATAACTTAGAAGTTTATCTAACGTGACACCAAAGGTACCTTTCTATGGATTAAGATGCCTCCTGTATTTTTCTTAATCTTTGAAAGAATTTTCTTAGGGCAAGTTATTTGCCTCTTATACTTTTTAAATATAAATATCATGTCATGTACATAAATCTCACCTCTATGTGTATCATATTGTGTAGGAGACTCTATACAGTTCTTTTATAAGGTATCTCCATATTAGTAAGGCCTAAGGAAATTACATTGTCGTCTCATGTATCCCATTGTGTGTTAAAAGTTGTCTTTTCTTGATCTTCTATATCCATTTTATTTTCGTTGTAACCCGCAAACCCATTGATAAATGATAAGAGTAGAGTTTGTCTCACACGGTGTTGTCTATAGGTCAATGTGAGACAAAGGCAGATCACCTTTTGGACTAGTTTTTGCTTAAATCACTTAAGTCTACGTACATCCTAACTGTAATGTCCTTTTTGGGAAGTATATGATATTAGTAACCTGTTGGGTTGTTGGGCTTCGTGGCCCAAAATCAAAGGCGGCTAGGGTTTGTCTTTAAACATAGTTTCTCCTGGCGGCTAGGATTTTTCCTCTAAGGGTAAAACCCTGTACTTCTAGACCCTATATAAAAGGGGTCATGCCTAGAATCTAAAATCAACTCCAAAAAATCCCTGAATCCCTAAACACATTGACAGGGAGAGAATTGTGAGAGAGATTATAAGAGAGGTTGTAATTCTGCTATTGAATCAAATCACTTGTTGTGATTGTGATCGTTTGTATTCTCCCTACTCATATAGTGGATTGATTGTGCTCGTCGCCGTCCGTATTTTTTTCCCTCATTGGGTTTCCACGTAAATCTTGTGTGTCGTTATTTTTGTTTTTGTTATCTTTCTTTAAGTTTCTGAATATCTGTTTTATCCTATTGCTTTCGCTATTCGCCCCAAATTAAACATGTTTCACTGTTCATATTCTCCTTAATAAATCACTCAAATGTAATCCGATGAATCCAATGATTGGGGCATTACCGCCGTCCAAAAGGACAAGGCTTGAAACATGAGTGGTATATATAACACAGTTAAGCATAATCTCAACCATACACATTCACACATGATCATCCATTCACAATCAAGTGTTAACCAATATAAGGTTTATAAACCATAGTAAGATAATTCACCATGTAATCTACATCTTCATCCACAGAAGAATTCAAAATACAACGTTAAAGTATGCATATACAGCATTACTTCTGATCCATCTGGATTTCCCTACTTCACTTATTCTCTTCAGCTGATTTGATGGCATGAGGGAAATACTCTGAGCATTTGCCTAATACAAAACATGAAAAACATTTCGAACTGTGAGCCGAAGCTCAGTACATGCGTTCCTGAATTGTTAAATGATCATTGAACACTGATTGGGCTCGCTTTGCAATTCATTTTAAGTTAAAACAGTTAATGAAATAAATGTAAAACTGTATTGCTAGTTATTATCTGATAGTGAACCCCTTGATACTGTTACGATCTAGGGATAGGTGTACGCCTGCCAAGCCGATCAGGGACCTGGCCTGAAGCCACACGGGTAACTGAAGGGCGAATGCCCTATAGATGATAACTGACGGAGTCACTAATTAACTGATAAATCACTGTGTAAACTGATTCATTGATGTACTTACCAAAACAAGATAACGTTGATAAATACACTCTGATTTCTAAAGATACAGGTAATGGACATACCTGAAGTCTTTAAAATGATATTTCACTTGATAATACTTATGCACAATGGAAACGATAGACTAGGCCTCAACTCTGTTTCATAAATGTCACTGTAAGTATGTGTAGTCAGTAAATGATCCTTACTCGCATAATTGAGTAAGTAAAAGTATGTGTAACAGAAATTGAGTAATGAAATGGGATACATAACTTGTGCATTTCAATATAATAAATTGATTTTAATTCAATATAAGACAAGTTAAACCAAAATGAACTGATTTAAATCAGTTATAGTTATCGAACTTGAAATACAATAAATTGAGGCAAAATAGGCTAGATGGAAAGGATTGAGGTGATAATGAAAAGATTTTAATTGATATAAATGAAATATGGGTGTCTGATATTTCTGAAATGGATAATGAAAAGTGTGATGCCTCTGAAATGGATAATAGAAGGTTCAATGCCATGAGGGGTGTTGTGCGGTTCATAAAAGCTCATATAACCTCAGTAGATCTGATAGACACTAACTTGAATCATTGCTGTGCCCACTTCTCAAATTTCATTTTCATGCTCACTTAACTCGATTTTCAAACCCAAGTAAGCTTCTATACACAAACAAATTTATTGAACTCACTACACTTTGTAATTTCCTTGTGATACCCATCATTATATAGAAACTTCTGAAAATATTTCCAAATGTCTTGATTTCTGCATTCACTCATGTTACCGTTTGATGGTATGCATTAGAAAATCCATATCTTTCACTACTAAACTCTAATTGCGATATAAGACCCCAATATGAAAATCTCATAATGTCCACTAAAACTTTCATTCAGGACACAAATCATGATTCATATAGTAACATCCCTAAAATTAGGGTAGAACACAGACGTGCACAATTTCAGTCCAATCTGCGCAGTCGTACCAAAACAACCATAAATTTTTCCACAGAACTCCGATTAAGGCGATTCAAAAGGCATTTGAAAGATAACTCATTGATCTATCCACGTACCAAAAATCACAATTTTTCAGTGACCCAATCAATACCAGGTTTTCCGTAAAGTTACTGTTCCAGTTCAATTCCCAGCTTCAATGTATTCTGCACAGTCTTGAGTAAATTGGTCATAACTTTGTCTACACAACTCAAAATTGAGTAATTACAAATCCTATTGAAGGGTAACTCATCAAGCTATCCCTACATCAAAAATCATGAATTTTGGATGTGCCAAACAGTACCAGTTTGTTTCCAAACAAACCCCTGTTTCCCAGCTCTAACTCACATATTGTCAATCTTTTCTTCATATAACCACCCACTAAAATCACTCTTTAACTTATATAAATCAGCATAAACATCTTGATATTCATTACCAATGCCAAAGATCACAAAAGCTCAATCAAAATTCAACACTTGAACATGAAGCTTGCGTGATTAAGATAAAACCCTAACCCTAACTTCAACTCCACCATGATCCATCACCAAAATGATTCTTAATTCAATATAAACAACATAATCCACCATTAAAACAACCAAAACAAGAAGCAAAAACCAAAATTCAAAGAACAACATTGAAGTCACTTACTTTGAGCTTGAAACAAGTGGACATGGAGATGATATTTGGTAATTTTGAGGATGGGAGATGGTAGCTAATGAAGGGAGGTTGTTGGGGATTGAAATCTTTGTCGGAGAGTGGCCAGAAAGCGGGTGGAAAACACCATAATAGGGCTGGGAGGAGGCGGCTGCTGTGGGTAGAGAGAAGGAGGAGAGAAGAAGAGAGAGAAAGTGTCTTGAATTTTTACTTGGTGCAGAAGAAGCTTAGGTAAATAAATACTTGGCTGAAATCAACCCTTAAAAGTAACCATGGTTAAGCTTAAACCATGGTTAATTAGCTAGGTTAGTGACATAACTTGTTGGGCCTAAAACTTTGGCTCGAAATTGGCCTTGAATGAGCTCGAGTTCGAAAAGAAAGCAAAACCGAAGTGATTAATTAAATTTTTTTTGTTCAAAGCTCAAAATTAAATTTTTGTAATGTCATGAAAAATAATTTAATCTTTTAAACCATAATTAAATTATTTTCGGTAAACAAAACTCGAACGAATTGCAAGGTATGGCCCAAAATGAATTCTCCCAACCGGGATAATTAAATGAGATAAATAAATGAGGAAAATGAATAACATGGCTTAATTAAATAAATAAACATGATTTAGGGTCGGCCTATTACAACTCTAATTTCCTAACAAGTGGTATCAGAGCTTTTGTTGAGGATGTCTTCAATTATGAAGGTTGATATTCAGAAACTTGATAGGGAGATTAGTTTTAATCTCTGGAAGGTGCAGATGAGAGCAGTTCTCATCCAGCATGGGTTGTGGAAGGTTCTGCAAGGACTTCATGTGAAACCCGAGAAGATGACTGATGAACAATGGGCAACATACCAAAAGAAGAGGTGTGGATCGCTGACAGACGAGGAATGGAAGAACTGGAGTTTAAGGTGGTTTCAACCATTCAGTTGTGCCTGACACCATATGTCCTGCAAGAGGTGCTCTATAAGGCAATTGCAGTGGATTTGGGGACTCGGTTGGAGGAACTCTACATGACGAACAGTCTGGCCAATAAGATCCGTTTGAAGGAAAGGTTGTACACCTCTCGTATGGCTGAAGGTACTCCTGTTCAAAAACATTTGAATGAATTTAATTCTATTCTGGTTGATTTGGAGAGTCTGGATGTAAAGATTAAGGATGAGGATAAGGCTATTCTGCTTGTTGTGTCTCTATCCCCTTCTTATAAACACTTTAAGGAGATTATGCTATATAGTAATTCTAATATTATATCGTTTGAGGATGTTAAGTAAAACCTGTTGTCTAAGGAAAAGTTTGATCTTGACATTGATGCTGATTCTGCTGAGGGATTAGTAGTAAGGGGTAAAACTGAAAAGGGAAACGGTAAGAATCATTCTAAGTCTAAAAATCCTCACGTTGGTAAGACCTGTAAATACTGTGGTAAATTGGGTCATATTATTGCTAACTATTGGCAACTACAAAAGAAAAGGGAGAAAGAAGAAGATAATTCTCGTGAGCCTGTTGAAGGTTCGTTTGCTGAATCTGATTCTGATTATGACGTTCTGTTTGCTACCTCTACTGAAAGGGGGAACGATTCTTATTGGATTCTTGACTCTAGGTGTACCTATCATATGTGTCCTTACAAGGATTGGTTTTCAACATATGATCTAGTTGACTCAACCGTTGTTCACATGGGCAATAATGCCCAATGTAAAGTAACTGGAATTGGTACTGTTAAAATCAAGACCCATGATGGTGTTGTCAGGACTTTATCGAATGTTCGTCACGTTCCTGACTTGAAGTGTAACCTCATCTCTTTGGGCACCCTTGAATCCAAGGGGTGCAAATATTCAGCTGAAGGTGGAGTTCTGAAGGTCTCGAAGGGCAGTCGGATTCTACTGAAGGGTTTGAGGCAAGGAGGCCTCTATGTCTTGCAGGCATCTACTACGACAGGTTATATGAAGAAAGGTTCATATAAGTCATCTCCTAGAGCTAAGTTTAAGCATTACTTGGACTTAGTTGGCATTCCCAGTATCTAAGCGCCCTTCGGGCATTGCCCCTTGTGGGGTGTCACCCTTCGGGGTATGATGGTGGCGATAGAGAATTGATGATTGGAGATTTTGGTCCAAGGTGCAGATTGTTGGATTGTTGGGCTTCGTGACCCAAAATCAAAGGCAGCTAGGGTTTGTCTTGAAGCGCAGTTTCTCCTGGCGACTAGGGTTTTTCCTCTAAGGGTAAAACCCTGTACTTCTAGACCCTATATAAAGGGGGTCATGCCTAGGATCTAAAATCAACTCCAAAAAAGCCCTGAATCCCTAAACACATTGAGAGGGAGAGAATTGTGAGAGAGATTACAAGAGAGGTTGTAATTCTGCTGTTGTATCAAATCACTTGTTGTGATTGTGATCGTTTTGTATTCTCCCTACTCATATAGTGGATTGATTGTACTCGTCGCCGTCCATGATTTTTTTCCCGCATTGGGTTTCCATGTAAATCTTGTGTGTCGTTATTTTTGTTCTTGTTATCTTTCTTTAAGTTTCTGAATATATGATTCATCCTATTGCTTCCGCTATTAGTTTGCTCTAATTTTCTAACAAACCCATTTGGGGAATTTTGATATCGAAAGGAGTCCTGTATCTAACGAATTTTGGTTTCTTTCTTAATTTCTAGCATCCATTTTGAATTCATCCTTCTCAATTTTTGTTTGATTGGTTTAGAGTTTGGGTGCAACACCCCTAATCAGTAATTACTTAGTTATTTTAATCCAATAATTTATTATTTTTAATTACAATGAAAATTTTTCGACTAGGGTACTACAACCTTCTGAAAGATAAAAGACTTTATGGAAAACAACACATATACTCTGAATTACACTTGTATCCGCTAAGTTTACCCAAAATAGGAATATAGAGGTACGTTCACAACACTATTCAGTTTATAGTATAACTCACAACATAACTAGGGGTCTCTCAGAACCCTACATTAAGCAAACTTGCTCAAAAGATGATACATGGGACATGTCTTCTTAATAACTTTTAGGCCCATGCTAGTATGAAAAATCACTGTGAGCATCTATATAGCTTGCTTTCAGAAAAAGTCTAAGGCCCTCTTCTACTTGGTATCCTTTGGCTTGCTAGTAGCACGGCTCTTCACTGATCCCTTACTTAAAACAAAAAACACAAAACATTTTTAAAATTGAGCTGAAGGCAATTTGTATATCCCTTCGCTATAAAATAAACTTTGCATTTAAATAAATTTTGTGCCCACACTTCAATTTGTCTTAGTTCGAAAGCAAAAGAGCGAGAATATAATATCAGTAAGATTTTTTTGTCGGTTATTATCTAGAAGTGGAATCCTTGTTGACATCTGAGTGTTCACTGAGACAGTACGCACCTAAGAGGCCGATTGAGATGCCTGAAGCCGCACGGGTAAACTGAAGAGTACAAGCCCTGATACTTGATAACTGATGGGGGCAACTTAATAGGTGATAAAAGATTGCTCAAACTAATTAATTGCATAAATATGATATGATACTTATATAATGTTAGAAACTTGTGAGTTTTCGAAGAGCAGAAGTAGTAAACATACCTAGAGTTTTTGAAATCTCTATCACTCTTTGTTAAATGTTCACTTACGGCTTGAAATGATGGCAATGCCCATGTGTATACTCCACATGTAATGTTTCTATGGTTAGCAAGGTTCTAGGTAGTTTTTCTTAATTGTAAGCTTAGTATTTATAACTCCTTTGATTCTTCTCTTAATTATCAATAACCCATTACAAATTATTTAAGCACATCAATTTATCTTATTTTGCCCCTTTATACTATATATGCCCCCTCTTTTTCATATTGTTGTTATCCTTGTCATTAATTGTGTTAATGTTATAGTTGTTATATAATATAGTTCACTTCATTACAATTTAATGTTAACGGTGATGTCATTATGGTTATTACTTTTACTATTATCCTTATTTTCGTTATCGTTATTATGATTGTTATTGTTATTATTATTATTATCATCATCATCATCATCATCATCATCATCGTTATTATTTATCATTATTATTATTGTTGTTGTTATTATGATTATGATTATGATTATGATTATGATTATGATTATGATTATGATTATTATTATTATTATTATTATTATTATTATTATTATTATTATTATTAT
>JACYFF010031955.1:54044297-54111987 GCA_017589665.1 Selenicereus undatus
ATTATTATTATTATTATTATTATTATTATTATTATTATTATTATTATGTAACTATTACTAGAAATAACATCATTGCTAGTTTTAGCTATTTATCAACAAATACAGTTTGGACTAATGGGTTGTGGTTCTAAACTTCTTTCTGATGTCAAGTACATGGTTTTGGCTCCAAGTCGAAGGGTATTCAGTTCATTCATCTTTGTGAGTCTCGAAAACACTTAAATAGTTATTAACAAATCCCTAATCCATTCAACTCCTTTTTTGTGATCAAGACACAAGAATCAAGCTCTATAACTACCTCAATTTTCCATTTTACTGCAACTAAAACCCAAGTTTACATAATTCATCCCAATACCTCAAAGTAACTCCAAATTTCGTATTAACAATATTTACCCCGAAATCTTTCAAAGTTGCATTTCCCTCATTCATCCACGTATTCAACTTCAAGCTATCCAACTCTCACATCATTAGTCAAACTTCTCACTAAATACCATTCCACTTCTCCAAGCTAACCCTCAATCTCATATTAATCAAATAAATTTCAAAATCCCTAAAATTGACCCATTTTCCTTCTTAAGTCCTATCCTCAACCTCAAGCTCAAGCACCCATGTTGATGGCGACATCATAAAACACAACACATATATATCCTACTAATTTTTATTTAATTACCACTGAAGTTCATTAAAATTTCATAAAAGCAATGAAGCAAAACACACCCTCACATCCAACCACGAAACCCCAATACACTTTATCCATGCATATGCTCGCAAGCATCTCCAAGATCAAACTCACCATCAAAACTCTAAATAATCACAAGTTAACATTTGTCAAATCTAAACAAAACATTTACCACAAATTTCAAAAAAAAAAATGGTGAAATCAATTATTAGGGAATTTAGGGTTCACCTTATCAACCTAAATGGAACTAGTCAGGGAAAAGGGGAGAGGAGACGGTGGTGGTGGTGCTTTTGGTGGCTAGCATCTGACAGAGAGGAGTAAGAGATGGGCTGTTTGCGAAAGGGAGTAGGGGGCAGTAGGGGGAGGGGTTTTGTTTTGGTTTTCTATTAGTTTTTAGTTTTATAAATTTTTTGAATTTTGATGACTTTTGGTTCTAATTTTTCTAATTGTTTTTTCTTTTCTTTATATCCCTTTTCTTTTCTTTTTCTTTCTTTATGCCCATTAAATATTTGGGCTAAAATTTATTTGATTAATATTTTTGGGCTCATAATAAAATTTTCAAGGTATATTTCGAAAAATTATAAATTTACCTATCTTCATTAATTTATTCACTGCAAGTTATTTGTTTTATTTCATGCATGATTAGTACGGTTTATTTGTGTAAAATAGACGAATCAAGGTGTATCTATATACTCCACAATTACGTACTTTATGAATAGGCTAATTTGTTTCATTCATATATTTACTTATGACTTCTAAATGAGTCAATATGGAACATGATTAAATTTCCTTTCGAGGTCACTTCATTGTCTCAACCTACAATTGCAAAAATTATAGGAATGCTGAGTTGAAATGTGGTTCCCCTACTTGATTGATTTATATGGAGATTAATCAAAATAATTAGCATGGTTTAGGGTCAGGTCATTACAGCATTCCGCCCTTAAAATAAGTTTCATCCTTGAAATTCGTAAATTTTAAGGGAGCTTTATATTTACGTCAAACAAATATGGTTAGTTGCTTCTTATGTCTTTTTTTGTCTCTAGCGTCACTTCAGATGAAGTTTGGTTAGTCCATAAAACATTTACTAGATGGATGCTTTTATTGCGAAGTTGTTGAACTCTAAAATCTAGTATTTGTAAAGGACACTCTTCATAGGACAGATTCTCAATAGCCTCGATAGGCTTTTAAGTTCTATATTGAAACCCCCAAAGGGGTTCACACAATCTTCATGGAGCATTTTAAGTTCAGCTGAAGGCTTCTTCTTTCCACTTTCCTCAAGAAGTTATTAGAGCTCTATAATCTTCGACTTTCCTAACTTACTCCAGACAACATTTCCAGCATTGCTGCCTACGAGCTTTTTTTGTCTTGTGCACTACAAAATGCCTAGCATAACTGATTTATGTAATTTCAGCGGCTCCAGAAGTCTCCAAATTGCTATAACTTTCAACATGTAAGCAATGGGACTGTTCTTCTTGATAAGCCCTCTAGCATTACATATATGAATGGTAAATGGATGTTTGTCAAGGATCATCACAAAGAGTGGCCTTTTCTAATTGCCGGCACATTAAGCCCCAACTATGTCACCTATCTAGGAAACGCTAAAAACGAACTTCCTCTTAATCTAAAGGAAATTCAAAAAAATATGACCAATTGGAGGCTACATGTTAAAGATCTCAAGGAAGAGGTAATTGTTAAGTTTGGAGTCGCTTATAAATCTTAGGTCACCTATTGTCTTATAATACCTTTTTATGTTTTAGACTTTAATTCTTACTTATCCCCTAACTTCTTTCATCAATGCAAGCTTGCGCCGAGAGCCTAAACTTTTTCAACAGAAGAGTATTAAAAAAGAAAATTCTCGAAAAAAGAAAAAGATTGGTCCCTTTAAAGTAAAAGCCTATTCAAACTGTATGGATCGTATTATGGAGCTAATGAACGGTAAAGACAAGGAGGTCGGGCGCCATTAAATCTAAAGGAACATGAGAATCTCCCCATTTAGTGAGGGTGAGTTCATTTTGGAATGACTTCTTTATGCTAAAGAGGTTAGCATAGTTAAAATCCAATCTCTTCAAGGCAGGACAAGGCTTCTCTTATCTCTAGAAAGAAGACAACTACCAGAAAGTCCCTTATCGATGAGGTTCCTCACAGCTGGAGGCAGAGGCGATAATCCTATTGTCTGTCACTCCCATAAACAACTTTCTCCTACCCACATCAAATAAAGTTGAGTGTGCTAAGGTTGTTTCTTTTTCGATTAGTGATGATGTTAGAAGAATTGCCTGTGATGCCCTTTTGAGCACTGTTGAGGATTTCCCTGGAGGTTTCTTCATCAATGCCAATGCTAAGGGCACATCATCTTCCAAAGACTCTCCTAGCCCCTCTGAGTAGCTTGTCACCAAAGAGTGAAGGAGCAAGTAGTTGAACAAGATTTCCTCCTGATAGGGACATGATTTCGGTAGCTAGTTCTATTCAGCGAAGAAGAGAAATGGTCCTCCTCCTAGAGAATAATTTTTTCTCTAAGGCAATGCCCCAAGGGAATTTCCTAGATAAGAGGCTGTTCAAGCTCAGATATCAATAGAAGGGACAAAGGATGATCTATTGCCTTTTTTAGGAGACATGATTGATAAAGCTACTTTTGAAGAGCTTGTTGGATCATTGTAACCAACAAATTGGTGGCCGTGGGAATTTATATGTACTACATGATTGCATACCTAGTACACTGTCAATCAATGACGACAATTACCTAAGCCGCTGAGGGTAAAGACAAATATTAGCTCCCTAATAATAAGTCTGCAAAAAAAATCTACTGGTGCATAAATAGTTTTTAAAGCATTTAAAACTGAAATATTTTGTAAGTAATTGCAAAAAGACTAGAAGGGTCAGGGTTTGTGTGATTTGCTCACATGGGGGCTTAAGTTCAGAGCTTGAGTATGAGTAAGTGAGACTACAACCACTGAGGTGGTGCATAGCCTTCAAATCTAATTCTTGAAAACAATTCTCTTAGAGGGGGGAATATGGGCCGATAACATGATTTGAAGTGCTATTGGGGCAACCACTATCCATTACAGGTTGTTGGGCTCTATCTTCTGTCTAACTCATAAAATCACATGTGCTTATATTGTTGATTGATACAATCAAGCTAATCAAGGACTGATATTGCTAATTGCATGCAAGTCAATCTAATTCTACACCATTTTATAATATTTAACAATATAAATAGTTTCCTTTATATTCTTGAATTATTTCTTACATACGGAAGTTACCTTGTTACCCCTATAAATAGAGGCATGCACCACTTATTTTAATGATATAAAACACCTAACAAAATTGTACACTTTTCTGCTCTCAATTCTCCCTAAGGCATCATACTGGAAAAACTCTAGCAAAATTCTACCTCACTTTTCCCTCCAACAAAACCTTTTCTAAGACTTATTTTAATAACAAAACTCTACCAAAATCTTCACTCAAAACCTTTCCATTAGGATTCTTATTTCAAAGAGGACTAGCCCCATTAGACCCTAAGACATGAGGGAGGAAAGCAAGCTAAGAATTGCTGCTTTGCCATCTACTTGGATCAAGGGGCCCCAAAGACTATAAATTAAAGAGAATAATTTTATTTATTGGTTTATTTAGTTTTGGCTTCTTTATCATGTTTTTATTTCATCGTTTGTAATTATGCAGGTTAGGCTTATACTCCTGCACATAAAACAAAAATATGTCCATAATAAAGTGATCACCTAAATTTATTGCTTTCTTGTATATTTTAATTCCTTTAAGATGAATTACTAATAAATAGTCAGCAAAAATATTCTTATTATTGGATGCCTCGCTAAATAAGACTAATTCATGACAAATGCCTATTGCATGGAATAGGAAAATATAAATATGTAGAAGTTGTTGAAGCGCACGATCTAATGGTGGGTTTCCACGAATCATTGTCTTGTACCTTTACCTCTAAGTCCATTCTTACGGTTCATAGCAACAACAACAACTCGAATTGTAGGTTCCACTTTTACAATGTCTAGAGAGATCCAGATGTAGGCAGCCTTACCTCTATAGACATGACTTCGTAAAGAGACTTAATCCTCTTATGGTTTGTAGCGATTAAATTGTTTATTTAATCATCATCCAGCAAGCTCGGGTATTATAATTCTATGGAAAAAGCCTTATTCTTCTCGAAATTCAAATCTTATGTCCCTCGATGGTTTCTTTTGTTTAAAAGATTTGACTAATAGAAGAAATAGGGTATTTTCTATAGAACTATAAGTCCGTAAAATTCCTTCACAAAAATGCAGACAACCTTGTAAAACTAGAGCATCATTTCATCCTATCATATTTTACCATAAAAGACCCCTCCTTTAAAAAGGGGCGGGCCATGGGTGGAAAGAAGAAAATGAGAAGGAGAGCAAGCTGAACCTCAGAGGGCCCCGACCCTTCCTTCTAGTTTTCCCTCTCCTCCCTTGTGGGGCCATCGGTCCCCTAATGCTTTCTGTTGCAAATCCACTTGGGTCTTCTAGGTAAGAGGGTGAGACTTCATGGAGATGAATGTAATTAAAAGTTTTATTTTTTGATTCAAAATTTGTATCATGTAGAATGTTTGAATAATGTGCTTGGTCTTGGTAACATGTCAAAGTTTAAGGGGTGCCCCCTAGTAAAGCACAGCCTTAGGATTATCTTCTATCCCCAAAATTATGTGAACTCCTTACTACAATTAGCATTTCCCATTTTGTCACAATCATGCCTGTAAATGGAGCCACCATATGGCCTTTTAAAGCACACCACTTTGATGATAGAAAGATTTAAGTATGTCCCAACTGCGCATTAAGACCACTAACTCTGTTGTGCACCCCTTGGAGATGGATCTAGGATAATGTGAATTCTTATCTCGAATAAGTGCTAAGTGCTTCTTATGATACCCTTTGTGCATCAAGAGAGTCCATTTTTCAAATGAGTCCATGTCTTTTAGCATTTTTGACTAAGAACCAAAGCCCCATCAGGAACACAAGGTGTCCTAATGAGGAACCTATGGACAAAATGCAACAACGGTCATATTCATGCTGATAGTGGTTGGGATTCTACCCTAGTAGTTTTAATGAGGATACAAGTATAGCTTAGTGATCATGCCTTTTATTAGGTTAAGGGTTAAAAGAAAGTCAATGGCTCGACAAAGCCACATCAAATGTGCCATGCTTTCTCCCTATCTCACTAGTCTTTAAGAGCATAGTGAGGTTTAAGCTCCATCCATACCAATAGTCCTAAGGTTGGTTTAAGATTTTTTTTCCCTCACTCCCCTTACTTTTCCAAATTTGGTGGTAATTGTTTTCTAAAGAAAAAATGATTTCCTTTTTCTACCTAAAATCTTGAATTCCATGTCTTATGAAGGCATACCAGGCTCTTGGAGCAAGGACCTTCAGGGCACTTAGTAACATCTCTATTTACACACTCCAATTCTACATTAGGGAACAACAACAACAACAACAACCATCACGAGGAAGATGGTGATGCTTCTAAACAAATTACAACCTATATGGCTTATTTGATAGCCTAAATGGAGACTTGGTTTGATGTTAAATTCAACAAGCAACAAAAAATCATAAGTGACCTCACCAAAAACAGGCATGAGCAAAAGGCCAAAAATGAAAGAGAAGATGGCATCCACTCTATTCATTTGCTCCATTAGAAAGATCTGTCCATGGATAAAAGGATAAACATGTTAGAGTAGCTCTTAAAAAGCTGTCAACTATTTTGCAATCAATTTATAAATCCAACCCCATATACTTACATGTCAAACGGGAAATTATCTACCAAGCCTTCCCTTCCTAAAAACTTGAAATTCTCGGTATCTCACCGAAGAATTTTGCTAACATAAGTGCATAGACAATGCCCTTTTCCCTTAAGTATTCCCACTCACTTTAGGGGAAACAGTGATTAGTTGTCTTTATTCCCTTGACCCGCACAGGGTTAGTACTTGGGAAAAATTAAACAAGAAATTCTTATCACAATATTCATACAATATGGAGCTACCTACTGTACTCCATAACTTAAAACTTTTAAAGCAAGGGCTAAAAGACAGTTTTCCAGACTTTCTAGCCCACTAGAGGGTGAAAGCATCCTTGATGCTAAGTCGTCCTAAGGAGAAAGAGTAAGTCTAGATGGCCATTAGAAACCTACGAGGCAATTATCACAAACATTTATAGTTTCAAGCTTTGAACACGTTCATATGACTATGTAATGCTGAAATGTTTGTAGAAGAAGAGATCCAAATAGACCCAAAGAATTCCTATCAAAGTAGCAAAACCTCCGTTAAAGATAAGAAGGAAATCATGATCTTTAATACCAAGGCGATCAATGAAGCTAACTTGGTAGAGCTCTCCAAACTTGACTGCTAATATAAGGTGTTTACCTCTCCTGGGATAAGGGCCATAGAAGCCCTGAAAAGACTTAAAAATTAAGGGTTCCTCAAGCTTATCGGGCCAACATCTAGTATACATGAGCAAACCAGCGGGAGAAGTATGATATCAGTTTATATTGCAATTATCACCATGGGAAAGGGTATTCCACTGATCAATGCATGGGATTAAAGCATTATGTATAAGATGTAATAGATGATGGAACTCTACGCATCCTTAACATAGATAAGCCTAACAATCAAGCTAAGCCATTGAGTTTTATAATTGCCATTTCTACCATAGAAGAAGAAGTTGATCCTTTGTCCTTCACTAGGGATGAAGTCAATAGAAAATTGGGATATGATCAAGAAGACACTTTTATGAAGCCCTTGAACCTAATTGAGACCGTGCAAGTGAAATAGGATGAAAAGAGGAACTCGAACTTGTCACGGATAGTGGGAGGCACTATAAGTCATCGCAGCTTATTCAAGAACGAGAACAACTAAGTTCAGTCGTATCTTAAGAACCACAAGAGGACCCTACCCTCTCCATGTTGAAAAAGACATAGCCTGACATTACCATATGAAAGCTCCTTGCTCTATAAACCGTAGAGAGCCTCTTTAAACGTCTTTGTAGGGATGAAGGTCCTAATAAATATCACTCCTGTGGAATTGGCCAGTTTCTTGACAACTAATCGGTCCATGTCGATCATAACTTACAAAATAAAGTTCATCACCCATGACTTTCGTGGACAATAGGTCATTAACATAAATATATCCATTAAGAATAGCAAACAAATTAGGTATAGTGGACACGACCCCTTCAACCCAAGGCTTATGATCATGCGACAGTACTCACAGGACCCCTTTAGGGACTATCGCGTTCAACATACCACTTAGAGGAGTAGAAAGAAATGTAGCATTGTAGATGATAGACATCTAGGCTACCTTCAACCTCCTTCGTCACCCATTGTTGCATCATCAAAGGGTAATACCTTCGTCTCTTCATGAAAAAGTCAAAATGATAGTGACTGGTACTGTTGTTGATTATAGATACTAATCAAATGATCACTACCATTGATAGGAAAGCGCATGCTTACAAGGTTAAGCATGATCATGCTAACGTTGAAATTCGGGGCTCTGTAGTCAATGAATGTGCCATTATCGACTCAAAAGATGAAATCCCATTTGACTTTGATCCATTTTCTAATAAGAAGGTGAATGTTATAATAAGGAATATGAGCTACTTACCTAAAGCCTACTAGGAAAAGGGTCGACAAAGCTCACTTCTCTTCCTAAGGTGAACCCTTTGGCTTACCTTTTCATCTTAGGGTAAAGCCCACTCCTTAGGAGCTTTACCTGAAGATTCGCGAGGAAAAACACAGAGAATATCACTCAGATAAGAGGATCTGTTCATACAATATGCCCTTTGTCTTCTAACTCTTAAATGTAACTTTCATAAAGAAATGAGAAGATGCACCCTACTATAGGTTCTTAAACCAACATACTTTCTACACCTTGGGAAAGTCCCAAGGGATTTAAATCTTTCATAAACACATCCTTCTTGTAGAAGAAGTGTTTTTCACTAAAAATGTTCAGTTCGAAACAAACTAGGTGAATAAGCTTAGCTAAGACCACTTCAGGTTTGTATTTGGGGTAAAGAAAGGAAACATGAGGATGGTTGTTAGAGGGGGCAGACTAAGGGTTTGATCCTACAGATATGATCACTGATGCTAATGAAGCGAGGCACACTGAAATAACCTGGACCACCTATAACGGGCAAAAAAGGATCAAGTTAACTATTGGAAACACCCATTGCCTGATTGCAAAGCAGTTTAACCCAAAGCCCTTTTCTGTGTACAGGGAAGAGTCCTCCCCTTTGCTTAATTCAACATTGCTGAAACGGATGCACAAATTTTAGTAAAATGAGTCTTCTTGAGTATGGTTCTAGTGTTTACTATGATGAAGAATTTATTTCCACAAAATGCTTAATGAATCATGAATAAATTATAATTAGATTGCTATTCTTGAAGAAACAAAATAAATAAATGTTGTAACAAGTGAAGAACCAAAGGAGATGAAAATAGGTTTATCCTTAACACCTAAGGAGTACAGGAAATTTACCCACCTCCTAAAAGAACTAAGGATGTCTTCACATGGTCCTACAAAGATATGCCTAAAATAGATTGAGAACTCACTGGGTAAAATTTTTGTTATATCTAGATGTAAGCGGAAACTTCGTCGAATGAAACCCAAATAAGCCTTTAAAGTAAAAGAGGAGATGCAAAAGCAATTAGATGTTGGCTTCCTAAGGATGTCCAATTATCTCAAATGGGTAGTCGCCATCATTCCAATGCCATGAGTCCACATGTGTGTGGACTTCCGAGATTTAAACATAACAAGTCTAAAGGATGACTTTTCTTTATCCACATCAACTTATTAGTAGACAATATACTGGAACATCGCCTATTGTCATTCGTGGATGGTTATGCAAGACATGACCAAATTATAATGGCCCAAAAGGATCATGAAAAACCACTTTTATCACCCAATAGGGAACGTTTTGATACGATATGATGCCTTTCACCCTAGTAGACATCGGGGCAACTGTCAATGAATAGGCCAAACCTTGATATATAACATGACACATAAGGTTTATGTAGATGACATGATCCTGAAGTCAAAGAGTCGGGAACGATATGTTCCGTCTCTTAGAGAATTCTTCGAAAGACTATATAAGTACAACATGTGGTTCAACTAACAAAAGTGTACCTTTGGCGTCACTTTCGAAAAGTTGTTAGGGTATGTAGTTAACTTAAGAGGAAGTATAGCTGATCCATCCAAGATTAAGGCCATCACTTCAGTGATTCCTCCTAGGCGGAAGAGTAAATTTGAGATTTGCTAGACCTGTTGTAATTCATTAGTCATTTTATATTAGAACTTACTATGACTTGTGAAACAATCCTTAAGAAATTGAAGAAAGGTTCGTAAATAGAATGGGATTAGCCTTGTCAAAAGGCTTTCAATACAATAATAGAATATCCAACGAGCTCACCAGTTCTAAAATCACCAAAAAAGGACCTATCATTGTTACTTTATTTAATAACAACAGAAATTGTAATGGGCGCCGTGCTAAACCAACAAAATGTCATATATTGCTTAAGCAAGAAATTCCTCGATTATGAGGTTCGCTACACCCAGATTGAAAAGATGTGTCTAGCTCTTGTGTAATCAGAAAATAAGGCACTACATGCTTAATAGCAAAGTCAAGGCTGTAGCTAAAGTAGATCTATTGAAATATCTAATGTCTCAACCTATTCTCCACTGGATTTCACGGTGGTTAACATTGTTCTCTGAATTCAGTTTGGAGTTCCAAGTCCAAAAGTCCATAAATAGAAGAGCAATACCAGATTTTCTAGTCGGCCATCTCCTAAGCCAAGAGTAAGAAAATTATGATCTTCTTGATGAAGATATCCTCTTAGTTGAACATGAAACTTGGCAAATGCATATTGATGGTATATCTAACTGTAAGGGTTATGGGGTTCGCATCTTAGTAGTATCACCACAAGGGTTGCACATCCCAATCTACACTGGGCTAGATTTTAGGGTAACTAATAGTGTCACCTAGTATGAAGCTTGTATTATGGGAATGCACTGTTGGAGCTCTCAAATTAAAACTTTAAATGTAGGGGACTCGAGCTTCATCATAAATCAAATCAACTGGACTAAGGAAATTGAAAAGCAAGAATTTGCTACTTTACTGGGCTCATTTGAAAAACATAACATTGTATTTTGATAAATTAAGGTTCACCTACCTCCCGGGAAAGGAAAACCAATTTGCATACGTATCGAAAAAATTTGCATCCGTGATTTCCGTACTAGGTGAAGAATCTGAGGTAACTATCATAATTGATAAAAGAAGCAAGCTACCTTACTATAGAACAATAAGGGAGGATGAAAAAACATCCCTGTGGTATACAAAGATCCTAAACTACCACAAGAAAAAAAGGTGTCCTCCTGATTCCTCAAAATGAGCCCAAAGAGCATTTCGTCATTTAGCATTGTGTTTCAGAGATGATAGCAGCATACGCTATAACAAGACCTCTTATGGGATTAAGCTATGAAGTGTAAATGTTGGTGAAGCAAAACTGCTAATGGAGGAAATCCATATGGGTGAATGCAAAACTCATATGAATGGACATCTCTTGTCTAAAAATATATAAAAGGCAGGGCTTCTATTACACATAAAGTGAACTAAGAGCAAAAAATAAAGAGAATACATCAATTGATTGCAATAACCTCAGGGCCATTGAGAGCATCACGTGGAAGAGTGGTTAGCTTTTTACGTCATGCCTCCCTAAAGACCTTCCCCTTTAAGGAGGTAATGTAGTTCTTGCTCACTATTATGATTACTGGCTTTGGGGCATGAATACCCAAAGC
The DNA here is from genome assembly GCA_017589665.1 of Selenicereus undatus. Taxonomy (NCBI): domain Eukaryota; kingdom Viridiplantae; phylum Streptophyta; class Magnoliopsida; order Caryophyllales; family Cactaceae; genus Selenicereus; species Selenicereus undatus. The sequence continues at coordinate 54,055,796 of JACYFF010031955.1, forward strand.
AAACGACCCCTAGCCATCAGATAAGAACATATGCTCGTCTAGTTAAAGATTGGCAGAATTGGAATCTCAATAAGAAAGTGAAGCTAGAACTATGTAAGTGAAGCTATGCAGGCCCAACAGAATCATTCATTTGGATTTCCTGCTGAGCACTATGAAACCAATAATTCCCCACCATGGAACTATGCAATGAATTTCTTCTTGGCAGAGGAAGGATTTCGACTCTTAACTGAGGAGGGAATGTTGGAGGGACTGGCTAGCCTAGGTCGAGTACCTTATCTATGTCATGGTCAGATAATTTCTCGACGGCCGCGATGATTAAAAAGGTTCCTTGAGCCAAACTTGTAATAACAAGTTAAAACAAAAGTGTGGGTATGTAGGAATCTCAAAAAAAAGGGAGAAAAAGAAAAAGGAGGAGAAAAGGATAAACATAATGTACCAACAATGATAACAGGTGGCCTAAACTGAGAATACGGTTGTGAGACCCACCAACCTCATCTAAACCTAGGATGATCTCCCTTAACACCATGGGGATAGGGTTTATATCTTCAAGAACCCGTGGGATGTCGCACACCAAATAAGCTAAGCCCTTTTGCTTCAAACAAGTAAAGGCTAATTAGATATAAGAAATAAACCACTTCAACATCCCAATTTGACGAGCCTGCTATAGCCTTAAATTGTTTTGCAATCCACATGAGATCGACGAATTGGCCATTTGTAGCAACCTAGGATTCTTCCTCACTTAGAAAAGGTAGCTTTCGAAGGTTAGTTGAGTAACAACGTGGTTTAATAGGTTGACCCTCATTGCAAGGAGTCCCTAAGATTGCCCCAATTCCTCCATGAGTGGACAATGTTTCCTTCACTAAAATTGGGAAACATGGAGGTCTTCCACCCAAAATTGTTGGTTAGCAATCGAAAGGTTGGTGTTCAAATGCTAAGGCGAAGAGAGTAAGTTTGCTTATGTAAGCTTTAGGTACAATCTTCTTCATGCCTCCTACCCCCATCAACACTGTCTCAGACTAAAAAATCTCAACAAAAGAAGCCATGAGAATCTGGGGGCGAAGAGAGTTTGGTGCTCTAAGGGGCTAGAAAACAATGCAAAACCTATACTAAATCATTCGTGATTTAAAGAACATCCAACCAGAAACACTACAAGACTCTGGAACTTCCTGTTACTAAGGACTGGGGGCATGGTTCATGGGCCAATGGCTACCACGGGGCTCTAAATCATGCCTATCTGCAACTTCTGAACTAACATGATTCACTTTCCTTTTTCCTTCTGGTCGCAATATATCGGGATATTTCCATCCCAAATTTGAATATTCACCTATATTTTTTAAAAATTCTTGCATGAGTAACAAAGTTCTATTCCCTTTTACTTTTACTCCCCCTTTGTAAGTCCATCCCAAATATTCTTTATTTTCCTTAAAAACTTCCTACATTAAAAATCGGGGAGAAAAGGCTATCAAAATTTAATTCTCTAAAAATTTTCTTTAGTTTTTCTCATGAAATTTTTTTTATTCCCTTCAAAAATATGGACTCTTTTGTTGCCCCACATAACCTCACACCTAATGCTAATGTGCTAATATCCAGTAAAATCCTAAGTCGAAAAACTTTAACCACAAATGCTCCAATATAGAGCTCAATTATGATGAAGTAACAAAAAGCAATGAGAAAAAATGAGTAAAGAATTATAATCATGAAATGATCAAATAAAATAAAAAAACGCATCTTCCAAAGACAAATTATAAAATATTCAAATGTCTAAACAAAGCATCCAAAACAGTGGCATTCACCTCTTGATCCACATCCTCGCGTTTATCCTCGTGGGGTTCTTCTATGATTTGGACCCAGATGGTGCAAGAAAGTCAGAGGGACTGGAGCCTAATAAGGAGGGTCCATGAATGTCATGGCGGCTTAAACTCAAATGCGAGATGCTAAGGGATGCCCATCAATGATTGTCACATGATCTCAAACACTTGCCAAAACCTCGTACCATAACTCATATATACACTATAGCTCCCTAGTGGTAGAGGCTGAGGAGAAGAGCCTTCACCACTCAACATTCCTAATAGAAAGTACCCATGCCCTAAGGAGGAGGCTGCCCCTGCTACGAGCCTACAAAAAGAGCTTAACTCTATTGCCTCACTCAGTGATTAGTGTGCACTATACCATGGGATGAAGGCGTCTCAGTGGAGGTCCATGGAATCTCAGTGCAGGGAACAGAGCTCATCACATACCCCCGAGAAGCTAGGAGACGGTTTCCCCAAGTAGGGGAAGCCTCCTAACGTCGACGTCGAGAAGTAGCCTACAACATATATTGATTAGCAAAGAAAATGAGAGCCCAAGAAAAGTGACTAAGGTAAATTCATTCTACCTCAACTATGGCATCCCCCTTAAGGTAGCTGCATCATGCCTGATTTGGTGAATAGTAGCCTTGAGTCTAGCCTCTAACCAAAATAGCGTATGATTACTGAGGTGAATCGAACACAAAGTTAAGTCAATTTGGATAAAAAAAATCTCCAACCCATTTACTTAAATGGACATATTTAAACAGTTAAATTAATTGGGTTATGTTTAGGTTGAGAATTTTGACACGAAATAATACCTATTTAACCCATTTTTAGGTTGACCTCGTATACCCAATTATCATTTATTTTCCGGTAGGAATTGTGAAATTGTGGGGTTTAATCAAGTCAATCGATATTTTGAGGTTGTGGCTCTTGTGGATTATAATAGCCCAACCCTAAATCATATTTATTTATTTAATTAAGCCATGTTATTAGTTTTTCATATTTATTTATAGCATTTAATCATCTCGGTTTGGAGAATTCGTTTTGGGCCTCACATTGCAATTCGATTTTCATCTACCGTAACAATTTTGGGTGAATCAATATTAGGCCCCGGTAAATATGATTAGGTGATAAATTATTTTTCATAATGTCACAAAAATTTAATTTTTAACCATGCAAAAATTTGGTCTTCAATTCATTAAGTTTGGCCAAATCCATTTGGACCCGAATTGCGACCTGATTCATTTTGGGCTCAAATTGTGGCCCGAAAATTTTGGTGTTATTAAATTAAGTTAATGACCGTTATTTGTGCCTAATTTTAATTAGCATAAAGTCACTTTTCATGTTTAAATATTATCCATGTATTCAAGACAAACTCAAAATCATTTTCATTCAAGTAGAAACCTTAGTCTTTTTCTTCCTCTTTCCTTTAAACGTACATGGCAGCACCACCACCAGCCCCTCCTACTGCTGTTTCAGCTTGCTGCCACCACTCCCAGCCACCTCTGGCCACCAGCCCCTACCGCCAAAACCACCAGCCACCATCCCCAACTCCTATCACCACCAAACACCACCTGCATCTTCATATATTCAAGCTCAAAGTGAGTAACTCTATCACTTATCTTGTTGATTTTGGTTATGATTCTTGGTTTTGTGTTGGATTTGATTATGGATCATGTTATCTTGATATAAATAAGAATTATTTTGATGTTTTAATTGTTAGTTAAGCTTAAAACTATGCAAGGGTCGAGGTCATTCATGATCATGCAAGCTTAAGCTTGAAGTGATGGATTTGTATTGTTTTGTATATGATTTTATAATATTTAGTCTTATTAATGTTTATGATGATGTTTTTCGTGATTTGGAATAATTTCAAGTGAGGATTTATGCAAAAAAAAGAGGAGAAAGCAAAAACAGTGTGACTATGAACTGACGAAAAATAGGGGACAGTTTGCCAATAGACTGGTCATTATTGGCCAAGCTGCTAATTATGATTGTTGGATGGTAGATAGATCATTGAGTTAGGTTTCAAATGCCTTTTGAATTGCCTTAATCCAAGTGATGTGGACAAAGTTATATTCGTTTTACAAGGACTGCGCAGGTTAGACCAAAACTGGTATACTTATGTTCTAGCCCCATTTTGGGAACCCTATCGTGGGAATCATGCCTGGTGTTATGAATGAAAGTTTTTTTATACTTTTTAATCTTTCCATATTGGAGTTTTGGGTCTCCATATGAGGTCAAGGGTGAAAGTTATGAATTTTTGAAGTGAGCTGACATACTTGGGTACAAATTGGGTTGTTATTGCAATTTCTGTGCGACATATGCTTGGAGGAAAATGGCAAAAATTTCACTGTAGATTTTCCATATTATTTTCAAATTTTCTATAAGATTTCATGAATTTTGGTTGAGTATTTTGAGCTTGGTGATTTTTGGAAGCATTTTCAATAATTGTGTAAGGAGCAATAATAAAGATTGAGTGAGATTGATCATGCACTCATGTTGTGTATTTGGGCCAAGCAAGGTTATTTAAGGGGGTAATGAATATTCATGGACTTTCAGGGAGCTTTTACCATGATTAATGATAAACAAGAAGACAAGTATACAATTTGGCAGCTTGTTTATGAGCTTTGAATCAATTATGGATTTTACAAAGAAAATACCATGTTTAGTGATCTTAATAGTTTCTATTGAGTTCAACGACTCAATTGGGGTGGAATTCTATATATAATGGATTTATGAATGAAATATGGGAAGTGGGGAGAATTTTTGACTCAGAAACCATCTTTATCAGACCAAGTTATTGTAGTTTATGCTATTTTGAACCAAGATATATCTCTCTTGGCCTCAAACCTTTATTACTTACTCAATTCATAATGTATCAAATGTATTCATCAAGCCAATCTAGTGTACTCGCTGTTATCTTAAACTACGCTATACATCAGCAAGCCTCAAACACATATCAGCAACCCATATAAGAAAAGGCCACAACCACTCCCTCATTTGTCACCATCAAGGCCTTTTCCTTTGTAGTCTCATTTATCATACTGTGGTCTATTTTACTTTCATTCACTTTATATCAGATTTAATTACTTTTTGATGTATGCTGAACTTGCTGGCCTGATTAATTGACAAAGCTAGCAACTCAACATGGAACATATGAACTGGTCTAAAGGAAGCTAATCCACCAACCAGAACTACAAGGATTCACCACTAAACCCCCTAAAGCAAATGCACCAGAGGAATAGATGAAGAATCACTCTCAACACCACCTGAACAGGATAAAGTTAGAGAGATTTGGAGAGAATTTTGCTTGAACCAGCAAACGCGATTTTCATTCATTAATAATCTGTTTATTACAAGTGAAAACAAGCCTTAAATACATAGCCTCAATCAAAAGATCAATGGCTACAACTGATTCTAGCTAAAACGAGTAAACAGAAACTGAAATAAACTAACTTAAACAGCAGCTGGCTGGATCCTTGACACCTAAACCCCTTGCTTATCTCCATTCCTGAGGTGTCAAACCTTAATAGCATCAAGGCACTTGCTAATGATGGCTTTGGGAGGAGTTTTGCAGGTGATTAAATCGAGCTAACTCAGCCTACCAGCAAGTACGACACACTGAAATCCAATGGAGAATATGGTATTTCTTGCATTCTGGTGCTGGTTAAAAGCTAATGCTAAAGGATCTGATTCTGTAACTTTAGGGCCGTGTTGGATAAATATTTAGACACATTTTCAAGCCTTTAGACTTGCCAAAACCAACTGCTAAGTTGGAGATAGAATTCTCCCCTTCAACTGCTGCTGCTACTAACCTGCTGCTGGTCTGTTGTATCAGAAAATTAATTCCATGGCAAAATCTAGTAACCTTCATCATTTAGGAGCTGATTATGAGCTGATAAATAAGTTAGGGTATTTATCAAAAGGGATTGGTCTCCTTGGACAATCCTGAGTTACTGGAAGCAGACAGAACACCCTAAACAAGCTTATTGCAGGACACATTTTATTTTGACTTAACTGAACTAAGGCTGTATGTGAGCCTCAAAATGACTTGGCTTGATTAGAATAAATGCTAGGGTGTCCAGCAAAGCAATGATCTTCCTAAAATAGCTTCCAGACTGAGTTGAATGGCCTCACAGAATTGATGTTGCTGGTGGCTAAGCAGCAAGGGATTCTTTGGTTCATGGTGAGGGTCTTGTTCTGGCCCTTGGTCTGCATCATCCTCCCCTTATTTGAGAGGATTTTCCCTCAAATCCCCAAATTCAATCTCATCCTCTACGTAGGGACTCAGGTCACCCACATTAAATGTGCATGAAACAGCCATGTCTCTTGGAAGCTCTAGTTTGTAAGCATTGGCTCCCACCTTGGCAAGGACCTTGAAAGGTCCATCCCCCTTGGCCATTAGCTTACTTTTCCTTCTGGTGGGAAACCTCTCCTTCCAAAGGTGCAACCAGACAAGATCACCAAGCTGATACTCCATGCCCTTCCTATTTTTGTTGGCTTTGATTCTGTAGGTTTCATTAACCTTCTCAATGTGAGCTCTAATCTGCTCATGAAGTTTCTTCATCTCTTTGGCGCTCTTCTCAGCTTCAAAGCTAACCTTGTACTCAGTGGGCAGAGGAATAGGATCAATAGGAGTCAGGGGATTGATCCCATATAATGCCTCAAACGGTGAACAACCAGTAGCCCTGGTGGGGGTTCTATTGTAAGCAAACTCAGCATGAGGCAGCTTGAGATCCCATTCCTTCAGATTCTTTTGGACCAGGGTCCTGAGGAGTGTGGACAAGGTCCTGTTGGTAACCCCAGTTTGGCCATCAGTTTGAGGATGGCAATTGGTACTGTACAGGAGCTTGGTACCCAACAGATGCCATAAACTCCTCTAAAAATGGGACAGAAACTTGGTGTCTCTATCACTAACAATGGTCTTGGGAACTTCATGCAATCTGATGATCTCTCTCAAGTACAAATCAGCAATATGAGAGGCATCATCAACCTTGTGACATGCCACAAAATGAGCCATCTTGGTAAATCTGTCTACCACCACCATAACTGAATCCTTGCCTCTTTGTGTCCTAGGCAAAGCAACAATAAAATCCATATTGACATCTTCCCAAGGCCTTAATGGAACTGGAAGGGGTGCATATAAGGCTTGGTGGAACTGACTCTTGCCTCCATGGCAAATAGAGCCTCTGGACACCACTCTGTGCACATCTTCCCCCATCCTTGGCAAGTGAAAGTGCTCCTTCAGAATATCCAATGTTTTGTTCATACCAAAATGTCCAGCAAGTGAACCTCCATTGGCTTATTTTACTAGCAAATCCCTTAATGGACAAGCTGGGATACACAACTTGTTCCCTTTGAACAAAAAACCTTCTTGCATCATATAAGGTCCCTAGACTGGTGTATTACTGACCAACTCCTGAAAAGTTGAGTCTTCAGAATAGTAGGCCTGAATAGACTGCAATCCCAGTAGCTTTGCACCTAGAACAGAAATCAGGGCATACCTTCTTGAGAGTGCATCTGCTACTACATTTTCAGTCCTTTTCTTATGCCTGGCAAAAAAGGTGAAGGCTTGCAGAAATTCTACCCAGTTGGCATGCCTGGCATTGAGCTTAGGCTAGCTATTAAGATACCTTAAGGCCTGATGATCTGAATGCGGGACAAAATCCTTAGGTTTCAGGTAGTGACTCCATTGACTCAAAGCCCTTAGTGTGGCATAAAATTTCTTGTCATAGGTTGAGTAATTGAGTTTAGGACCACTGAGCTTTTCACTGAAGTAGGCCAGGGGCTTCTTGAGTTGTATAAGAACAACTCCAATGCCCACCCCACTGGCATGACACTCTACTTCAAATAATTCCTCAAAGTTATGCAAGCCTAGGAGTGGTTCTTCACACAACCTCTGCTTGATGGTCTCAAAGGCCTTATGTGCTATTGGAAGCCATGAGAAGCTGCATTTCTTTATGCACTCAGTAAGAGGGATCATGATTGTGCTAAAATCCCTTATGAACCTTCTGTACAAGGAAGCTAGCCCATGGAAACTTCTGACTACAGTGACTGAGGTAGGTACTGGCCAAGATTTAATGGCCTCAACTTTGGCTTTATCTGTTTGAATACCATCACAGGAAACCACATACCCAAGGAAGACAACCCTTGGTACTAAAAATTCACATTTCTCTAACTTCCCACACAGTTTCTGGCTTCTAAGGGTGGTGAAAACCTGCTCAAGGTGCTGAATGTGATCAAGCTCAGTTTTGCTGCATACAAGGATGTCATCAAAATACATAACCATAAACATACCTATGTAGGGCCTAAGCACTTCATTCATCAACCTCATGAAGGTGCTAGGTGCATTAGACAACCCAAATGGCATGACAAGCCATTCATAGAGCCCTTGCTTTGTCTTGAAAGCAGTTTTTCATTCATCCCCTTCTCTCATTCTGATCTGATGATAGCCTCTTCTCAAATCTATCTTGGAGAAGATCTTGGAACCATGAAGTTCATCCAACATGTCATCAAGTCTAGGGATGGGATACCTATACTTGACTATGATATTATTGATGGTTCTACTGTCTACACACATCCTCCAACTTCCATCTTTCTTTGGCACCAACAAAGCTGGAACTAAGCATGGACTCATGCTCTCCTTCACATAGCCTCTATCAATTAATTCCTAAACTTGCCTTTGGAGCTCCTTGGTTTCAGTAGGGTTGCATCTGTAGGCAGGTTTGTTGGGCAGTGGGGCCCCAGGGAGTGAGTCAATTCAGTGCTCTATTCCCCTTTTTGGAGGGAGGCCAGGGGGCAAGTCTTGGGGAAATACATCCTAAAATTCCTTCAGCAGGGGCTGAATAGAAGGGTCTAAGTTTGTTGTATCTGAATTAGGGGCAGATTCCAGCATTAGCACAGTAAGCACAGGCTTTCCCTTTGTAATAGCCCTTTCCACTCTTCCCCCATTGACAAACAAGGCACTCTCCTTGTGTATAACCCTCCTAGTTTCAGGTTTGTGTTTGGTTAGGGGGTAAAGGGGTCAGTGAAGTCTTTCTACCCTTCAGCTTGAAAGAATAAGTGTTGGACTGACCATGGTGAGTGACGTCCCTATCAAACTGCCAAGGTCTGCCTAGGAGCAGGTGACAAGCATCCATTGGCAAGTCATCACACAGAACTTCATCCTGATATTCACCAATTGAAAATGGTACCAAAGTTTTCTTGGAAACTTTTACCTCATTGCCTCTTTTAAGCAACTACAAGGTGTAAGGTCTGGGATGGGTGTTGGTGGCCAAGTTTAGTTTGCTGACCATTTCAGTTGAAACTACATTTGTGCAACTACCCCCATTTATAATTAGGTTGCAGGTCTTGTTGGCTACCTTGTATCTTGAGTGGAGTATCTGCTTTCTTTGGTTGACTTCTGGAGGGGCTTCAATGGCATGGAGAACCCTCTTAATCATAAGCATTTCACCCTCTTCTGGTGGCAAGTAAGAGGTTTCACCCTTATCTGCAGATTCTTCTTCCTCATCCTCCTCTATGTCCATGTGATCTAATTCTTCAATCTCCCTGATTGTGAGTACCCTTCTGTTGGGACAGTCTGCATGAAAGTGACCATAGCCATGGCACTTGAAACACCTCTTCTGGCCTTTTGGCACTTCCTTGGCAATCTCCTTTCCCTTTCCCTTGTCCTTGTCATCCTTAGGGGCAGATTCTGGCTTGTAGGAGTTGAAAGTCTTCACTGGTACAACAGGTTTAGGAGGGGCAGAAGAGCAAGGCCCCCTTGTTTTAAGCTGTTTTTCAACTCTGACAGCTAATTTGCAGGCATCTTCAAATGTCCAAAATGGCTGCAGTTCAACCCTTTCTAATATAGCATGGTTTAAGACCTTGAGAAACCTGGCAATAGTTTGTTCAGGTTCTTCCCTTAAGGCACACCTGATCTGCAACTGCTCGAACTCCATAATGTATTCTTCAACCTTCATGCTTCCCTGTTGTAAGGAAGTGACCTTCAGGTACAGCTCTTGCTTAAATGTAGCAGGCAGGAACCTTTTATCCATGTGCTTCTTGAGTTTAACCCAAGTTTTGACCTTAGGTTTGCCTTCCAAATCCCTGGTTCTCTTTAGGTTTTCATACCATAGTGAAGCATACTGTTTTAATTTCAGGATAGCAAGCTTAAAGGGATTTTCTGCATAATGGCCTTTGATCTCTATAATCCTCTCCAAGGCCTACACCCATTCCAAGTAATCTTCAGGCTTCAAACTTCCATCAAACTCAGGGGCCTTTATTCTGAGGTCCTTAAGGTCATCCCTAGGCATTGTCCTTCTCCTAGGCCTAGCATCTCCAGCAGATGATTCACTTCCATACTGAGAATCAGGAGGTGAATTAGAACCTCTAGGAGGGTCCTGAGGTGGCTCTTTTTCCCTTCCTCTAGGCTGATTTATGAGCTATTGAATTTGAGTTGCAAGGGTTTTGGTACTTTCTTGCATTTCTAGGATAGCTCGATCTCTCCTGAGTTCATGAGCTTGTTCCAGAGAGAGACCTTTAAGAACTCTCACAGGTTGCTATGGTGGGGGAAATGTGTTTTCTCTTTCAGCCACGCTATTTTAGGGTAGGGAATTTGGAATGTTATAGCTATTTGAGAAGCTTGGTTCTTTGTAGCTAGGTGTGTGTTTGGTATAGCAGGGTTCTTTTGTGCCTAAAGAACAAGTTTTTCTTGGGGGAGTGCAGGCGAACGAGACTAGAAGGAAACTAGAACAGAAACAGCAAAGAGTAACAAAAGGAACTCACCAAGAATCAAGGTTAGGCTCTGATACCGGTTGATGTATGCTGAACTTGCTGGCCTGATTACTTGACAAAGCTAGCAACTCAACATATAAGATATGAATTGGTCTAAAGGAAGCTAATCCACTAACCAGAACTACAAGGATTCACCACTAAACCCCCTAAAGCAAATGCACCAGAGGAATAGATAAAGAATCACTCTCAACACCACCTGAACAGGATAAAGTTAGAGAGATTCGGAGAGAATTTTGCTTGAACCAGCGAAGGCGATTTTCATTCATCAATAATCTGTCTATTACAAGTGAAAACAAGCCTTAAATACATGGCCTCAATCAAAAGATCAACGGCTACAACTGATTCTTGCTCAAACAAGAAAATTTAAACTGAAATAAATTAACTTAAACAGCAGCTGGTTGGATCCTTGACACCTAAACCCCTTGCTTATCTCCATTCCTGAGGTGTCAACCCTTAATAGCATTAAGGTACTTGCTAATGATGGCTTTGGGAGGAGTTTTGTAGGTGATTACATCGAGCTAACTCAGCCTGCCAGCAAGTACAACACACTGAAATCCAGTGGACAATATGGTATTTCTTGCATTCTGGTGCTGGTTAAAAGCTGATGCTACAGGATCTGATTCTGCAGCTTGAGGGCCTTGCTAGATAAACATTTAGACACATTTTCAAGCCCTTATACTTGCCAAAACGAGCTGCTAAGTTGGAGATAAAATTCTCCCCTTGAACTGCTGCTGCTGCTGACCTCCTGCTGGTCTGCTGTTATCAGAAAACTAATTCCATAGCAAAATCCAGTAACCTTCATCATTTAGGAGCTGATTATGAGCTTATAAATGAGTTAGGGCACTGATCAAACGGGATTGGTCTCTTTGGACAATCATGAGTTACTGGAAGCATATAAAACACCCTAAACAAGCTGATTGCAGGATGCCTTTTATTCTGACTGAACTGAACCAAGACTGCTGTGTGAGCGTCAAAATGACTTGGCTTGATTAGAATAAACGCTTCGATGTCCAGCAAACCAATGATCTTCCTAAAACAGCTTCCACATTGAGTTGAATGGCCTCACAGAATTGATGTTTCTGGTGGCTAAGCAGCAAGGTCTTATCTGGTTCATCCTGAGGGTCTTGTTCTGGCCCTTGGTCTGCATCACTTTTATTAATTCCGTTTTGAAGTTGTATTGAAATATACAATTTAATTACTCAATTTCTATTACACATACTTTTACTTACTCAATTATGTGAGTAAGGATCATTTACTGACTACACATGCCTAAAATGACATTTATGAAATAGATTCAATGCCTAGTTATCATTTCTCATTATGGATAAATGTTATCAAGTCAGAACATATTTATCAAGTCAAATGACATTTGTTTAAAGACTCAAGGTACGTCCATTGCCTGTATCTTCAGAAATCATAACATGTTTATCAAGTTACAACTCTTAATGTATTTATCAATGAATCAGTTTATACAGTGATTTGCCATTTAACTTGTGACCCTATCAGTTATCATCTATAGTGTGCCAGCCCATTATTTACCCACGCGACTTCAGGCCAACGCTTGATCAGATTGGCAGGTGTACACCTATGTGTAGATCGTTTCATTGCAAGGGGTTCCCATTAAGATAATAATGAGCAATTCAGCTTCATATTACTTTCATTTTCATCGTTATTGTGAACTAATGAATTGTAAAGGCGGGTACACATCAACAGTGTTTCTACGCTCATTTTACAATATAGGAATGCATGTACTGTGTTTTAGCTAACATTTTCAAATTGTTTTCATGTTTTCCATTTGAGGTGATAAAACATCACATGTTTCTCCATTTACCAAGCCCTTTTGGAAGTCATCAGATGCTCACAATGGATTCAGATAGCATAAATGTTGGGATCAGCCTCAAGGTGAAGTTGGGTCTATATTCAATACACTTGTGTAGTGTGGAGTGCGAGTTAGCATATGGTATGATTAAGTGGATTACAATGAAGTTGAACTATTATGGACTTTGGTCTTAGAGTGTTTCAGTTTAATAGATATTGTAATTGTGAACATGAGTTGGAGGATTAAATGGTTTCAATGAGCCTGCCTTTATCAAGACGGCGGTAGCGCCTTCCATCATTAAGTCTTTTGTTATGGTTATCTATGAATCAAGTAATTAGGAATTTGAAGGCGTTATTGACTTGGTATCGGAGCTAAGGTTTTAATGGCCACTATCAGCTATCAAGTGTTTATGAGTTGGCTATCATGTTGTGTATGAGTTATGTTGGACCAGTTAAGTGAGCTATTGATTGTAAGTTCATATGTACAAGCATATATGGAGGAACCATTCCATTTGGGTGACTCAATCATTTGGTAATATCCTGAGAATCGAGCACTAGCAAAGTGGAGTGAGGAACCATTTGGGTCACCTGCTAGTGAGGCATGCTCTCATTTATCTGGGAGTTGTATTGTATGTTTCATTTCTATCATTTTTTTAAATTTTTGCAATCGTACACTCCGGGTGTGTGACCCGTTGAGTTATGAACTCCGGTGTGTAGCCGTTGAGCTATTGAAGTGTTTCTCTCCATTTCAGGTATCTATTGTAAGGCTTTAAGCCTATTTTTAGTCAGTTTTTAAGCAGAACTCTATCCATTTCGGCCAGGATTAGAGAGTTTTATTGAGGTGTGTTAATATACCTGATCTTGAGTACAGTGATGGTTGAAACCCGATGTGGGGATGTCATTTGCAATGTCTTAAGGGATTAATACAGTGTCAAGTTAGATGTAAAACTCTAGATGAGGAAATGCCTTGTGGGGCAATATCTTTGAGGTGAACCAGTATGAGATGAACACTACAATGAGTGCTTATATATGGTGATAACAATTAGTAGGTTATGGTGTGCTACTTAGCATTATATGTGTGGTATAATTAAGATTAAGCCGCCATGTATAGGAATTATATGGTCTTGACACTAAGACCTTACATCAGCAATGCTCCCATTACTTCCTATCATTGACATATTTCTGCCCTAGTTACATTGAATTGCTCAGAGGTATCATTTCTTTGCCACTAACACTCTCTTGGTTTGTAATGGAGTGCTTATGAAAAATCTCATATGTGGTCTGTGGGGAGTCCTTTAAACACATCTGAGTAACCTTTCTTATAGGCGATTCAAACCCTGACAATCATAACCATTTAATTCTCTGTTTCCATAATGGAGCCTATAATGACCCCTGGTATGCAATTCTTCAGAAGCATATTTGACCTATTCTACTTACAGTTAAGTCATCAGTATGTTCATATTTTTACTGTCACCTACTTTAACTCCTTGCTTCTATTTGGTTACTATTCATTATTGCTTGCAAAGCCTTTGGTTGCTTCAAACCCAACCATTGAGCGCCCTTTCAGTAATTAAATGGATCCATATTGTTCGTGTTCCTATAGCACCGTAATGTCATGTTGGCATACTACTCTGTGGCCGTGACTACATGTCGTTACTCAACTTATTTTGGCAATAATTTCTTTACTAGTACAGCCTATCTTGTTAATAATAAACAACGATTTATGCTATTTCCATCTGTGAGCAGTTTCGGAGTTTATATGCCTACCCAAGACTTCCATTTACGGCAAAATGTGTTGTTGATGGATGCCATCATGTTCAGTCATAAGACTGACTCCTTCATCTTGACGTATTGGCCTTTTAAACACCAGATGAATAAAATTTCCCTTCTGGTGGTGTTGACCCTGATCTTCATCAATTTACTCACATACGGGTACCATATGACTTTTCAAATGCCTATTTGGTAATCTGTTGGATTTCTTCACCTTCGGTACTTATTACTCCCTCTCAACTTCATAACATCGTTAATTTGCTTTATTATCATTACCATCATGAATAAACTGCATGTCTTGTATATGCAGGTCATTTGTATGCCTTACCTCTTTCATTACGAATCTTTGTCCTTTCATTCATTCAGCTTACATGTCGGTCATTTACTATCAATAAAGAAATATCTTTGCAAGAGTTCATGGTGTTGTTACATCTCTTTACAGTTTAGATCGTCCCCCTCTCTTTTAAATTTACTGAGACCAATAAGCAGTTGAATGTGTTATCTTTTATAAATATGCCTCTATTAGTATTGCTGGAACCATATTCATTGGGCAATCAATCCAGTTTGATTGGCAGACATTGCTATCATTATGGGGATGAACTAACTGTGAAATTATAGAAGATGACTTGTAAAGATCTTAAGGTGAGCTTGAGGAACGAGAAAGACTATACGTGTGTTTCTATGGACCGAGGGAAGAAAAACCCTATTTTCGCCTAATTACACTATGCAAGCAAGTAAGTTATCGTGTCAGTAATGCATTGAATATTCGTGATATGCAACCACACTCGGTATATACATATTCATTACATTTTGTGAATTTAGAGATGTTTCATCTAAGGACTTTCATAACTCTTTTCCCCCAAGAAACATTGATTTTCAGATCAACCTAGTTCAAGGTGCTCAATCCATTTTCAGAGCCCCTATCATATGACCCGCAGCAGAGTTCAAAGAACTAAAGATTTAGTAAGATGAGTTGTTACAAATGGGAGTTATTTACCCAAGTGTGTCACTGTGGGAAACCCTAGTTTTATATGTGCGAAGAATGAAGGTAGAATCTTATGGTTGTGTATAGCGTATAGAGAGTTGAACAAGATCATTACTAAAAACAATTTCCCTATTCCTTGAATAAATGATTTATGGGATTAACTACCAACAACAAAAGTCTTTTTCAGGAATGATTTGAGGTCTGGATATCACACTTAAACCATGCAACCACAATTTATCTTTTGCAAAAATGCCCTTTTATAGTAATTCTTGTAATTGTTTGCTTGGCTCATCTTCAAAACTTGATACTATCAGATATTGTTTAATCTCCCTTGCATCTCAACCCGATATTTTCTATTAGCATGATCTTCCATGTCTTTGCAAACCCATTGTTAAATGTGCAATACATTTTTGTTCAACCTTATATGGTTGTCAACATTCCAGTGCTCTCGACCTTCACCATCTTTATTTCATGAGCATGAGTTGTAGTTCATTTCGTTGAGCGTTGATTCACACATCTACCTTATATCTCATTTATTCATAATGATAATCTTGTATAACTTGTTTTGAATTTATAATGTAATTTAACTCTCATTGGTGTGGGTGATTGCGATTGTTATAATCCTCTTACTCTCCTTATTTTGAACTTTAACTCCCACACATATATCTTACATGCTCATAAGTAAACTTTAACTCTTCTGTTCAATCTTATTGCTGGACTTGAATTGGTTTCATATGAGCAAAGACACGTTTCTAATGTCACTTGTTCAATCTATTTACTTATACATTGGTACTTCGCTCGTCCAATCTATTGATCTATCCATTGCACTTTACCAGTTCAATCCATTGATCTAGTTATTGCACTTGCAATTCTTACACCTATATCTTATATCCTCATAAGTAAACTTTAGTAATCCTTATTTAATCTTATTGCCGTACTTGACTTGGCTCCATATGAGCAAAGGCATGTTCCCACTGCAGCCTATTCAATCCATTTATCTATTCATCAGACCTTGCTTGCTCAAGCTATTTATTTATCCGTTGTACCTTGTTTATCCAATCTATTTATCTATTTACTGTATTTTGTTTGACCACTCCCTCCATTGCATTTATCCTGTCAATGGTATCTAGAAAGTCACCCGCTTGGAACTTTGTTGTTGGCCATCTTGTTTTTAAATCATTAGCTAAACTCGAAGGTAACCATGCCATCTATCTTCTTGGATAACTACGTATTGGATCCTTTATAATCAATATTTCTAAACCATGATTGTTATGGTATTATGGTTCAAAATTCTGGATACACTCATGGTTATCTTTATTCTAACCACCCATGATAATCTCTCCTTTATTAGCCTTTTCTAGTTTCATTATTCATTTCTTTTGTATGCAATGATTCGCTTGGCTAACAATCCCATCGCTCTCATCCTTAGTCATGGTCATTTCATCACCCATTATCAACCGGGAGCATATCCTTGAGTAATCTGATGAGGGGAGATCATGTGATACATTAAGATTATCAGATGATTTTGATAAGGGAATAGTCTCAAGCACTGTCTATTTATATTTGAGTAAGCTAGAAGAAACATTGAGTATAAGGTTAGAGCTAAACCAAACAAGCATTAAGAGGGAAAAATTCAAGTGCATGTTGAGGTGATACAAGGTCGACATTAGAGTCGTGCCTGTCAAACCAGGAAACAACCAAAGCTGCAGATGGGTTATAGAATATTCCAAAAGGCTTTTTTAGTCAAAGGTAGTAAAAGACCGACTATCCAAGGACAATTAGGGACTAGTTACATTGGGCCTTATAATCCATTGAAAGGTTAGATCTTGTAACTTGTTGACTACACCTGCCTGTTGAACCCGGACACGTACTTAATGTGTTTTATAGCTCGTAATAGTACTAGAGTAATTATCAGGGTATACAATAGTTTTCATTAGTGGACAAGGTGATGAGCTAGTAGTGAGCACCTCCTCACTAGTAACAAGGTTCCTTTCTTTGGAAAAGAATATCAATTTTGAACTCAAGTAATTGAGTTCATTGAAGCTAGTGTGTGAGAAGTATCCAGATCTGCTACTGAAACATGGGATTAAGTAGTTATACAATATGCATACACCTTTAATCACATAGCTTGTTGACTAGGTCTGCCTATATAACTCAAACACGTGCATAATGTGTTTCTTACCTTATAACTTAGGCAGTACATTTCAGATCCTGACCATGCTCCCTTAACTAGACCCATTTGCGATCACTGAGGGTCTCGTATTTGAAGAGCACCCAGTTCAGATACTAGATCATAGGAATACGTAGCTACGCATCAAGCAGATACCTATAATCGAAGTACATTGGCAAATCATACCACCTCATAATCCAGTTAGGGAAACCGAGGATGAGATGCAAGCCAAGTACACACATCTATTTAAGATAAACTTACATGTTTTGGCAAAGTTCATAAGTTTCGAGAACGAAACTCTTTAAGGGGGAAGACTGTAATAGCCTGACCCTAAATCATGTTTATTTATTTAACTAAGCAATGTTATTAATTTTTTACATTTATTTATAGCATTTAATCTTCTCGGCTGGGAGAATTCATTTTGGGCTCCACTTTGCAATTCCATTTTCATCTACCGTAACAATTTCGGGTGAATCGATATTAGGTTCTGATAAATATGATTAGGTGATAAATTATTTTTCATAATTTCACAAAAATTTAACTTTTAACCATGCAAAAATTTGGGCCCAAATTCATTAATTTTGGCCCAATCCATTCGAGCTTGAATTGCTGCCTGATTCATTTTGGGCTCAAATTGTGGCCCGAAAATTTTGGTGTTATTAAATTAAGTTAATCACCATTATTTGCGTCTAATTTTAATTAGCATAAAGTCACTTTTCATGCTTAAATATTAGCCATGTATTCAAGATAAACTCAAAATCATTTTCATTCAAGTAGAAACCTTAGTCTTCTTCTTCCTCTCTCCTCTAAACCTCCATGGCAGCAGCACCACCAGCCCCTCCTATTGCTGTTTCAGCCTGCTGCCGCCACTCCGACCACCAGCCCCTACCCTCGACACCACCATCCACCATCCCCAACTCCTATTACCACCAAACGCCACCTACATCTTCATATATTCAAGCTCAAAGTGAGTAACTTTATCACCTATCTTGTTGATTTTGGTTTTGATTCTTGGTTTTGTGTTGGATTTGATTATGGATCATGTTAGCTTAATGTAAATAAGAATTATTTTGATGTTTTAATTGTTAGTTAAGCTTAAAAGCATGCAAGGGTTGAGGTTGTTCGTGATCATGCAAGCTTAAACTTGAAGTGATGGATTTGCATTGTTTTGTATATGATTTTGCAATATTTAGTCCTATTAATGATTATGATGATGTTGTTGATGATTTGGAATGATTTCAAGTGAGGATTTATGTGAACAAAAGAGAAGAAAGCAAAAACAGTGTGGCTGCAATCTAAAAGAAAACAAGGGACATTTTGCCAATAAACTGTTCATTATCGGCCAAGCTGAAAATTATGATTTTTGGTTGGTAGATAGATCAATGAGTTAGCTTTCAAATTCCTTTTGAAGCGCTTTAATCTAAGTTGACTCGACAAATTTATGGTCGTTTTACGAGGATTGCGCAAGTTAGACCAAAACTGGCATACTTATGTTTTAGCCCCATTTTGGGAACCCTATGATAGGACTCATGATTTTAAGACTTCTTAATCTTTCCATATTGAGGTTTTTGGTCTCCATTTGAGGTCAAGGGGGAAAGTTATGAATTTTTGAAGTGAACTGACCAACTTTGGTACAAATTGCGCTATTATTGCAATTTCTGTGCAGTGTATACTTGGAGGAAAATTCTGAAAATTTTACTACAGATTGTCCATATTATTTTCAAATATTCTATAAGATTTCATGAATTTTCGTTGAGTATTTTGACTTCAGTGATTTTTGGAAACATTTTGAATTTTTGTGTAAAGAGTAATAGTAAAGACTGAGAGAGATTGGTCATGCACTCACGTTGTGTATTTTGGGCCAAGCAAGGTTATTTAAGGGGGAAATGAATAGTCATGGACTTTCATCGAGCTTTTAGCTTGATTAATGAGAAAAACAGAAGACAAGTACACAATTTGAGAGCTTGTTTATGAGCTTTGAATCAATTATGAATTTTACAAAGAAAATACCAAGTTTAGTGAGCTAATAGCTTCTATTAAGTTCAACGACTCATTTGGGGTGGATCTCTATATATAATGGATTTATAAATGGAATATGGGAAGTGGGGATAATTTTTGACTCGAAAACCGTATTTATCAGAAAGTTATTGCAGTTATGCTATTTTAAACCAAGATATATCTCTCTTGGCCCCAAATCTTTATTACTTAATTCAGAATGTATCAAATGTATTTAACAAGCCAATCTAGTGTACTCGCTGTTATCTTGAACCAAGATATACATCAGCGAGCTTTAAACTCGTATCAGCAACCTATCTCAGAAAAGGCCACAACCACTCCCTCATTTGTCACCATCAAGGCATTTTCCTTTGTAATCTCATCTATTTCTCTATGCTCTATTTAACTTTGTTTTACTTTGTATCGGATTTAATTACTTTTATTAATTCAGTTTTGAAGTTACATTGAAATACCCAAGTTATGTATACCATTTAATTACTGAATTTCTATTACACATACTTTTACTTACTCAATTATGTGAGTAACGATCATTTGCTGACTACACATGCCTACAATGACATTTATGAAATAGATTCAATGCCTAATTATCGTTTCTCGCTAAGCATAAATGTTATCAAGTCATAACATATTTATCAACTCAGATGATATTTTTTTAAAGACCCAAGGTACGTCCATTGCCTGTATCTTCAGAAATCATAACATGTTTATCAAGTTACAACTCTTAATGTGTTTATCAATGAATCAGTTTATACAGTGATTTACCATTTAACTTGTGACCCCATCAGTTATCATCTATAGGGTGTCAGTCCATCATTTACCCACACGGCTTTAGGTCAACTCTTCATCGGATTGGCAGGTGTACACCTATGTATAGATCGTATCATTGCAAGGGGTTCACATCCAGATAATAATGAGCAATTCAGTTTCATATTACTTTCATTTTCATCATTATTGCAAACTACATGAATTGCAAAGGCGGGTACCCATCAACAGTATTTTTATGCTCATTTTACAATACAGGAATGCACGTACAGAGTTTTAGCTTGCATTTTTGAATTGTTTTCATGTTTTCCATTTTAGGTGATGAAGTATCACATGTTTTTCCATTTACCAAGCCCTTTTGGAAGTCATCAGATGCTCACAATGGATTTAGCATAGCATGAATGTTGGGATCGACCTCAGGGTCAAGTTGGGTCTATATTCAATATACTTGTGTAGTGTGGAGTGTGAGTTAGCACATGGTATCATTAAGTCGATTGTATTGAAGTTGAACTATTATGAACTTTGGTCTTGCAGTGATTCAGCTCAATAGATATTGTGATTGTGAGCATGAGTTACAGGATTAAATGGTTTCAGGGAGCCCTGTCCTTATTAGGATGGTGGTAGCGCCTTCCATCATTAAGTCTTCTATTGCAGTTATTTATGAATCAAGTAATTAGCAATTTGGGGGCATTACCTGGATCATGGATAATTGCTACATTATGATGATATATTAAACATCAAAGATTGATATATAATGTTTCATAATCATACTTTAATCAAAATGTTAAGTGAGTAAATGAGTGACTAGATAACATGAAACTAACCCTTTTATATTAATAGGTTAATGGGTAAATTTAAGGTCAATCCGTTCAAAAAGCAATGGGGTACAGCTCACAGTTTTCAACTAGTTCAACAAATGGGTTATGTTCAGGACAAGGATTTATCAACCTGTTTAAGATCGACACAAACACAAACTCAACC
Source organism: Selenicereus undatus (assembly GCA_017589665.1). Taxonomy (NCBI): domain Eukaryota; kingdom Viridiplantae; phylum Streptophyta; class Magnoliopsida; order Caryophyllales; family Cactaceae; genus Selenicereus; species Selenicereus undatus. Next base: position 54,076,866 of record JACYFF010031955.1, read on the forward strand.
CGACCTAACCTGTTTTATAGCCCTATGCTGCCGGATCAATGTTATGCTCTTCTTTTAATTGAACCGGTAATTAAAAAAGGAAATGATAAGGAACGGAAAAAAGCAAAAGAAAGAGCCAATCATAAAGGAAAAGAAGCCTACCCTCTGTCAATTTGTTGAATATTCTATAACGCACACATGACGACATCCCAATCTCCTCACTCCTCTCAGATTGCTGCACCACTAAGGCATTGACATACCTACCTTTCGTGTTCATCACACGAATGTCTGACACTCAGCAAGCGCATGGGTGTTGTAGTTCAGATTAAATATCGTTACCACAGAAACCAATGCAATCTACTAAGTTTATCCCTTTAAAATGCTAAGCAAAATATGTGTTGAGTTGGGATATCCTCTAACACTATCTATTACTAAATGAATGCTATTCACTAATTTAAGAATTCTATAAATTAAGAATACCTAGGGGTTTGCTTTACCAACAATGAACTGGACTCGACAAATGAAGTTTATGCTGACTCAAATTTGGATGAATCAAAGTATACAATCATAAGTAATTCAATTCTTTCTTTCAAAAATAAAATGAATTATTTAGACTAACCAAATTACCATTCTTTCAAAGGTTCATGAATCAGTCAAAATTAAGGATTTAAATTGTTAAATTTCCTCTTAAAAAGCAATTTTCTTTCAAAAATTAACTAAATTAAGCCCAAACTTGGCGATCTAATAGTGGATTTTCCCTTTCAGTACCTCACCCAACCATTTGATAATTTGCAACCAAGCTTAGCCTAAATTACTAACAACATTCACAACACAAGATTAATTAAAACAATCCAAATAGGTTGAGCATTTTATTGACAAAGATCAAGGGTCTAATTTTATTGTTTGGCTATCAAATCCCTATACTAAAGAAAACTACTCACTCATGATTATCAATCAAACAAGAAAGATCAAACCAAACATCAAAACAAACAAAAACTATTCTAATGGAGTTTAGAGAGTAGAGAAGAGAATGGGCTTAGTAATAATGGAGTTCTTCACAATTCTTCAATATTCAAGCCTTCAAATTGCAAGTGATCTTCTTTCCAATCACCCTTTTCCTCCTAAAATGATAAATAAACAAGACCATTCGAGAGAGTTTTTTTTGGGATTGATTTCTTCTTCTTTCCCTAGCAGCAGAGCATGCCTAGTTATAGCAATCAACGTTCATTCTGAGCCACTCAACTGAGCAAAACAAATAGTAGCAATTGTTATAGGTTTGTAACATATCATGGCCTCCACCACAGATAGTCCATGGAGGCCTCTGTCTTGGTTGATTCTTGTTCTTCTTTCTCTCCATGGGCATAGTTGTTGTAACGCCCCCAAAATGCTAATGGCATGATTTATGGAAAACTGCAGTAAAAGACTTAATAATAGAAGCCCCAAAATGCTTTCTGAAGATATAGGCAATGGACGTACCTTGAGTCTTTAAAAAAAATATCATCTGACTTGATAAATATCATCTGTTTCATAAATGTGAACTTACTTGATAAAAATGTTATGACTTGATAACACTTATGCATAATAGCCAACGATAACTAGGCCTCGATTCTGTTTCATAAATATCATTGTAGGTATGTGTAGTCAGTAAATGATCCTTACTCGCAGAATTCAGTATGTGTAATAGAAATTGATTAATTAAATGGTATACATAATTTAGGTATTTCAATATAACTTCAAAATGAATTAATAAAAGTAATAAATCCGATATAAAGTAAATGAAAGTAAAATAGATCCCAATGAGAGAAATGAGATTACAAAGGAAAAGGCCTTGATGGTGATAAATGAGAGAGTGCTTGTGGCCTTTTGTGAGATAAGTTGCTGATACGAGTTTAAGGCTTGCTAATGTATAGCTTGGTTCAAGATAACAGCTAGTACACTAGATTGGCTTGATAAATAATTCTGAATTGAGTAAGTAATAAAGGTTTGAGGCGAAGAGATATATATCTTGGTTCAAAATAACATAAATTGCAATAACTTGGTCTAATAAATATGGTTTTTGACTTACAACTCCCCTTAGTTCTCATATTTCATTCATGAATCTGTTAGATATAGAATTTCACCCCAAATGAGTCATTGAACTCAATAGAAGCTATTAAGCTTACTAAACTTTGTATTTTCTTTGTAAAATCCATAATTGATTCAAAGCTCATAAACAAGCTCCCAAATTGTATACTTGTCTTCTTCTTTCTCATTAATCAAGCTAAAAGCTCCACAAAAGTTCATGAATATTCATTTCCCTCTTAAATGACCTTACTTGGCCAAAAATACACAAAATGAGTGTGTGATCAATCTCACTCAATCTTTATTATTGCTCTTTACACAATTACTCAAAATACCTCCAAAAATCACCAAACTTAAAACACTCAACCCAAATTCCTGAAATCTAATAGGAAATTCAAAAATAATATGGAAAATCTATAGTAAAATTTTTTGAATTTTCCTCCCAGTATACGCTATACAGAAATTGCAATAACAGTCCAATTTGCACCAAAGCAGGTCAGTTCACTTCAAAGTTTCATAACTTTCACCATTGACCTCAAATGGAGACCTAAAATCCTAATATGGAAAGATTAAGAAGTCCTAAAAAAGTTTTATTTACAACACAAAACATGATTCACACAATAGGGTTCCCGAAATGGGGCTAAAACATAAGTGTATCAATTTTGGGTGAACTTGCACAATTCTAGAAAAACAGCCATAACTTTGTCCACAAAACTCGGATTAAGGAGATTCAAAAGGCATTTCAAAGATAACTCATTGTTCTAGATCCTCACAAAAATTCATAGGTTTTGGACAAGCGACGCATTGCCAGTGTTTCCCGGAACAGTCCCCTGTTTTCGGGCCCTTCACAGCTTGCCACCTACTTTATTATCCTCCTTTTTTGCATAATTACCCTATAAAATCACTTGTTGAAGTTACCAAACCATGGGGTGACCCTCAACATCACTTTAGATTGCCACAATCCATAATTTTTACTTCATAATCATCCAAGATTCATTTTCAATCTAATAACATATCCAACATCATAAATCACCTCATGTGATCTAAATCAACATATTTAGTACAAAAAATCACTTAAATCATGCATGATCATGAAAGCTCTAATTCTTGCTCATTCAAGAGAACATCCAAATAACCATAATTGGTTTCAAAATGATCATCTAACATCATATTTTCTATGATTTATAACACAAATCACAACAAGATACATAAACAAGTTCAAACTCATAGTTGTTTAATTTCAAGTCACTTGATCATGTTCTTGATCAAATACCCATAACTCCAAACATCTCCAAACTTAATAAAAATTGCATAATAACTATCAATTTGATCATACAAACAATAATCATAACTAAAACAATCCCAAAAACTCAAAATAGAACAAGTTAGTGTTTAGGTATACCTTACTTTAGGCTTGAATTAGAAGAATGAGGGGGCTATTTTGAGTGATTTTGGTGGTAGGACATGACAGCTAGTAGCAAGGGGAAGTCAGGGCAGCCAAGAGGTGGTTGGAAAAGTGGCCGAAAACCACAAAATATGGCGGCACAAGGGGCAACAACTGCTACCCCTGTTTTTTGCAGAAAGGGGGTGAGGTAGAGAGAGAAAATGGAGAGTTAGGTCTTGTTATTTTTGCTGAATTTTTGTGTGTAAAAATTATCAATTAATAGCCACATATGGCTGCAAATTTTCAACCCAAAAAGTAGCTTTTGGCTAATTAAAATTAGGTGCTAAAATGAGCAATTGGTGAAATAACAAAGTTAGCAAGATTTTGGGCTTTCGTTTTGGGCCCAACAAGCTAAGTTCGGGCTTGAAAAATTATTCGAAGTTTGGGAAAAATTTTGTATTACTCAGTATTAAAGTTTACCGAAGGTAAGAAAATAACTAGTCATTAGATTATATTTACGGATGCCTAATATCGATTCACCTAATGTTTAATTAATTAACGAAACTTGAATTAAAAATAAATGAAACTTAAATTTCAAAGTGGAGCCCAAATGAAATATCTTCCAACCAGGATGATAAAATTCGATAAATGAAAAAGGAAAATCCAAATGACGTGAGGTAATTCGGTAAATATATAAATTGAGTGTAATTGAATTAATAAACATGATTTGGTTAAACAAATAACCATGAGTGATTAAATCAAAAAATACGATTAATTAAATGAATAAACATGATTAATTAAAATAAATAAATATGAATTAAATAAATATATATGGGTTAGGATTGGGTTATTACAGTTGCTGGGGGGCATCTGTGGTGAGTCAAAAACTTATTTTCTAAGGGTCATTGCTTGGTCAAAACTACCTCAATACCTACAAAAAGCATCAAAGAACTACACCAAAGCGTAAAATGGGAATTTGGGATATAAATTAGAACATCAAGCTCATGGATTCCCCAAGAGTTCAACAAAATGACGCTAAAATGAAGTAAAGGCACGTGTCAAACTCCCCCATGCTTGAACCGTTGCATGTCCCTAAGCAACTATGAAGCCAAAACTATGATGAAGAACTTCCTTAAGTAATTATTAGTGGCGTCATTAATAGCCAAACTGATCCAAAGAGTTAGCCCAAAAGTGAGTTAAGCCTTTCTAAATAGATAGGGGGACAAAGTTTTCGAAATACTAGTAGAGACTATCACATCAAATATCGAATAAATCACTCAAATTAACTTAGACACTTATATTGGCACATGAAGGAGGTGAAGCTAGAAGAACCAGTAGATCCTCACTTAAGCAATGAAGCACTCATTACTCATGTGCTTCAAAATATAACTTGTTCTACCAAATCTCATTCCAAAGAATCAAATCTATCATAAGCTTGGTATGACTCTCAAATTCGCCATCACTAGAATGCAAAACACACTAGGCTATCTTAAGAACTTAAATAGCTTTGTAACAGGGCAATGGGTAAAGATAAGAAGGGATCAAATACTTGGGATTGCAGAGCAAAAAGCCTAAGACTAAGAGCATAAATCATCTTCTCCGAACGTTTCACAAAAATAGTTCTTAAACCTTAATATGTCAAAGATATAAGCAAATCCCCTTAGTTGGTCCATAATGAGAGAAAGTGCTACAGTATATCCAATACAAAATCAATGCCAAATCCTTTTATTTCATTTTTTTTCTTTTTTCCAACATTTTTTTCTTTTTTTTTCTAAGTGTTTATTTTCTTCTTTTTTTTCAATTTTTTTTTTCTAAAAGAAGGATCTTGGCATAGAACAAGAAGTACCTTTCAACATTTCTCAACAAATTCTCAATTACCAACCCAATTTACACCAACGAATTTTTGCATAAATCCCTTATTACACCCAAACAAATCACAGCAAACAAAGATGTCAACATTCACAAACTACTCCCAATCAATCAATGAAACTCTATAGTCTTGGCAAAAAGCGTAAGATGTGTATTTGGCCAAGGATTACAGTATAGGTTTGCATCAATAAACATTTTCAAGGCTCAAAAGGGGTTAGAAGGGCATAAATCATGCATAACAAGGGTGGCTATTTGGTCCACGTTGCTCATTAATTCAAAGAATGCCTCAATCATGTTGCCGAAATGTGTATGCTAAATGTGATCTTGAACAAGAGTCAAAGCAAGCTCTAGAGATTAGAAACTAGGAAGAGACACACATGAAAAGGAATAAGAGACTAAAATCGATGAACTAGTATGTTCAAGCTCAAAGGCTCACAAGACGACTACCTAAGTTCAACTTGAAAATTAGATCTCATATGCCCAATATTCATGCAAAGTGTCATTAAGCAACCACTTCACATTGAACATGATGGTCAAATTAAGACGCACATTTCTAAACCTCATTGTCGAACATTTTTATTTACAAATAGGCATAACTAAACGATCAAATTTAAGATCAAGAAAAGCTACGTAGTCTAAAGACTCATCATTAGAGGATTTTTTTGTCTTTTTTAGGGGGTTTTTTTTTGTTATTTTCTAATGCAAGGTAATCCTAATATGTAATTTCTAACCCTAGATGCTCCTAGTAATAATACTAAATATCTACATAAAGAAAAAATATGAAAAGAAATCTAAAATGGGAAGAAACCTAAATGCACAATTATGCTCTAACCATGCCTAAATGCATGACCTAAAATATAAACCATTCACACAACATCATACACATATTCACAACTGATCACTCATAACTCCGCCGTGCCGAGACAAAGCATTGTACTCAATGCAAGCACAATAGAATCAAGGGGGAAGGGAAAGGAGAACTGAAAAGGATAAGGAAGGGGGGAAGGAGGAAAGGGTGTTGAGATATATACTAATCACACCAAGTCTCAAGACAATCCCTAAAGTCCTGAAAATATTAATTTTGGGAAGCAATCATCCCAAAGAGCTTATTATGCTGCTCCTGAACAAAGTCATGGAGGAAGGCATGCTTAGTTTGGACATATGCCCATAAGGAATGTTGCTCCTCTTGTATGGACAGAAGGGTAACATGGATATATGTATAGTCCTAGGAAGAGGAAGGTCGAGTTAAACTAGAAGAGGCTAGATAGGGTGGTGGAGGAGATGTGAGTGCGAGATGAACTAACTCCTCATCACCGGGCGTAAATAAGAGATTGCCCTAGTTCAAAAGAGTAGTTCAATCAACATTTGGAAGAGGTATAGGCCTATTTCCAAGGTAAATCCAACACATACAACCACCCTCCATCGTACAAAACTTCATTTGCTCAAAGGCCATTAATGCTTACCTTTCAAACCAAGACACTCTATCATCAAGGTTGGGTTCAATACCAACCGACCTAGCTATAGGGGTGATAAGATCCCTAATCACTATCCTCTTCGAAAAATTAGTAGTTGCACTCAACAACTATTTGGCACAGAAAGAACTAGGGTCAATACGTGTTCCTTCTAACATGCTATGCAAGAAATACAGCTCGAACACACGAGTCACATTCAAACTATCCTTTTGAGTAAATGATCCACAAGCAAGAACACGTTGGGCTACTCTAATGTAGGGGTTCCTAATAATGGTGCCTTTAGAGTGACTAGCTTTATATTGGTAATTTATAGTGATGGTATATTAAAAAGCATTAGGATTAAACTCTCAAGGCACATGACATTGGTCCAATGGCAAACTAGGTGGAAAACCAAACATACTATTAAAAGTACTCAAATTAAGTTCATAGAACTCCCTGTTCAAGTAAAATGAAATATAACCCTCTTGATATCGAGGAACACCTGTGACTTCAACTTGCAAAGTAGTTAAAAATTCCAAGGTAAGGTCACAATATGTATGGTCTCGAGTCTCTAACAATTTACTTATACCTCCACTAGCAAACAACCAACGAATATCATCCAACAACCCTATACTAGTCAACAAATCCTCATCAAAGTACCGAGCAGCAACAACACACTTACTACTGAATGTATTATATCTAGTAACATGCTTAGGAATAGTTAAACCAAGTGGGGTAGGAAGATTACCTTGGTTTTGCGTGTTGGTGGATGTTTAGGAAACTTGTTGGGGAGCTTGACTCGAAGCCCCCACTCCTTAAGTAGTCCTTGCTCTCTTCTTTGGTGCCATGAGTATGGAATGTATATGGGTATGTTTGGGTGAATTCTTAACTATGAAGAATAGGACGGAAGAAAGGGAAAATGGGAAATGTGGTACAAAGAAAACGCAATGGGGAAGAAATTATGGAAGAAAGGTGAAAAATTTAAAGAAGAGAAGAGAAATTTGACGTATGGAAGATGCGAGTTATGGGTGGGAAAGAATGTGAGAGAAATGAGAGTAGAAAAGGAAGAATTGGAATGGAAGAAATTTGAGTGAAATTGGTGAAGATTTGAAGGTGGAAAGATGGATGTTAATGGAGGTTTTAGAGATGGAAGGAGAGAGTTTAAAGAGCGAAGGAGTTGAAGGTTGAAGAAGATGGGTAAAAAAGTCAGGTCAGAGGGTAAGAAAAAACCCTTGACCACAGAGAACAGGCCCGTAACCGACCATGGCAACGACTACGAAGGGTTTGTAGTAGGCTATGTTTAGTAATTTTGGGCAGGGCCTCCACGGATCGTGGTTTACACCACCAGGGGTCCATGGTACCTTCTGTTTAGAGCCCTTAAAACACTCTTGTTACTTTTTTTTCTTTGTTGTTTCTTCTTTCCCTTTTCTCTCCTTTTTTTTCTTTTTTTCTATTTTTTTGTGTGTTTTTTTTTAAAAGGAAAGGATTCACTATACACAATCAAAAATAAAAAGAAAAACTATAAAATGTCTTGGGTTGGCTCCGAAGAAGCACTCTTTTAAGGTCGGGAGCTCGACCTTCACCGTTATGCGGGCGTGAGATCAGTAAGTGTGTGGACAGCGGGCTTCTCAATTCTCGAACCACCCTTGTCTCGAACCTTAAAGTTGAAATTGTACAAAAGAAGGTACCACCTCAAACAAACAGAATAGAGATCCTTCTTCAGCATCAAGTAACGCTGGATTGTGCGGTCCGCATGCACAATAATCTTGTAATGGAATCCACCCCCAAAATCAAAGTTATACTTAACTCCGTCCATACGAGGCAAAGACATAACTACTCAGGCAAACCCGCAATAATCACTTATAGAGTCCTTATTAAAAATGTAGGACTTATCCTTGGTTATGCTAGGTGGCAATTGGGCCTCTAAACCTACCTTGGCACAATAAAGGTCGTGGCTCTTGGTGGACACACGATCAAACACAAGAGGGTCGTTAGAACATAATTCATCATCCTTCACATTTGTGTCTGAAATAATCACTTCACTACAAGCAAATGAACAGGGGGATAAATTTCGATCTTCAAATAAACTAAACTCATCATGGCATTTCCCTACATTAAACGTCAAATGTCCCCCTTTTACATCAATCTTGCAACCCGAAATGGCCAAGAAGGACCTCCTAAGAATAATTTAGGTATAGGCATCTTCGGCCATATTAAGAATGACAAAGTCATTAAGCACACAAAAATCACATGCTTTCATTGGAACATTCTCCAAAATACCTAAAGGGTACTTCAAGAAACTATCCGATAATTGGACTGAAATAAGTGTGGGTTGCAACTGTCCAAAGCCAAGCCGCTTAAAAATAGAATAGGGAATCACACTAACACTGGAACCAAGGTCACACAAAGCCTTATCAATACTCATATTTTTAATTGTGCAAGGAACTAAAAAACTATCGCGATCCTTCAGCTTAGTAGGAAGTTGCTCGGGACCTACGACACTGCAATCCTCTCCTAAAGTTAAAGTCTTATGCTCATTAACCATCCTCTCACTCATAGCAATTATCACCTCAGCTCCCCCCTCAAGCCTAGCACCCTCATAACCCTCTAATTCACCTCTAAAGATGACACAATTAAACTGATCCCGAGGACTAGGCTCAAGCTTACTTGGGAGTCTACCTGGGGGTGTGGATGAAGAGGTAGCTTGTTGGACAATTTGAGCTGCCAACATCTTACTATGATAGTAAGAACATCAACCTTCGAGGCTAATTGCTTGAAGTACTCATCTTGCTTTTGCTGCACTAGAAACATATTCTCCATCATGGCCTTTAAATTAGATTTTTGAGGAGCTTGTTGGGGGTAGGGCGGTCTTTGAAATTTGGGGGCCGAACTGGCATTTGATTGAGCCATGGGAGGGGCGGTAGACCTATAGGAGAAATTGGGTTGATTCCTCCAACCCAGATTGGAAGTGTTGGAAAATGGGTCATTGGTCGGTCTAGGGTTGTAATTGTTGACATAATTGACTTGGTCACTAGCATCTTATACAAATGGACTCCCAACTTGACAATTTACAGTCAAATGGTCAATAGAACCACATATTTCACATGACGGGGGAGGGGCATTCGAACTAACAGAATTCACATTCAAACGGTCCAACCTTTGAGTCACAGCATCTATTTTAGCAAAAAGTAGAGTAATAGCATCAAGTTCTAACTTACCTCCAACCCGCTTGGGTTGGCTTCTCTCATTACACCATTGGCAGTTATTAAACATCATCTCCTCTATTGGGCTGTAGGCCTTATTCTCTTTTGATACGACAGCAAGTGCATGGTGGCATTGTAGCAAATCAAGATCGATCCCAAAGAGACTAGATTGATCTATTTAGGCTATGTTCCTTCAAGATATGCTAAGCAAATCAAAGTTTGATATTAAAACTAATTTAATCTAGTATCTAACCTAGTGGATAATCAATCAAGGATTTATATATAACTAGTAATCTCCAAATTCATTTATCAATCAAGCACTTCTTCCTCTAATGATTGTTTTAAAACCAATAATCAAATTATGACAACCCTCTTTCAAGGTGAAGAGAAATACCTAAATCAAATCAATCACCAAATTTCATGGATTTCTTGATTAGTTTAGGTTCATTAGGCTCACAACTATCAAATCAATGGTTTCTCAATCCGTAATTCTCTTTCAAGACATCACGCAATCAAGCCAAATCCTAGGACTCCGGTGTTTGAGATTTCACCTTTCAGTCCTTCATCCAAATACTCACAGCATGCAAAAAAGTGATCAAGTTTCTCACAAGACAATAAACTTCCAGGATTTGATAAAACAATCCAACAATTCCAAAAATACCAAATGATATTAACAGAAGATCAAGAAACTAACAAATGTTTGCATAAATCCAAAATCAAAAAACAAAGATAATCCAAATACAAAACATAAAAATAAGAAAAGAGAAGAGAGAAGAGATGCTCACCCAAAGAACGTGCTTAAACCATCGTGCAAACCCGGGATGGAATCCTTGTAAATCATCACTTCAACTCACTCTCTCTTTCCCCCTAAACTAAACTCTAATCCTAAGTAGAATGAAATGGAGAATGGAATGATGAGATGGTTCTTTCTACTACTTGAGGGACACCCTATTTATAGAAAAACTCGATTGATCTCAGCCACATGATGGGGGAAAACGAACAGGCTCACTGTTACATGCTCACCACTGTCCGTGGCATCCACAACGGGCTGACCATGGAACTCAGTTCTCCTACTTTTCTTCTCTTCCACGGGTATAGCAAATCACGGGCATTCGTACCGAGTCAAAATACATCTAAATGAGGGTCAAATGCTAGGTAAAAATGCGTAATATCCTGCAAAACACATCAAACAACTATACCCAAACATGAATCGAGAATAAGAGGGAAAATAATAACTTAAAGCACAATATTCTCCTAAAAATGACACAAAATAGCCCTAAAATGATATGCATATTGAGCACTTATCAAACTTCCCCATGCTTAAACTGTTGCTTGTCCTCAAGCAAACACTATAAAACTCCGACAAAAGAAGATGCATCTAGTACTCAAACACATAACAACCTCGTAAAAGTAGGCAAGTGATAGCATATGACAAGCAAGAATAGCATTCAATGACAACCCCAAATAGTGCGCAAAACATTTCAAAATTGGAAGGACGAGAAGGTTTTCAAAAAAGTATAAGACCACAAGCTGGATATCAAACTTGATCAACCCAAAGAACCACAAAGCAAGTCATGTAAGCACATGAAATTGCAGAGCTAAAGGGAATGGTAGAACCTCACCTTTTGGAAAATGTGGATCACTCCTGCTCATGTGTTTGAAAATATAGAATAGTTTCACTCAAGACTCATTGCAATGATGCAATCTACGATATGCTTGACAAGATTCTCAAATTCTCCACCACTAAAATGCAATACGCACAAGACAATCAAGAGGGCTTTGTATGGGTTGTAATGTGGGCTATAAGGGTTAAGGGAAAGGGGTGGACAAATGAATTTGGGCAATGTGGAGCTACTTAGCAAAGAGACAAGGCAGCAACCAACAAAACAGCAAGAAACCTTGAAGTTCACTAACACTTCAAACTCCATTAATTCAATGAGCACACCCCATAAATCAAGTAGGAAACGAGTTGACAAAGAAAGAACTTAAGCTATTCACATATCCAATGACAGTCACTTATTCATTCTTTTTTGTTGTTTTTTTTTCGCTTCTCTTTTTTTTGGCAACATGACTTTATCTTCCATTCTTTCTTTTTCCTCAACATAATTTGTTTTTGCAATGAAACAAAAATTTTAATTCTTAAAAGGCATAGGATCACTCACTAGCAACTCACAACCGAATATATAATACACAACCCAAACAAGAGGGAACCAAAGCAAGTGCTCAATATCATCAAGCCCTCAACAAACCAACATATCAAAGCCACTGTAAACTTAATTGTCCCCAAAACCACCCACTACATACTTGAATTGATGCTCCATAGACTTGGCTTAAAGATAGGAATACGTGTTTGGCCAAGGGCTAATATGAAGGGATCACAACAAAGACGGATATAAGCTCAAAGGGGCTAACAAAGGGGAAATAACATGCAACACAAGGGTATGCTATTTGGCTATGTAGCTAAAATGACTAAAGAAAGAATGTCTCTATCACATCATCAACTATGCACATGCTAATGCAGTTTTGAACAAGACTCAAGGCAAGTTCTAGAGACGCAGTATGCAAGAGTCATACACATGAAAGAAAAATATGGGACTAAATATAATGATTACTCCAAATAAGGTTCAAAATCTCATGGGATATCCACCAAAGTCTCAATTAAGCTCATAAAATGACTCCCATGTACAAACATTAGTACTAATGACTCTAGGGATAACAAAGTTCTCAAAGAAGACAAGGGTCAAAACAAGAAATATGGACAAAACCTTCAAAAATTTGTAGCACCAAAAAGGATTACACATCAAAAGATACTCAAGTTCATAAAAGCTATCTTGCCCAAACAAAAGCATCATTGCTCATACTATCCCTCCCCATCTCTGTACGCAGATCTAAAATGCAAATCGAAAAGTCAATTAAAAGCAACATGCAAACAACAAGAAAGCTAAAACTATATGCTCTAACGTGTATGCAAACTAATAACCAAAAATGAAAAACATGACAACTACCCATCCCCCATGCTCAGATAAAGCATTATTATTGAAAGGAAAGAAAACTTAGAGAAGGGGAACAAAAGAAAACAATCTCACCAGGTTAGGTGCTGAAAGCACCTAAGCTATGCGGCGTCGTAATAACCAGGGCACATGGAGCATCAGCCACTCCATCAGGATGTGAAGACTCGGCTCATGAAAGCAGTCAGTGTTAACGCACGCAGGAGCTTATCAAACTCCTGGGACGACAATTCAGAAAATAAAAGGTAAGAGGCAATAACCAAAATTGCACCAAAGAGAATAAGTATCCTCTTAACTTTATCAATGACCATAGAAAAATCATAAGAAGGATTAAAGAATGTTGTCCATGTGATTTTCCTAGGAAAGTCTCCTTGGCATATACAATAAGGATCAATGGAGGCATTCAACCCACTAAAGCAACCTAAGGACACAAATTGTCAACATTCCCACCAAGCATACGATACATATTATCCTTATAGGCCAAATCAACACTTGAATCAAAAATCTTAGGATTATCAATGGGCTCATCTAAAGAATACTCGGAGGAAATAAAGGGTTGTGAACACATCGGGGAAGCACATGAATGATCAAGGGGATTAGGGAGATCAATATTACAACTAAGGCTAGGAGACTCCTTATGCATAAACACATCACATAGGGCCTCCAAAGGAGTATAATCTAGATCATGCACCTTATCAAAAGTATCTTCTGACTCAAAACATGCATAAGAAACATCAAACCTAACATCAAACCTAGAAGGCTCACCCACCTCAAGCCCCGTGCTCTGAGCTAAAGGAAAGGACGAATCAGGTACGGTCAAGACATCATCAGTATTTTCCATGGGTGATGCAAAGTTAGGTTGCACATAGCATCTTTAATAAGGACACGAATTAGTGGCATGGTTAGAAGAATTACACAAGCCACACCAAAAAGGGGCATAATAAGATCTACAATAGAATGCGCAAGGATCAAAAATTGAATATCTATAAACTAGACTAGCCTCCTCAAACTCAAATGAATCCCAAGCAATTCACTTAAACAAATACCATGCATCATCGACACTTTTACCATGAAAACCCCAATACCCTAAAAAAGTTCAGGTTTCACTACTCACACCCTCGTCAACAATGTATAAAATCTCCCATTTACTAACACAATAACCACATTGAGCAAGAAAGACATTTAAACATATAAAATACCTCCAAAATAATTCATGCTCGGACTGGGGGAAATGGAAAATTGCCATTGTTGTTTCTCAATTTTTTTTGTTAATTTTCAAATTATTTTTATAAGTTTTTTTCCATAGAAAAATAAAATGCTAAGTCAAGCCTCTCATGGAAAAGCCAATATTCGACGCTAGTCCCCGGCAACGGTGCCAAAAACTTGATACGGCCGGAAAGCGCACGGTGGCGTTGTAACAAATCAAGGTCTATCACACAGAGATTAGGTTGATCTATTTCGGCTATGTTCCCATAAAATATGCTAAGCGAATCAAAGTTTGGTATTGAAACTAATTTAATCTAGTATCTAATCTAGTGGATAATCATTCTAGGATTTATACAAAACTAGCAATCTCCCAATTCATGTATCAATCAAGCATTTCTTCATCTAATGGTTGTTTTAAAACCGATAATTGAATTATCACAACCCCCTTTCAAGGTAAAGTAAAATACCTAAATCAAATCAATCATCAATTTTCATGGATTTATCGATTAGTTTAGGTTCATTAGGCACACGATTATCAAATCAATGGTTTCTCAATCCATAATTCTCTTTCAAGACATCACGCAATCAAGCCAAATCCTCGAACTCCGGTATTTGAGATTTCACCTTTCAGTCCTTCGTTCAAATACCCACAACATGCAAGAAAGTGATCCTTGCAAATCCAAAATGATATTAACACAAGATATTAACACAAGATCAAGAAACTAACAAATGTTTGCATAAATAAAAAATCAAACAACAAAGATAATCAAAATATAAAACATAAAAATAAGAAAAGAGAAGAGAAGAGAAGAGGGAAGAGATGCTCAGCCAAAGAAAGCTCTTGAACCGTCTTGCAAACCCGGGATGGAATCCTTGTAAATCTTCACCTCAACTCACTCTCTCTTTCCTCCTGATCTAAACTCTAATCCTTAGTAGAATGACATGGAGAATGGAATGATGAGATGGATCTTTCTACTACTTGAGTGATGCTCTATTTATAGAAAAACACAATTCTTCTGCTCTTCTTCTCTTCCACAGGCATAGCAACTTAGGGGCAATGATACAATCTACCATATGCTTGACAAGACTCTCAAATTCTCCACCACTAAAATGCATTGTGCATAAGACAATCAAGAGGGCTTTATATGGCTCGTAATGTAGGCCATAAGGATTAAGGGAAAGGAGGGGACAAATGAATTTGGCGAATGTGGAGCTACTTAGCCAAGTGACAAGAGTGCAACCAACAAAACACCAAGAACCTTGAAGTTCAGTATCACTCCAAACTCCAATAATTCAATGAACATACCCCCATGAATCAAGTAGGAAACAAGCTGACAAAGAAGGAACTTAAGTTATTTACATATCCAATGCTAATGACTTATTCATTCTTTTTTGTTGCTTTTTTTCTGCTTCTCTTTTTTTTGTTTTACAACATGACTTTATCTTCCTTTTTTTTCTTTTTCTTCAACACAATTTGTTTTTGCATTGAAACAAAATTTTCAATTATTAAAAGGCATAGGATCACTCACTATCAATTCACAACTGAATATATAATACACAGCCCAAACAAGAGGGACCAAAGCAAATGCCCAATATCATCAAGCCCTTAACAAACATGTAACACAAGGGTATGCTATTTGGCTATGTGGCTAAAATGACCAAAGAAAGAATGCCTCTGTCATATAATCAACTATGCACATGCCAAGGTAGTTTGAACAAGACTCAAGGCAAGTTCTAAAGATGCAACATGGAAGAGTCACACACATGAAAGAAATATGAGACTAAATATAATGATTAGTCGAAATAAGGCTCAAAATCTCACGGGATATCTACCAAAGTCTCAATTAAGCTCATAAAATGACTCCCATGTACAAACACTAGTGCAAATGACTCTAGGGGATAACAAAGTTCTTAAACAAGATAAGGGTCAAAACACGAAATATTGACAAAACCTTTAAAAATTTGTAGCACCAAAAGGGATTACACATCAAAAGATACTCAAGCTCATGAAAGCTATCTTGCCTAAACAAAAGCATCATTGGAGGTTATCTCAAACCATCCCTCCGCATCTCTATATGCAAATCCAAAAGTCAACAAAAAGCAACAAGCAAACAAAAAGAAAGCTAAAACTATATGCTCTAACATATATGCAAACTAATAACCAAAAATGAAAAACATGAAAACTACCCTTCCCCCATGCTTGGATAAATCATTTTTATTCAAAGGAAAGAAAACTTAGAGAAGAGGAACAAAAGAAAGCAATCTCACCAGGTTAGGTGCTGAATGCACCTAAGCTATGCGACCTCGTAATAACCAGGACACATGGAGCATCAGCCACTCTATTGCGATGTCAAGACTCGGCTCACGAAAGTGGGCACCATTAAAGCACGCAGGAGCTTATCAAACTCCTGGGACCATAAGTCAGAAAATAAAAGGTAAGAGGCAATAATCAAAATTACACCAAAGAGAACAAGTATCCTCTTAACTTTATCAATGACCATAGAAAAATCATAAGAAGGATTAAAGAATGTAGTCCGTGTGATTTTCCTAGGCAAGTCTCCTAGGCGTACACAATAAGGATCAATGGAGGCATTAAACCCACCAAAGCAACCTAGGGACACAAAGTCGTCAACATTCCTACCAAGCATACTAAACATATTATCCTTATAGCCCAAATCAAAATTTGAATCACAAATCTTAGGATTATCAATGGGCTCATCTAAAGAATACTCAAACGAAATTGAGGGTTGTGAACACGTGGGGGAAGCATGTGAATGATAAAGGGGATTAGAGATATCAATATTACAGCTAAGTTTAGGAGACTTCTCATACATAAACACATCACATGACCCCTCGGAAGGTGTATAATCTAGGTCATGCACCTTATCAAAAGTATCTTCTAACTCAAAACATGCATCAGAAACATCAAACCTAGAATCAAACCCAAAACGCTCACCCACCTCGAGCCCCGTGCACTGAGCTAAAGGAAACGATGAATCAGGTATCGTCAAGACATGGTCAGTGTTATCCATGGGTGATACAAAGTTAGCTTGCGCACAACATACGTAATAAGGACACGAATTAGTAGCATGGTCAGAAGAATTACACAAGTCACACTAAAAAGGGGCATAATAAGATCTACAATAGAATGCGCAAGGATCAGAAATTGAATATGTACAAACTCGACTAGCCTTCTCAAACTCAAATGAATCCCAAGCAATCCGCTTAAGCAAATACCATGCATCATCGACACGTTTACCATGAAAACCCCAATACCTTAAAAGAGTTCGGGTTTCACTATTCACAACCTCGTCAACAATGCATAAATTTCTCATTTACTAACACAATAACCACATTGAGCAAGAAAGACATTTAAATGCTTAAAATACCTCCAAAATAATTCATGCCCGGACTGGGGGAAATGGAAAATTTCCATTGTTGTTTCTTAATCGTTTTTTTTTTGTTAATTTTCAAATTCCTTTATAAGTCTTTTTTCCCAAAGAAAAATAAAATTATTTGTCAAACCTATCAGGAAGAACCCGATATTCTACGCCAGTCCCGGGCAACAGCGCCAGAAACTTGATGCGGCCGCAAAGCGAAAGGTGGCGTTGTAACAAATCAAGATTGATCCCACAGAGACTAGGTTGATCAATTTAGGTCATGTTCCGCCAAGATATGCTAAGCGAATTAAAGTTTTATATTGAAAGTAATTTAATCTACTATCTAACCTAGTGGATAATCAATCAAGGATTTATACAAAACTAGCAATTTTCCAATTCATGTATCAATCAAGCACTTTTTCGTCTAATGGTTGATTTAAAACCGATAATCGAATTATCACAACCCTCTTTCAAGGTGAAGTAAAATACCTAAATCAAATCAACCATCAATTTTCATAAATTTCTCTGTTGGTTTAGGTTCATTAGGTACACGACTATCAAATCAATGGTTTCTCAATCCATAATTCTCTTTCAAGACATCACGCAATCAAGCGAAATCCTAGGACTCCGGTATTTGAGAATTCACCTTTCAGTCCTTCATCCAAATACCCACAACATGCAAGAAAGTGGTCAAGTTTCTCACAAGACAATAAATTTCTAGGATTCGATAAAATAGTCCAACAATTCCGAAAACACCAAACGATATTAACACAAGATTAAGAAACTAACAAATAATTCCATAAATCCAAAATCAAACAACAAAGGAAATCAAAATGCAAAACATAAAAATAATAAAAGATAAGAGAAGAGAATAAGGAAGAGATGCTCAGCCAAGGAGCGTGCTTGAACAATCGTGCAAACCCGGGACGGAAACCTTGCAAATCTGCACTTCAACTCACTCTCCCTTTCCCCCTAATCTAAACTCTAATCCAAAGTAGAATGATATGGAGAATGGAATGATGATATGGTTCATTCTGTTGCTTGAGGGACGCTCGATTTATAGAAAAACTCGATTGATCTCAGGCACACAATGAGGAAAAACGAACAGGCTCAATGTTACATGCTCACCATGGTCCATGGCATCCACCATGGACCGACCCTGGTGGTAGCTGGAACTCAATTCTTCTTCTCTTCTTCTCTTCTTTTCTTCTTCTCTTCCACACGCTTAGCAACTTAGGGACATCTGTTGTGAGTCAAAATACATCTAAATGGGGTCAAATGATGGATGAAAAGGCCTAATATCCTGCAAAACACATCAAACAACCGAACCCAAGCATAAATCGAGAATGGGAGTGTAAATAATAACTTAAAGCACAATATTCTTCTACAAAAAGACACAAGATAGCCTAAAATGATATGCATATTGAGCACTTCTCAAACTCCCCTATGCTTAAGTTGTTGCTTGTCCTCAAGCAAACACTATATGAAACCGACAAGAAAAGATGCATCTAGTACTCAAACACATAACAACCTCGTAAAAGTAGGCAAGTGATAGCATATCACAAGCAACAATAGCATTCGATGACAACCCCAAATAGTGTGCAAAACATTTCGAAATCAGAAGGAGGAGAAGGTTTTCGGAAAAGTATATGACCACGAGATAGATATCAAATTTGATCTCCCCGAAGAACCACAAAGCATGTCATGCAAGCACATGAAATTGTAGAGCTAAAGGGACCTGTAGAACCTCACTTTTTGGGAAATGTGGATCACTTCCGCTCATGTGTTTGAAAATATAGCGTAGGTTTACTCAAGACTCATTCTAATCATGCAATCTACCATATGCCTGACAAAATTCTCAAATTCTCCACCACTAAAATGCAATGTGCACAAGACAATTAAAAACGCTTTATATGGGCCGTAGTGTGGGCTATATGGGTTAAGGGAATGGACAGATGAATTTGGGAAATGTAGAGCTACTTAGGCAACTGACTAGGGAGCAACCAACAAAACACCATGAAACCTTGAAGTTCACTAACACTCCAAACTCCAATAATTCAATGAACGTACCCCATGATTCAAGTACGAAACGAGTTGACAAAGAAAGAACTTAAGCTATTTACATATCCAATGCGAATCACTTATGCATTCTTTTTTGTTGCTTATTTTCCGCTTCTTTTTTCTTTTTTGCAACACGACTTTGTCTTCCTTTTTTTATTTTTCTTCAACATAATTTGCTTTGGCAATGAAACAAAAGTTTTAATTATTAAAAGGCATCGGATCACTCAATATCAACTCACAACCAAATATATAATACCCAACCCAAACAAGAGGAAACTAAAGCAAATCCTCAATATCATCCAGCCCACAGCAAACCAACATACCGAAGCCACTGAAAACTTAATTATCCCCAAAACCACCCACTACATACTTGAAGTGATGCTCCATAAACATGACTTAATGGTAGGAATATGTGTTTGGCCAAGGGCTAATATGAAGGGATCACAACAAAGACGGATATAAGCTCAAAGGGGCAAGCAAAGGGGAAAAAATATGTAACACATGGGTATGCTATTTGGCTATATGGCTAAAATGGCCAACAAAAGGATGCCTCTACCATATCATCAACTATGCACATGCTAATGTAGGTTTGAAGAAGACTCGAGGCAAGTTCTAGAGATGCAACATGGAAGTGTCAGACACATGAAATAAATATGAGACTAAATATAATGATTAGTCCAAATAAGGCTCAAAATCTCATGGGATATTTACCAAAGTCTCAATTATGCTCATAAAATGACTGCCATGTACAAACATTAGCGCTAATGACTCTAGGGGATAAGAAAGTTCTCACACAAGACAAGGATCAAAATAAGAAACATTGACAAAACCTTCAAAAATTTGTAGCACCAAAATGGATTACACATCAAAAAATACTCAAGCTCGTGAAAGCCATCTTGCCTAAACAAAAGCATCATTGGAGTTCATCTCAAACCGTCGCTCCCCATCACTATATGCAAATCTAAAAGTCAACTAAAAGCAACATGCAAACAAAAAGAAGCCTAAAACTATCTGCTCTAGCATGTATGCAAACTAATAATGAAAAATGAAAAACATGAAAATTACCCTTCCCCCATGCTTAGATAAAGCATTATTGTTCGAAGGAAAGAAAACTTAGAGAATGGGAACAATAGAAAACAATCTCACTAGGTTAGGTGCTGAATGCACCTAAGCTATGTGTGCTCGTAATAGCCGGGGCACATGGAGCATCAGCAACTTTATCACAATGTCAAGACTCGGCTCATGAAAGCAGACATCGTTAAAGCACGCAGGTGGCTATCAAACTCCAGGGACCACAATTCAAAAAATAAAAGGTAAGACACAATAATCAAAATTACTCCAAAGAGAATTAGTATCCTCTTAACTTTATCCATGCCCATAGAAAAATCATATGAAGGATTAAAGAATGTAGTCCAAGTGATTTGCCTAGGCAAGTCTCCTAGCCATATACAATAAGGATCAATGGAGGCATTAAACTCACCAAAGCAACCAAGGGACACAAATTCGTCAACATTCCTACCAAGCATACTAAACATATTATCCTCTTAGCCCAAATCAACATTTGAATCACAAATCTTAGGATTATCAATGGGCTCATCTAAAGAATACTCAAAAGAAATTGAGCGTTGTGAACACGTGGGGGAAGCATGTGAATGATCAAGGAGATTAGAGAGATCAATATTGTAGCTAAGGCTAGGGGACTCCTCATACATAAACACATCACATGACCCCTCAAAAGGTGTATAATCTAGATCATGCACCTTATCAAAAGTATCTCTGACTCAAAACATGCATTAGAAAGACCAAACCGAGCATTAAACCCAAAACGCTCACCCACCTCAAGCCCCGTGCACGAAGCTAAAGGAAATGATAAAACAGGTACGGTCAAGACATGGTCAGTATTGTCAATGGGTGATGCAAAGTTAGCTTGCGCATAGCATGCGTAATAAGGACACGAATTAGTGGCATGCTCAAAAGAATTACACAAGTCACACCAAAAAGGGCCATAATAAGATCTACAATAGAATGCACACGGATCAGAAATTGAATATCTTCAAACTCACCTAGCCTTCTCAAACTCAAATGAATCCCAAGCAATCCACTTAAGCAAATACCATGCATCATCGACACTTTTACCTTGAAAACCCCAATACCCTAAAAGAGTTCGGGTTTCACTGTTCACACCTTCGTCAACAATGTCTAAATTTCCCATTTACTAACACAATAACCACATTGAGCAAGAAAGATATTTAAACACTTAAAATAGCTCCAAAATAATTCATGCTAGGACTGAGGGAAATATAAAATTTCCATTGTTGTTTCTCAATTGTTTTGTTTTTTTTTTCTTTAATTTTCAAATTCATTTATAGGTCTTTTTCCCCAAAGAAAAATAAAATGCTTAGTCAAACCTATCCAGAAGAACCCAATATTCTACGCCAATCCCCAGCAAGGGTGCCAAAAACTTGATACGGTCGCAAAGCGCAAGGTGGCGTTCTAACAAATCAAGGTCGATCCCACAGAGAATAGGTTGATCTGTTTAGGCCATGTTCCGTCAAGATATGCTAAAAGAATTAATGTTCGATATTGAAAGTAATTTAATCTAGTATCTAACCTAGTGGATAATCAAGCAAGGATTTATACAAAACTAGCAATCTCCCATTTCATGTATTAATCAAGCACTTGTTCATCTAATGGTTGTTTTAAAACCGAT
Organism: Selenicereus undatus; assembly: GCA_017589665.1. NCBI lineage: Eukaryota > Viridiplantae > Streptophyta > Magnoliopsida > Caryophyllales > Cactaceae > Selenicereus > Selenicereus undatus. Next base: position 54,099,178 of record JACYFF010031955.1, read on the forward strand.
AATTGAATTATCACAACCCTCTTTCAAGGTGAAGTAAAATACCTAAATCAAATCAATCATCAATTTTCATAGATTTCTCAAGCACTTGTTCATCTAATGGTTGTTTTAAAACCGATAATCGAATTATCACAACCCTCTTTCAAGGTGAAGTAAAATACCTAAATCAAATCAATCATCAATTTTCATAGATTTCTCTGTTAGCTTAGGTTCATTAGGTATGCGACTATCAAATCAATGGTTTCTCAATCCATATTTCTCTTTCAAGACATCACGCAATCAAGCGAAATGCTAGGACTTCGGTATTTGAGATTGCACCTTTCAGTCCTTCATCCAAATACCCACAACTTGCAAGAAAGTGGTCAAGTTTCTCACAAGATAATAAATTTCTAGGATTCGATAAAACAATCCAAAAATTCTGAAAACACCAAATGATATTAACACAAGATCAAGAAACTAACAAATGTTTCCATAAATCTGAAATCAAACAACAAAGATAATCAAAATGCAAAACATAAAAATAAGAAAAGATAAGAGAAGAGAATAAGGAAGAGATGCTCAGTCAAAGAACGGGCTTGAACAATCATGCAAACCCGGGACGAAAACCTTGCAAACAGAGGCGAAGCTAGGAAATTAGGAGAGGGGGGTCGGAATTAATCCGACTTCTTTGAGACGACAGAATGGAATTGATATTTACATCACAAGATGATGGTGGTGGTGCTTGTGGTTGAGTAACATCATTTTCACCTTTTTCATTCAATGGCGGGTTTTCGGATTTCGAACTTGAAGGTAACAATGATTATTCCTTACTTCTCTTTTTGAAATATCTATGCATTTTTTCCTACAATTAAAATTAAACATATAAATCAAATATTTATGACACCCCTAAACTATAACCAATGATTAATTAGCATACAAGTCACAAGATAAATGACCAAAACCACTACAATTGCATCCAACAATTGAAATCCAACAATTGCATCCAACAATTCAAATAAATGGCAAAACTGTAGAATCAAGCAAAGCAAACCCAAAGCCCACCCACGGTGTCTTCTTCAAACCTCAAACATGAGAATTAAAATCAAAGTATCAAACTAATCTACAAATTTAGATTTAACCTACAATTGAAATAAAACCTACAAATTGAGATTTGAGAACTCACAAATTTGGATAGAAATGTGAGGCCGTGAGGGCCTTGCTGCGCTGCGCAAATAGCAAATCTGTTGGCAGCGGGTGGTGGACGGTGAGTCGGCAACGCGGTGCAGGTGGCAGGTGGGCCGATGGGCGGTGGGGTGAGTTGGGTTTAAGCCTGGCGAAAAATTGAAGGTCGAATGAGACAGTTGGCCTCATGACCTCAAACGCGAAAGGACACTAGTTTTAAAAACAAAAACAACAAAAAAAAGTTGGGAAAAAATATGGGAAGGAGGAGGTTTGAACCCATGACCTCAAGCACACCATGCCAAGGCATTGACCGCTGAGGCATTGCAGATTTCATGCTTATCTTAAACAAATATAATACATATACTTAAATTTATTTATTTTTTTAATTTTCTGACATATATATAATTTTTTTTAGAGGGGGTCAGGTGACCCCACTGACCCCCCCTTGGCTACGCCCCTGCTTGCAAATCTTCACTTCAACTCACTCTCTCTTTCCCACTAATCTAAACTTTAATCGAAACTAGAATGATATGGAGACTGGAATGATGATATGGTTCTATCTGCTGCTTGAAGGACGCTCGATTGATCTCAGGCACGCAATGAGGGAATACGAACAGGCTCATTGTTACATGCTCACCATGGTCCTTGGCATCCACCACGGGCCGACCGTGGTGCTGGCTGGAACTCAATTCTTCTTCTCTTCTTCTCTTTTTCTCTTCCACAGGCGTAGCAACTTAGGGGCATCCGTTGTGAGTCAAAATCCATCTAAATGTGGTCAAATGATGGGTAAAAAGGCCTAATATCCTGTAAAACACATCAAACAGCCATACCCAAGCATAAATCGAGAATGGGAGTGTAAATAATAACTTAAGGCGCAATATTCTTCTAAAAAACGACACAAGATAGCCTAAAATGATATGCATATTGAGCACTTATCAAATTCCCCCATGCTTAAGCTATTGCTTGTCCTCAAGCAAACACTGTAGGAAATCGACAAGAAAAGATACATCTAGTACTCAAACACATAACAACCTCGTAAAAGTAGGCAAGTGATAGCATATCACAAGCAACAATAGCATTCGATGACAACCCCAAATAGTGTGCAAAACATTTCGAAATCAGAAGGAGGAGAAGGTTTTCGGAAAAGTATATGACCACGAGATAGATATCAAATTTGATCTCCCCGAAGAACCACAAAGCATGTCATGCAAGCACATGAAATTGTAGAGCTAAAGGGACCTGTAGAACCTCACTTTTTCAGAAATACGAATCACCTCCGCTGATGTGTTTGAAAATATAGCGTAGATTTACTCAAGACTCATTCTAATCATGCAATCTACCATATGCCTGACAAGACTCTCAAATTCTCCACCACTAAAATGCAATGTGTACAAGACAATCAAAAGGGCTTTATATGGGTCGTAGTGTGGGCTATAAGGGTTAAGGGAATGGACAGATGAATTTGGGCAATGTAGAGCTACTTAGCCAAGTGACTAGGGAGCAACCAACAAAACACCAAGAAACCTTAAAGTTCACTAACACTCCAAACTCTAATAATTCAATGAACGTACCCCATGATTCAAGTACGAAATGAGTTGACAAAGAAAGAACTTAAGCTATATTTACATATCCAATGGCAATCACTTATTCATTCTTTTTTGTTGCTTTTTTTCCGCTTCTCTTTTTTTTTGGCAGCACGACTTTATCTTACTTTTTTCCTTTTTCTTCAACATAATTTGTTTTTGCAATGAAACAAGAGTTTTAATTATTAAAAGGCATAGGAGCACTAACTATCAACTCACAACCAAATATATAATACACAACCCAAACAAGAGGGAACCAAAGCAAACGCTCAGTATTATCAAGCCCACAGCAAACCAACATACCGAAGCCACTGAAAACTTAATTATCCCCAAAACCACCCACTACATACTTGAAGTGATGCTCCATAAACATGACTTAATGGTAGGAATATGTGTTTGGCCAAGGGCTAATATGAAGGGATCAAAACAAAGACGGATATAAGCTCAAAGGGGCAAGCAAAGGGGAAAAAATATGTAACACATGGGTATGCTATTTGGCTATATGGCTAAAAAGGCCAACAAAAGGATGCCTCTACCATATCATCAACTATGCACATGCTAATGCAGGTTTGAAGAAGACTCGAGGCAAGTTCTAGAGATGCAACATGGAAGAGTCAGACACACGAAATAAATATGAGACTAAATATAATGATTAGTCCAAATAAGGCTCAAAATCTCATGGGATATTTACCAAAGTCTCAATTATGCTCATAAAATGACTGTCATGTACAAACATTAGCGCTAATGACTCTAGGGGATAAGAAAGTTCTCACACAAGACAAGGATCAAAATAAGAAACATTGACAAAACCTTCAAAAATTTGTAGCACCAAAATGGATTACACATCAAAAAATACTCAAGCTCGTGAAAGCCATCTTGCCTAAACAAAAGCACCATTGGAGTTTATCTCAAACCGTACCTCCAAATCACTATTTGCAAATCTAAAATGCAAATCTAAAAGTCAACTAAAAGCAACATGCAAACAAAAAGAAGCCTAAAACTATCTGCTCTAACATGTAGGCAAACTAATAACGAAAAATGAAAAACATGAAAATTACCCTTCCCCAATGCTTAGATAAAGCATTATTGTTCGAAGGAAAGAAAACTTAAAGAATGGGAACAAAAGAAAGAAATCTCACCAGGTCAGGTGCTAAATTCACCTAAGCTATGCGAGCTCGTAATAGCCGGGGCACATGGAGCATCAGCCACTTTATCACGATGTCAAGACTCGGCTCATGAAAGCAGACATCGTTAAAGCACGCAGGTGTTTATCCAACTCCAGGGACCACAATTCAAAAAATAAAAGGTAAGACGCAATAATCAAAATTACACCAAAGAGAATTAGTATCCTCTTAACTTTATCAATGACCATAGAAAAATCATACGAAGGATTGAAGAATGTAGTCCATGTGATTTTCCTAGGCAAGTCTCCTAGGCATATACAATAAGGATCAATGGAGGCACTAAACCCACCAAAGCAACCTAGGGACACAAATTCATCAACATTCCTACCAAGCATACTAAACATATTATCCTCATAGCCTAAATCAACATTTGAATCACAAATCTTAGGATTATCAATGGGCTCATCTAAAGAATACTCAGAAGAAATTGAGGGTTGTGAACACGTGGGAGAAGCATGTGAATGATCAAGGGGATTAGAGAGATCAATATTACAGCTAAGGCTAGGGGACTCCTCATACATAAACACATCACATGACCCCTCAAAAGGTTTATAATCTCGATCATGCCCCTTATCAAAAGTATCTTCTGACTCAGAACCTGCATTAGAACATCAAACCTAGCATCAAACCAAAAACGCTCACCCTCCTCGAGCCCCGTGCACTGAGCTAAAGGAAACGATGAATCAAGTATGGTCAAGACATGGTCAGTATTGTCCATTGGTGATGCAAAGTTAGCTTGCGCATAGTATGCGTAATAAGGACACGAATTAGTGGCATGGTCAGAAGAATTACACAAGTCACACCAAAAAGGGGCATAATAAGATCTACAATAGAATGTGCTAGGATCTGAAGTTGAATATCTACAAACACGACTAGCCTTATCTAACTCAAATGAATCACAATCAATCAACTTAAGCAAATACCATGCATCATCGCCACTTTCACCATGAAAACCTCAATACCCTCGAAGAGTTTGTGTTTCACTATTCACACCCTCGTCAGCAATCTCTAAAATTTTCCATTTATTAACACAACAACCACACTGAGCAAGAAACACATTTCAACGCTTAAAATACCCCCAAAATAATTCATGCTCGGACTAGGGGAAATGGAAAATTTCCATTGTTGTTTCTCAATCGTTTTTTTTTTGTTAATTTGTAAATTTTTTTATAGGTTTTTTTTCCACAGAAAAATAAAATGCTTAGTCAAACCTATCACGAAAAACCCAATATTCCACGCCAGTCCCCAGCAACGGCGCCGAAAGCTTGATACGACCGCAAAGCACAAGGTGGCGTTGTAGCAAATCAAGGTCGATCCCACAAAGACTAGGTTGATCTATTTAGGCCATGTTCCGTCAAGATATGCTAAGCGAATTAATGTTTGATATTGAAAGTAATTTAATCTAGTATCTAACCTAGTGGACAATCAATCAAGGATTTATACAAAACTAGCAATCTCCCAATTCATGTATCAATCAAGCACTTGTTCATCTAATGGTTGTTTTAAAATCGATAATCGAATTATCACAACCCTCTTTCAAGGTGAAGTAAAATACATAAATCAAATCAATCATCAATTTTCATGGATTTCTCTGTTAGTTTAGGTTTATTAGGTACGCGACTATCAAATCAATGGTTTCTCAATCCAAATTTCTCTTTCAACACATCACGCAATCAAGCGAAATCCTAGGACTCTGGTATTTGAGATTTCACCTTTCAGTTCTTCATCCAAATACCCACAACATGCAAGAAAGTGGTCAAGTTTCTCACAAGACAATAAATTTCTAGGATTCGATAAAACAATCCAAAATTTCTGGAAACACCAAATGATATTAACACGAGATCAAGAAACTAACAAATGTTTCTATAAATCCAAAATCAAACAAGAAAGGAAATCAAAATGGAAAACATAAAAATAAGAAAAGAGAAGAGGAGAGAATAAGGAAGAGATGCTCAACCAAAGAACACACTTAAACAATCGTGCAAACCTGGGACGGAAACCTTGCAAGTCTTCAGTTCAACTCACTCTCTCTTTCCCCCTAATCTAAACTGTAATACAAAGTATAAAGATATGGAGAATGGAATGATGATATGGTTCTTTCTGCTGCTTGAGGGATGCCCGATTTATAGAAGAACTCGATTGATGTCCGACACATAATGAGGGAAAACGAACAGGCTCATTGTTACATGCTCACCATGGTCCATGGCATCCACCACGGGCCCACCGTGGTGCTGGCTGGAACTCAATTCTTCTTCTCTTCTTCTCTTCCACAGGCGTAGCAACTTAGGGGCATCCTTTGTGAGTCAAACTCCATCTAAATGGGGTCAAATGATGGGTAAAAAGGCCTAATATCCTACAAAACACATCAAACAACAATACCCAAGCGTAAATCGGGAATAGGAGTGTAAATAATAACTTAAAGCAAAATATTCTTCTAAGAAACGACACAAGATAGCTTCAAATGATATGCATATTGAGCACTTATCAAACTCCCCCATGCTTAAGTTGTTGCTTGTCCTCAAGCAAACACTATATGAAACCGACAAGAAAAGCTGCATCTAGTACTCAAACACATAACAACCTCGTAAAAGTAGGCAAGTGATAGCATGTCACAAGCAAGAATAGCATTTAATGACAACCCCAAATAGTGCACAAAACATTTCGAAATTGAAAGGAGGATAAGGTTTTCGGAAAAGCATAAGACCATGAGCTGGATATCAAACTTGATCACCCCAAAGAACCACAAAGCATGTCATGCAAGCACATGAAATTGTAGAGCTAGAGGGACCTGTAGAACCTCACTTTTTAGGAAATGCGGATCACTTCCGCTCATGTGTTTGAAAATATAGCGTAGGTTTACTCAAGAGTCATTCTAATAATGCAATCTACCATATGCCTGACAAGACTCTCAAATTCTCCACCACTAAAATGCAATGTGCACAAGACAATCAAAAGGGCTTTATATGGGTCGTAGTGTGGGTTATAAGGGTTAAGGGAATGGATAGATTAATTTGGGCAATGTGGAGCTACTTAGCTAAGTGACTAGGGAGCAACCAACAAAACACCAAGAAACCTTGAAGTTCACTAACACTCCAAACTCCAATAATTTAATGAACGTACCACATGATTTAAGAAGGAAACGAGTTGACAAAGAAAGAACTTAAGCTATTTACATATCCAATGCCAGTCACTTATTCATTCTTTTTTGTTGCTTTTTTTCAGCTTCTCTTTTTTTTTGCAACACAACTTTATCTTCCTTTTTTTATTTTTCTTCAACATAATTTGTTTTTGCAATGAAACAAGAGTTTCAATTAGTAAAAGGCATAGGATCACTAACTATCAACTCACAACCAAACATGTAATACACAACCCAAACAAGAGGGAACCAAAGCAAATGCTCAGTATCATCAAGCCCACAACAAACCAACATACCAAAGCCAACGTAAACTTAATTATCCTCAAAACCACCAACAGCATACTTGAAGTAATGCTCCATAGACCTGGCTTAATGGTACGAATATGTGTTTGGCTAAGGGCTAATATGAAGGGATCACAACAAAGACGGATATAAGCTCAAAGGGGCAAGCAAAGGGGAAAAAACATATAACACTAGGGTGTGCTATTTAGCTGTGTGGCTAAAATGGCCACCGAAAGAATGCCTCTATCATATCATCAACTATGCACATGCTAATGCGGGTTTGAAGAAGACTCGAGGCAAGTTCTAAAGATGCAACATAGAAGAGTCACACACATGAAAGAAATATAAGACTAAATATAATGATTAGTCCCAATAAGGCTCAAAATCTCCTAGGATATTTACCAAAGTCTCAATTAAGCTCATAAAATGACTCCCATGTACAAACATTAGTGCTATTGACTCTAGGGGATAACAAAGTTCTCAAACAAGACAAGGATCAAAACGAAAAACATTGACAAAACCTTCAAAAATTTGTAGCACCAAAATGGATTACACATCTAAAAATACTCAAGCTCGTGAAAGCCATCTTACCTAAACAAAAGCATCATTGGAGGTTATCTCAAACCATCCTTCCCCATCTCTTTATGCAAATCTAAAATGCAAATCTAAAATTCAACTAAAAGCAACATGCAAACAAAAAGAAGCCTAAAACTATCTGCTCTAACATGTACGCAAACTAATAATGAAAAATGAAAAACATGAAAATTACCGTTCCCCAATGCTTAGATAAAGCATTATTGTTCGAAGGAAAGATAACTTAGAGAACGGAAACAAAAGAAAACAATCTCACCAGGTTAGGTGCTGAATGCACCTAAGCTAGGCGAGCTCATAATAGCCGGGGCACATCGAGCATCAGCCACTCCATCACGATGTCAAGACTCGGCTTATGAAAGCAGACATCGTTAAAGCACACAGGTGCTTATCAAATTCCAGGGACCACAATTCAAAAAATAAAAGGTAAGACGCAATAATCAAAATTACACCAAACAGAATTAGTATCCTCTTAACTTTATAAATGACCATAGAAAAATCATAAGAAGGATTAAAGAATGTAGCCCATGTGATTTTCCTGGACAAGTCTCCTAGGCATATACAATAAGGATACATGGAGGCATTAAACGCACTAAAGAAACCCAGGGACACAAAATCATCAACCTTCCCCCCAAGCATACTACACATATTATTCTCATAACCCAAATCAACATTTGAATCACAAATCTTAGGATTATCAATGGGCTCATCTAAAGAATACTCGGAGGAAATAGAGGGTTTTGAACACGTTAGGGAAGCATGTGAATGATCAACGGGATTAAACAGATCAATATTACAACTAAGGCTAGGAGACTTCTCATGCATAAACACATCACAAAACCCCTCGAGAGGAGTATAATCTAGATCATGCACCTTATCAAAAGTATCTTCTAACTCAAAACATGCATCAGACACATCAAACCTAGCATCAAACCCAAAAGGCTCACCCACCTTGAGCCCCATGGACTGAGCTAAAGGAAAGGATGAATCGGGTACGGTCAAGACATCGTGAGTATGGTCCATGGGTGATGCAAAGCTAGGTTGCGCATAGCATGCGTAATAAGGACACAAATTAGTAGCATGCTGAGAAGAATTACACAAGTCACACCAAAAAGGGGCATAATAAGATCTACAATAGAATGCGCAAGGATCAGAAATTGAATATCTACAAAGACGACTAGCCTTCTCAAACTCAAATGAATTCCAAGCAATCCACTTAAGCAAATACCATGCATCATTGACACTTTCACCATGAAAACCCCAATACCCTAATAGAGTTCGAGTTTCATTATTCACACCCTCATCAACAATGGCTGAAATTTTGCATTTACTAACAAAGCAGCCACATTGAGTAAGAAAGACATTTAAATGCTTAAAATACCTCCAAAATAATTCATGCTTATACTGGGGGGAAATGGAAAATTGCGATTGTTGTTTCACAACTTTATTTTATTTTTTGTTAATTTCCAAATCTTTTTGTAGGTTTTTTTTTCCAAAGAAAATTAAAATGCTTAGTCAAACCTATCAGGAAAAACCCAATATTCGATGTTAGTCCTGGGCAACGGCGCCAAAAACTTGATACAGCAACAAAGAGCGTGGTGGCGTTGTAACAAATCAATGTCGATCCCACAGAGACTAGGTTGATCTATTTAGGCTTCGTTCCCTCAAGATATGCTAAGCGAATCAAAGTTTTGTATTGAAACTTATTTAATCTAGTATCTAACCTATTGGATAATCAATCAAGAATTTATACAAAACTAGCAATCTCCCAATTCATGTATCAATCAAGGACTTCTTCCTCTAATGGTTGTTTTAAAAAAAATAATCGAATTGTCACAACCTTCTTTAAAGGCGAAGTGAAATATTTAAATGAAATCAATCATCAATTTTCATGGATTTTCGATTAGTTTAGGTTCATTAGGCACACAATTATCAAATCAATGGTTTCTCAATCCATAATTCTCTTTCAAGACATCACGTAATCAAGCCAAATCCTAGGACTTCGGTATTTGAGATTTCACCTTTCAGTCCTTCATCCAAATACCCACAACATCCTAGAAAGTGATCAATTTTCTCACAAGACAATAAACTTCTAGGATTCGATAAAACAATCCAACAATTCTGAAAATACCAAATGATATTAACACGTGATCAATAAACTAACAAATGTTTGCGTAAATCCAAAATCAAACAACGAAGATAATCAAAATACAAAACATAAAAATAAGAAAAGAGAAGGGAAGATAAGAGAAGAGGGAAGAGATGCTCAGCCAAAGAACGTGCTTGAACTGTCGTACAAACTTGAGATGGAATCCTTGCAAATCTTCACTTCAACTCACTCTCTCTTTCCCCCTAATCTAAACTCTAATCCTAAGTAGAATGATATGGAGAATGAAATGATGGGGTGGTTCTTTCTACTGCTTGATGGACGCCCTATTTATAGAAAAACTCGATTGATATCAGCCACACAATGAGGGAAAACGAACAGGCTCACTGTTACATGCTCACCACGGTCCGTGGAATCCACCACGGGCTGACCGAAGTGCTGGCTGGAACTCAATTCTTCTACCCCTCTTCTCTTCCATGGGCATAGAAACATAAGGGATCCGTAGTGAGTCAAAATACATGTAAATGAGGGTCAAATGCTGAGTAAAAAGGCCTAATATCTTGCAAAACATATCAAACAACCATACCCAAGCATAAATCGAGAATAGGAATGTAAATAATAACTTAAAGCACAATATTCTCCTAAAAACGACACAAAATAGCCGTAAAAGGATATACATATTGAGCACTTATCAAACTCCCCCTTGCTTAAACTGTTGTTTGTCCTCAAGCAAACACTATATAAAACCGACAAGAGAAGATGCATCAAGTACTCAAACACACAACAATCTTGTAAAAGTGGGCAAGTGATAACATATCACAAGCAAGAATAGCATCCAATGAAAACCCCAAATAGTGCACAAAACATTTCAAAATCGGAAAGAGGAGAAGGCTTTCGGAAAAGTATCAGACCACAAGCTGGATATCAAACTTGATCACCCCAAGGAGCCACAAAGCATGTTATGCAAGCACATAAAATTGTAGAGCTAAAGGGAACGGTAGAACCTCACTTTTTGGCCAATATGGACCACTCACGCTCATGTGTTTGAAAATGTAGCATAGGTTCACTCAAGACTCATTCCAATGATGCAATCTACCATATGCTTGACAAGACACTAAAATTCTCCAACACTAAAATGCAATGTGCACAAGACAATCAAAAGGGATTTATATGGGTTGTAATGTGGGCTATAAGGGTTAAGGGAAAGGAGTGGACAAATGAATTTGGGCAATGTGGAGCTACTTAGCCAAGTGATGAGGGAGCAACCAACAAAACACCAAGAAACCTTGAAGTTCACTAACACCCCAAACTCCAATAATTCAATGAATACCCCATGAATCAAGTAGCAAAACGAGTTAACAAAGAAAGAACTTAAGTTATTTACATATCCAACATCTATCACTTATTCATTCTTTTTTGTTGCTTTTTTCTCCGCTTCTCTTTTTTTTTTTGTCTTTGTAACATGACTTTATCTTCATTTTTTTCTTTTTCTTCAACATAATTTGCTTTTGCAATGAAACAAAAATTTCAATTATTAAAAGGCATAGGATCACTCACTATCAACTCAAAACTGAATATATAATACACAACCCGAAGAAGAGGGAACCAAAGCAAATGCTCAATATCATCAAGCCCTCAACAAACCAACATACCATAGCCCCCGTAAACTTAATTACCCCCAAAACCACCCACTACATACTTGAAGTGGTGCTCCACAGACTTAGCCTAAAAGTAGGAATATGTGTTTGGCCAAGGGCTAATATGAAGGGATCACAACAAAGACATATATAAGCTCAAAGGGGCCAGCAAAGGGGGGAAAACATGTAACACAAGCGTATGCTATTTGGCTATGTGGCTAAAATGACCAAGGAAAGAATGCCTCTATCATATCATCAACTATGCACATGCCAATGCAGTTTTGAACAAGACTCGGGGGAAGTTCTAGAGATGCAACATGGAATACTCACACACATGAAAGAAATATGAGACTATAAATATAATGATTAGCCCAAATAAGGATAAAATATCATGGGATATCTACCAAAAACTCAATTAACCTTATAAAATGACTCCCACGTACAAACATTAGTGCTAACCACTCTAGGGGATAACAAAGTTCTCAAACAAGAGAAGGGTCAAAATAAGAAACATTGACAAAACCTTCAAAAATTTGTAGCACCAAAAGGGATTACACATCAAAAGATACTTAAGCTCATAAAAGCTATCTTCCCTAAACAAAAGCATCATTGGAGGTTATCTTAAACCATCTCTCCCCATCTCTATAGGGAAATCTAAAATGCAAATCTAAATGTCAACTAAAAGCAACATGCAAACAAAAAGAAACCTAAAACTGTATGCTCCAACAGGTATGCAAACTGATAACCAAAAATGAAAAACATGAAAACTACTCTTCCTGATGCTTAGATAAAGCATTATTACTTGAAGGAGAGAAAACTTAGAAAGGGGGAACAAATAAAACAATCTCACCACGTTAGGTGCTGAATGCACCCAAGCTATGCGGCTTCGTAATAACCGGGGCACATGGAGCATCAACCACTCCATCACGATGTCAAGACTCGGCTCATGAAAGCAGACACCGTTAAAGCACGCAGAAGCCTACCAAACTCCTAGGACCACAATTCAGAAAATAAAAGATAAGAGGCAATAATAAAAATTACACCAAAGAGAATAAGTATCCTCTTAACATTATCAATCACCATAGTGTTGAGTTATTATATTCAAGTTTTGATGATAACAAATCCAAGTGTA
>JACYFF010031955.1:54146987-54162696 GCA_017589665.1 Selenicereus undatus
TTTTTTTTTTTGCTTAATTTCCAAAATTTTTTATAGTTTTTTTTTAAAGAAAACCAAAATGCTTAGTCCAACCTATCAGGAAAAACACAATATTCGATGCTAGTCCCCAACAATGACGCAAAAACCTTGATACAGCCGCAAAGCGCATGGTCGCGTTGTAGCAAGTCAAGGTCGATCCCAAAGAGACTAGGTTGATCTATTTGGGCTATGTTACCTCAAGATATGCTAAGCGAATCACGGTTTGATATTGAAACTAATTTAATCTAGTATCTAACCTAGTGGATAACCAATCAAGGATTACATAAAACTAGCAGTCTCCCAATTCATGTATCAATCGAGCACTTCTTCATCTAATTGTTGTTTTAAAACCAATAATCGAATTATCGCAACCCTCTTTCGAGGTGAAGTGAAATACCTAAATCAAATCAATCATCAATTTTCATGGATTTCTCGATTAGTTTAGGTTCATTAGGCACATGATTATCAAATCAATAGTTTCTCAATTCGCAATTCTCTTTCAAGACATCACGCAATCAAGCCAAATCCTAGGACTCCGGTATTTGAGATTTCACCTTTCAGTTCTTCATCCAAATACCCACAACGTGTAAGAAAGTGATCAAGTATAAGACCAAATGTTTGCATAAATCCAAAATCAAACAACAAAGATAATCAAAAGACAAAACAAAAAAATAAGAAAAGAGAAGAGAGGAGAAGAGAAAAGGGAAGAGATGCTCAGCCAAAGAATGCGCTTAAATTGTCGTGCAAACTCAGGATGGAATCCTTGCAAATCTTCACTTCAACTCACTCTCCCTTTCCCACAAATCTAAACTCTAATCCTAAGTAGAATGATGTGGAGAATGGAATGACAAGATGGTTCTTTCAACTGCTTGAAGGACTCCGTATTTATAGAAAAACTCGATTGATCTCAGCCATACAACGAGGGAAAACAAACAGGCTCATTGATACATGCTTACCATGGTCCATGGAATCCACCACGGGCTGACCGTGGTACTGGCTGGAACTCAATTCTTCTGCTCTTCTTCTCTTCTACAAGCATAGCAACTTAGGGCCATCTGTGATGAGTCAAAATACATTAAATGAGGGTTAAATGCTGGGTAAAAGGCCTAATATCTTGCAAACCACATCAAACAACCATACCCAAGCATAAATCAAGAATAGGAGTGTAAATAATAACTTAAAGCACAATATTCTCCTAAAAATAATGCAAAATAGCCCCAAAGTGATATACATATTGACCACTTATCAAACTCCCCCATGCTTAAACTGTTGCTTGTCCTCAAGCAAACACTATATAAAACCGACAGGAGAAGATGCATCTAGTACTCAAACACATAACAACCTCGTGAAAGTAGGCAAGTGATAACATATCACAAGCAAGAATAGCATTCAATGACAACCTCAAATAGTGCGCAAAACATTTCAAAATCGACAGGAGGAGAAGGTTTTCGAAAAAGTATAAGACCACAAGTTGGATATCATACTTGATCACCACAAAGAACCACAAAGCATGTCTTGCAAGCACATGAAATTGTAGAGCTAAATGGACCGGTAGAATCTCACTTTTTGAGAAATTTGGATCACCCCCACTCATGTGTTTGAAAATATAGCGTAGGTTCACTCAAGACTCATTCCAGTGATGCAATCTACCATATGCTTGACAATACTCTCAAATTCTCCACCACTAAAATGCAATGTACACAAGTCAATCAAGAGGGCTTTACATGGGTTGTAATGTGGGCTATAAGGGTTAAGGGAAAGGAGTGGACAAATGAATTTGGGCAATGTGGAGCTACTTAACCAAGTGACTAGGGAGCAACCAACAAAACACTAGGAAACCTTGAAGTTCACTAACACTCCAAAATCCAATAATTTAATGAACGTACCCCATGATTTAAGTAAGAAACGAGCTAACAAAGAAATAACTCAAGCTATTTATATATCCAATGCCAATCACTTATTCATTCTTTTTTGTTGCTTGTTTCCTGCTTCTCTTTTTTTTTGCAACATGACTTTATCTTCCTTTTTTTCTTTTTCTTCAACATAATTTGTTTTTACGATGAAACAAATATTTCAATTTTTAAAAGGCATAGGATCACTCACTATCAACTCACAACCGAATATATAATACACAACCCAAACAACAGGGAACCGAAGCTAATGCTCATATCATCAAGCCCTCAACAAACCAACATACCAAAGCCACCGTAAACTTAATTATCCCCAAAACCACCCACTACATACTTGAAGTGATCTTCTATAGACTTGCCTTAATTGTAGGAATGTGTGTTTGGCCAAGGGCTAATATGAAGGGATCAAAACAAAGACGAATATAAGCTTAGAGGGGCTAGCAAAGGGGAAAAAACATGTAACACAAGGGTATGCTATTTGGCTAAGTGGCTAAAATGACCCAAGAAAGAATGCCTCTATCATACCATCAACTATGCACATGCTAATGCAATTTTGAACAAGACTCAAGGCAAGTTCTAGAGATGCAACATGGAAGTGTCACACATATGAAAGAAATATGAGACTAAATATCATGATTACTACAAATAAGGCTCAAAATCTCATGGGATATCTACCAAAGTCTCAATTAAGCTCATAAAACGATTCCCATGTACAAACATTAGTGCTAATGACTCTAGGGGATTACAAAGCTCTCGAACAAGGCAAGGGTCAAAACAAGAAATATTGACAAAACCTTCAAAAATTTGTAGCACCAAAAGGGATTACACATCAAAAGATACTTAAGCTCATGAAAGCTATCTTCCCAAAACAAAAGCATCATTGGAGGTTATCTTAAACCATCCCTCCCCATCTCTATACGGAAATCTAAAATGCAAATCTAAATGTCAACTGAAAGCAACATGCAAACAAAAAGAAACCTAAAACTGTATGCTCCAACAAGTATACAAACTGATAACCAAAAATGAAAAACATGAAAACTACCCTTCCCCATGCTTAGATAAAGCATTATTATTCAAAGGAAAGAAAACTTAGAAAGGGGGAACAAATAAAACAATCTCACCACGTTAGGTGCTGAATGCACCCAAGCTATGCGGCTTCGTAATAACCGGGGCACATGGAGCATCAGCCACTCCATCACGACGTCAAGAATCGGCTCATGAAAGCAAACACCGTTAAAGCACGCAAGAGCTTATCAAACTCCTCGGACCATAATTTAGAAAATAAAAGGTAAGAGGCAACAATCAAAATTACACCAAAGAGAATAAGTATCCTCCTAACTTTATCAATGACCATAAAAAAATCATAAGAGGATTAAAGAATGTAGTCCATGTGATTTTCCTAGGCAAGTCTCCTGGGCATATACAATAAGGATCAATGTAGGCATTAAACCCACCAAGACAACCGAGGGACACAAAATCATCAACATTGCCACCAAGCATACTAAACATATTATCGTCACAACCCAAATCAACATTTGAATCACAAACCTTGGGATTATCAATGGGCTCATCTAAAGAATACTCGAGCGAAATAGAGGGTTGTGAGCACGTAAGGGAAGCATGTGAATGATCAAAAGGGATTAGGGAGATCAATATTACAACTAAGGCTAAGAGACTCCTCGTGTTTAAACACATCATATGACCCCTCCAAAGGAGTATAATCGAGATCATGCACCTTATCAAAAGTATCTTCTGACTCAAAACATGCATCAGAAACATAAAACCTAGCGTCAAAGCCAAAAGGCTCACCCACCTCGATCCCCGTGCACTGAGCTAAAGGAAAGGATGAATCAGGTACAGTTAAGACATCATCGGTATTGTCCACGGCTGATGCAAAGCTAGGTTGCGCATAGCATGCGTAATAAGGACACAAATTAGTTGCATGGTCAGAAGAATTACACGTCACACTAAAAAGGGGCATAATAAGATCTACAATAGAACGCGCTAGGATCATAAATTGAATATCTACAAATACGACTAGCCTTATCTAGCTCAAATGAATCACAATCAATCAACTTAAGCAAATACCATGCATCATCGACACTTTCACCATGAAAACCTCAATACCCTAGAAGAGTTCGGGTTTCACTATTCACACCCTCATCAACAATGTCTAAAATTTTTCATTTATTAACACAGCAACCACATTGAGCAAGAAAGACACTTAAACGCTTAAAATAGCTCCAAAATAATTCATGCTCGGACTGGGGGAAATGGAAAATTTCCATTGTTGTTTCTCAATCATTTTTCTTTTTTTTTTGTTAATTTGTAAATTTTTTATAGGTTTTTTTTCCAAATAAAAATAAAATGCTTAGTCAAACCTATCAGGAAAAATTCAATATTCAATGCCAGTCCCCAACAACGGCGCCAAAAACTTGATACGGCCGCAAAGTGCAAGGTGGCGTTGTAACAAATCAAGGTCGATCCCAAAGTGACTAGGTTTATTTATTTAGGCTTTGTTCCTTCAAGATATGCTAAGCGAATTAAAGTTTGATATTGAAACCAATTTAATCTAGTATCTAACCTAGTGGATAATCAATCAAGGATTTATACAAAACTAGCAATCTCCCAATTCATGTATCAATCAAGCACTTCTTCCTCTAATGGTTGTTTTAAAACCGATAATTGAATTATCACAAACCTCTTTCAAGGTGAAGTGAATTACCGAAATTGAATCAACCATCAATTTTCATGGATTTCTCGATTAGTTTTGGTTCATAGGTACACGATTAGGAAATCAATGGTTTCTCAATCCATAATTCTCCTTCAAGACATCACGCAATCAAGCCAAATCCTAGGACTCCGGTATTTGAGATTTTACCTTTTAGTGCTTCATCCAAATACCCACAACATGCAAGAAAGTGATCAAGTTTCTCACAAGACAATAAACTTCTAGGATTCGATAAAACAATGCAACAATTCCGAAAACACCAAATGATATTAACACAAGATCCAAAAACTGGCAAACGTTTCCATAAATCCAAAATCAAACAACAAAGATAATCAAAATGTAAAACATAAAAATTAGAAAAGATAAGAGAAGAGAAGAGGGAAGAGATCCTTAGCCAAAGAAGGCGCTTGAACCATTGTGCAAACCCGGGATGGAATCCTAGCAAATCTTCACTTCAACACACTCTCTCTTTCCCCCTAATCTAAACTCTAATCCTAAGTAGAATGATATGGAGAATAGAATGATGAGATGGTTTTTTCTGCTATGTGAAAGACGCCCGATTTATAGAAAAACTCGATTGATCTTAGGCACACGATGAGGGAAAACGAACAGGCTCACTGTTACATGCTCACCACGGTCTGTGGCATCTACCACGGGCTGATCGTGGTGCTAGCTGGAACTCAATTCTTCTGCTCTTCTTCTCTTCCATGGGCATAGTGACTTAGGGGCATTAATGGTGAGTCAAAATACATCTAAATTAGGGTCAAATGTTGGGTAAAAAGGCCTAAAATCCTGCAAAATACATCAAACAACCATACCCAAGCATAAATCGAGAATAGGGGTGTAAATAATAACTTAAAGCACAATATTCTCCTAAAACGGCACAAAATAGCCTTAAAATAATATGCATATTGAGCTCTTATCATCCATCTTGTTCATCAAGGTGCCATCCGCCATCGCATCTATAGTAGACTGTACCGATGAGTGACCCCATTGTAGAACGTTTGCATGATCATTCATCTTTGGAGTCCATGACGAGGGCATTACCACAATAAATCCTTAAACCACTTTCAAGCTTCATAGAGTGTCTCGTCCACCCATTGGTGAACGTTGTGATTTGATTCCTTAGTTTTGTCGTCTTGCTTGGAGGAAATAACTTCACAAGAAAGGCCTTGATGAGCTCGTCCCATATAATAGTCGACCCCAGAGGTAATGAATGGAGCCATGTTAGCGCCTTGTCCCTTAATGAAAAAGGACATAGTCGGAGATGAACGGCATCTGTTGAAACTCCATTGAGCTTCAAAGTATCGTACAACTCTAAAAAGACTGAGAGGTGTAGAATTGGATCCTCCATTGGGGCACCTCATAACTGTGCATGCTGCACCATGGAAATGAGAGTCAGTTTCAGCTCAAAATTATGAGCTTCTACTATTGGCCTTACGATGCTTGAAGTGATACCTTGAACACCCGAGGTAATGAAATCCTGAAGCGTTCTTCGTTGATCCACTCCACCTCCTACCACCTTACCGCCTTTGGGGAGGTATCTCGATCCATTTTCTCTTGCTTCTCTAACCATTGTTTATTCCTCCTCAAACAGAAAGTCCCCTCTATCTCTACATCGTGTTCAAAAGGAAGGGGACTTCGCATAGAAAGGAAGAAATTTTGCAAGTAAACCACAACCACTACCAAAGAAAATCAAAAATAACAAAGAAAGAAAAATGCTTAGTCAATCTATGAAGGACGAACTCAATACTCGCAAATTGATTCCGGCATCGGCGCCAAAAACTTGACACTCCGCAAGTGCCTGGGTGTTGTAGTTTAGATTCAATATCGTTTCCATAGAGACTGATGCAATCTACTGAGTTTATCCCTTTAAAAACACCAAGTAAAATATGTGTTGAGTTGGGATATCTTCCAAAACTATCTATTACTAAATGAATGTTATTCCATGATTTAAGAATTCTATAAATTAAAAACACCTAAGGATTTGCTTTACCAACAATGAACTAGACCCGACGAATGAATTTTATGCTCACTTAAATTTGGATGAATCAAACGATACTATCCTAAGTAATTCACTTCTTTTTTTCAAAATAAACTGAATTATTTAGACTAATCAAATTACCACTCTTTCAAAGGTTCATGAATCAGTCCAAATTAAGGATTTAGATTGTTAAATTTCCTCTTAACAAGTAACTTTATCCCAAAAATTAACTAAGTTAAGTCTAATCCTGTCGATCCACTACTGGATTTTACCTTTCAATACCTCACCCAACCATTTGATACATTGTAAGCAAGTTTGGCCAAAATTACTCACAACATTCACAATACAAGATTGATTGAAACAACGTAAACAAGTTAAACATTTTATTGACAAAGATCAGGGCTCTAATTTCACTATTTGGCTATCAAAAATCCCTACAATAAAGAAAACTACTCTCTCATGATTATCAAACAAACAAGAAAGATCAAACTAAACATCAAAATAAACAAGAACTATTCTAACGGAATTTATAGAGTAGAGAAGAGAATTGGCTTAGCAACAATGGAGTTCTTGACAATTCTTCAATCTTCAAGCCTTCAAATTGTAAGTGATCTTCTTTCTAATCTCCCTTTTGCTCCAAAAATGATAAATAAACAGGACTATTTGAGAGATTCTTTCCAATCTCCCAGTTATAGTAGCCAACATTCATTCTCAACAATTCAACTAAGGAAAATGAACAGTTGCAGCTATTACAAGCCTGCCATGGATCGTGGCCTCCACCACGGACAGTTAGTGGAGGCCTCTGTCTCAGTTGATTCTTGTTCTTCTTTCTCTTGATGGGCATATGTGTTGGGGGGCATCCGTGGTGAGTCAAAAACTTATCTTCTAAGGGTCATTGCTTGGCCAAATATGCCTTAATATTGCAAAAAGCATCAAAGAACTACACCCAAGCGTAAAATGGGAATTTGGTTTAGAAATTATAGCATCAAGCTCATGGATTCCGTAACAATACAACAAAATGACCCTAAAATGATGTAAACTTTAGGCGCTTTTCAATGCCCTCAGAGTACTACGAGATGCAAACCACATAAGGCATTAGCTGCTCTTGGATGAACTTGCCATATTTGCCCTCCTTCAGGTGATAGATACAGTCCTCCCCACCCAAGCACTCAGCAATTTGCTTTAAGATAAGAGATGATGTAAACATGGCCAATCGATCGGGAAGCTTTCGTCTCTAAGGCGCCACTGAGTTGCGGATCACTTAATGGTTCACAAGTCGCCATTGTACCAATTATACCCAAAACGCCCCTTAATAAGGACTCTCTGCCAAGAGAGAACCTGAACCTTGTTGTTAGAAGCAGGGGCACTCTCGGCATCCATCCAAGGATCCTAGGTCACTTCAAATATTTAAAAGCAAAGACATACAAGAAACTAAGCAAAAGAAGTACATTTACGTCATCAAAGGTTTTGCAATTAGAGGTCACTTAAAACTACTAATGTCCTTCAAGGCAGGAGCTTCACTCATGTGGTTGTTCTAGTCCACTACACCGTGAAATACACTCACTTAGCTTTTCGTACTGAGTACTATCTTAGAGAAACGCTCAATGAACCAATGTAGCGAAGGAAAAGGCAAAGGTTAGAATGGCCAAGTAAGATAATTCAATGCATAAATTAAATATTTATCAATTATTAAATAATTTAGCATTCGAATTCTAGTTTTTATCTATTCTAAAAAATTATATATTTAGAATAGTAATTTATTCATTTGAGCAAGAAAAAAATATATTCTTTATTGTATTTGTGTATTCTTTATTCCTACGAAACAAAACTAACAGACAAGGTTTACCTCTAGCACCTTCTAAAAACCCCCAAAGATCACCTTTGGATAGTTCTTATTGTCCCACCAACAAGCCACCCTCTTGTACTTGAGGATGGTGGTGAAAGATGTAATGCCTCAGTCTAAGTTGACCACAGTAACAACATCGTTTAAGTTGGCCTTTCAATGACCATGGCTTCATTTGCCCTTATTGGCAAAGATGATGTAATCGGGCAAATACACAATGAAGGGGCAAAAGATCTCCTCATAAGAAAGGCTTTGCAAATATCCCTCCAAGACGTTCTTGATCACGGAGTATTAGAGAGAGTTGAGGCCACCTCTCGGCGGAGGACTCGAACATGTTAATATTGTCGAATGCTGCATTGAAGCTAATCAAGAATTGATTTGGGTGACTGCCTGCAAATGAGCCTAATTCCACCCTAGTTTACAATATTTGAGAATAAAAATGACTTGATTTGTGTTCTTAAATTATTTCTTACTTGGGGAAGTACCTTACTACCCATATAAATAGTGGCAGGTATACCCACCATTTTAACAAATATACATCATCTAACAAAACTACACTTATTCTCTCCTCTCAACTCTCTATAAGACATCATACTAACAAAACTCTACAAAATTCTACGTCACCTTTGCCTCATGTAAAACATTTTTCAACACTTAGTAATAACAAAACTCTACCAAAATCTTCACTCAAAATCTTTGTAAAAGGATTCTCATTTTGAAAAGGACTAGCCCCATACTATCCTAATGCACTTTGGAGGAAACAACGCCAAGAACTATTGCTTTGCCACTCTACTCAAATTTAGGTAGGTCCTAAGGGCCAGAAATTAAACAGAATAATCTTGTTTATCACTTTAGTTAATCGTGCCTTCTTTATTATGTTTTTGTTTAATCCTCCATGATTATATGCTTCATGCTTCTATTCTTGTACATAGAACAAAAATTAGTTCATAACAAAATGACCACTTTAATTTATTGCTTTCTTGTACATTTTAATTCTTCTAAGATGAATTGTTAATAAGTGGTCACTAAAAATATTATTCTTGTTAGATGCCTTACTAAATAAGGCTAATTCATGAGGGGGGAAAAACATATTTCATGGAATGGACAAATATAAATCTCAACATATTTCATTTCTAGTAGAGATGGCTACTAAAGAATGCAATCTAATTGTGGCTTTCCATGTCCATTAGATTTTTACCCCTGAATCCATTATCATGCTTCGTAGCCATGAATTCATTTATTTGAAACCTATATGGGAACCTCATGACTTATAAAACTATAGAAAAAACCCTTCATCCCCAATTCTATGTCACTCAGTGGTACCTTTGGTTTAAAGGATTTGATTAGTAGAAGAAATTAGGTGTTTTATAGAATTACAGGTTTGTACATTTCCTTTAGAATTGTGTTGGTAGCTCTCTAAAATTAATGCATCATTCCTATCATATTTCACCATGGAACACCATTGTAAGAAAGCCAACACCATGTATCTCTCTCCTCTAAGAGATAGCGAGCTACAATTGGAAGGAAAAAAAGGAGAAGGAAAACCGGTTGAGGCTCAGGGAGCCCTAACTCTTTCTTTCTTGTTTTTCGCCTTCCCCATCTTCCCCCACAAGGCCATCGATCCTGTGGTGCTTTATAAATTTTGCTATAATTTAACACATCAGCCTTAGGGAGATACAAAATTCTTAGCAGATTATAGAATAAAAATGTCTTGCAGTGCACAGTAGCTTTGAGGGTTTTTATATTTCTCTTATGCCTCTCAACCCCTAACATGAGATATTTGCAAATATCTAAGAAGGCTTTAGTTTACACCCTCCCATCTTCATGTCTTTATGCACTTATACTAATTGTACCAACTTCTACAAGTTCTAGGTTTTTCATCATAAATGCTTTCCGACTGGTTCTAAGGCAGCGATAGATTTTTGGCTTCTATGGAGGACATTGAACTCTAGCTACTTTTCAAGTTTCTTGTCAACTTGTGAACATAACGGGGTGGCTTTCATGGTGCGGCATTTAGTACGTGTTTGTTCTCTTCCGATATATCACTATCTTTACCACTGAACCATCATCTGTTGTGTGATACGGCTTCGGGTTGTAGCTAGACAGTGTTGTTGTCGAAAATTTTAGAAGATGTTCTCCCACAATTATATTGTAGTCTAAAGGCATACCAATGATTATATAGTTTACCATTTTCTGGGGAGGGTCTTCCCCTTTTAGATTCCCACCCTTGTGGGAAATTTAAAAATCCCTTTAGGATATATAATGTACCGTGCATGCCCTATCATTGGTTGTGGTGGTGGAGTCATGTCCTCAACCTATAGTCCAAGCTTAAGAATTCAATATAAAAGGTAATATCTATGGAACTTCCAATATCTACTAGTTCCCTCCTAATTCTGTAGCTCGCTACTATCAACTTGATAGCCATAGGATCAACATGCGACCTTGACATAAGCCTGGCACGTTCAAGAGATGCCTTGGGTAGAATATCCATATTCACCTACTTCACTCCTATATTCATCTAATTTAGAGTTCTTAAGAGACCCTTCAAAGGCTCCTCTAACAATCTTGCCAGGGGTGATCCCATAAAGATCAATTGTACGGTGCCCTTAACAGGTGTGTCATGAGGGTTGCCTTCTTCTTAACCCCTCTTATCTGGATGCATCAAGTTATGGAGCATTCCATCTTGGTAGTAGCAGTGTTCTGTGGAGCATGTCCATAACCCTTATTACCATTTGTCCTTCTTCTTATTCTTGGGTCTGTACTTGAGTGGCCTGGGGATATCCACATGCATACCTTGATTTCCGTCAAAATTTCACTCATCGAGGAGTTAAAGAGAGATTATAACCTAATCGCTATTGCTTTCTTTTTCTTTGAACTCTGTTTGACAGGCCCTTTCTCATCTCACCTAGACACCTCACTGGGAATTCTAGTCCTTCCTACGATGGCCTCTAACTATATGTACGTTTCTATGATCTTTAGGTTCTCATGCTTCCAATAAAGTGGCTTTCGAAACTAGAGGAAAGATTATCCCAATATGTGATTGATCGTGAGGCAACCTATTGAACTAGGCTTATGCTACTCCCTTTTAGGGTAGCTAGGAAGCATCTTGATAAGTGGTTAAAGTGTATATCATTTTAGGGTTATTTTTGCGGCATTTTAGGGAAATTATATGCTTTATGTTATAATTTATCTCCTTTTTCCATTTTACGCTCGGGTATGATTCTTTTCTGTGTTTTATAGGTTTCTGAACCATTTGACCCTAGATTTAACCCATAAATGAGTGTATCTTTGACTCCCCACGGATACCTCTAAGCTGTTATGCCCGTGGAAGGAAGAAAGAATAGAAGAATACTATGGCAGTGGACACCATGGCCTACCGATGGTGAATGTCACAGTCCGTGGTGTCTCTATGTCCTGCAAGGCTGTTTATTTTCATGTGGGTTTTCAACTTTCTGGCAGTTTTAATTGCATTATTACACGTGGCTGTTTGGCTTCCTTGAATTTTACCATAAAAAGGGTTGCTTCTCCCCTCATTTCAACAACCCCATCATCTCATGTTATACTCCTTTCCTCTCTTTAAGTAGATTAGGATTAGTTTAGATTAGAGACAGTGAGATAAAGTTAAAGTGAAGACTTGCAAGGATTCCATCCCGGGTTTGCACGACGGTTCAAGCACGATTTTTGGTTGAGCAATTCTTCACTCTTCTCTTCTCTTTCCTTTTCAGATTTATCATTTTAGAGTAGTTAGATGTTTAATTTAATTCTGTGTGAGTAAATTACTTTTGTCTAGGGATTTAGTAGTTTGTGGAAGTGCAGTTGGATCATGTTTTAATTTATAGAATTGTGCTTATTTTCATGATTGGTTTGATTTCGTTCTATCAAGTGTTTGATATGTTGTGAGTGGCTTTTTGGCCAAACTTTGCTTGCACACTTTAAACAATCAAGTGAACATTCGAAATATGACATTTGGTTGTTGGACTGCTTGTTAGAACCTATCATTGCATCGTCTCGAAAGACAGATTTATATGTTAGGAGGGCTAGTAAGTAATCGAAAATATTAAACTTGGATCAAGTTAAATTTGCTTAAAAGAGCGACATTTGCTTAGTTTAGGCAAATTTAGTTGATTTCGAAAGAATAGACTGAATTTCTATATAGATTGCAGTTCCTTGAAATTAACAAGTTAGAGAAAGGCACATTTTTATCATTTTGATTCAATTCCCTTTCATAACTACATGAATTCCTAGGCGTTTTCTCCTTGAATTAGTGATAGTCGTTTCCTTATCTTCGTATTTTTAATCTAAAGTTTACAATTTCGCTTAGCATACCTTGAGGGATCATAACCCAGTAGTTTCACCTAGTCTCTACGTAATTGACCTTGAACAGCTACAATGCCACCATGCACTTGTGGACCTATCAAGTTTTTGGCGCCATTGCCGGGGACTAGCGTTGAATATTGGGTTTTTCCTGATAGGTTTGACTAAGCATTTTGTTTTTCTTTGAAAAAAAAAACCAAAATAATTTGCAAATTAAAGAAAAAAATTTGAGAAACATCAATGACAATTTTTCATTTCCGCCAATTCGAGCATGAATTATTTTGGAGGTATTTTAAGCGATTAAATATTTTTCTTGCTTAATGTAGCTATTATGTTGGTAAATGGAAAATTTTGGATATTATTGATGAGGGTGTGAATAGTAAAATTCGTATTCCTTTAGAGTATTGGGATTTTCATGGTAAAAAAAGTTGATGATGCATTCGTATTCCTTTAAAAAAAAGTGGATTGCTTGGGATTCATTTGAATTTGAGAAGACTACTATTATTTCTAAATATTCACTTCCTGTTCCTTGCACATTCTATTCTAGATCTTATTATGCCCCTTTTTGGTGTGACTTATGTAATTCTTCTAACCATAAAACTTATTCGTGTCCTTATTATGCATGCTATACTCAACCTTATTTTGCATCACCCATAGGTAATACTGATGTTATCCTGACTTTACATGATTCATCTTTTCCTTTAGCTCAATGCACGGGGCTCGAGGTGGGTGAGCCTTTTGGGTTCGATGCTAGGATTGACGTTTCTAATGCATGTTTTGAGTTAGAAGACATTTTTGATAAGGTGCATGATCTAGTTGAGACTCCTTTGTAGGGGTCGTGTGATCTGCTTATGCATGAGGAGTCTCTTAGCCTTGGTTTTCATGATATTGTTCTCCCCAATCCCCTTGAACATTCCCATATTTCCCCTAAGTGTTCACAACCCTTTATTTCCCCCGATTATTCTTTAGATGCGCCCGTTGATAATCCTAAGATTTGTGATTCTAATGCTGACTTGGGCTATGAGGATAACGAGTTTAACATGCTTGGTGGGAATGTTAATGATTATGCATCCTTAGGTTACTTTAGAGGGTATGATCCCTCCATTGATCCTTATTGTGTATGCCTAGGAGACTTGCCTAGGACAATCATGTGGACTACATTCTTTAATCATTCCTATGATTTTTCTATGGCCATTGATAAGGTTAAGAGGATACTTATTGTCTTTGGTGTGATCTTAGTTATTTCCTCTGACATTTTATTTTCTGATTTGTGGTCCCAGGAGTTTGATAAGCTCCTGCATGCTTTGACGGCGCCTAATTTCATGAGCCGAGTCTTGAAGATATGATGGAGTGGCTAATACTCCATTTGTCCCATTTGTGTGGAGGCCTTAGCTTAGGTACACTCTACACCTAACCTGGTGAGATCCTTATGTTTTGTTTCCTTTCCCTTCTCTTGCTTTCTTTCCTTTGAATAACAATGGTTTATTTAAGCATGGGGGAAGGGTAGCTCTATGTTTTTCATTTCGATTATTAGTTTGCATACATGATAGAGCATATAGTTTTGGGTTTCTTTTTGTTAGCATGTTGCATTTAGTTGCTTTCAAGTTTGCATTTTAGATTTGCATATAGAGATGGTGAGATTGGTTTGAGATAAGCTCCAATGATGTTTTTGTTTAGGCAAAATAGCTTTCATGAGTTTGAGTAGCTTTTGACTTGTAATCCCTTTTGGTGTTAAAATTTGTGAAGGTTTTGTAAATATTGCTTATTTTGACCCTTGTCTCGATTGAGAACTATGTTACTCCCTAGAGTCTTTGGCACTAATGTTAGCACATGGATTCATTATGTCAGCTTATTATGACTTTGGTAGATGTCCCGTGAGATTTTGAGCCTTATTTAGACTAATTTATTATATTTAGTCTCATGTTTCTTTCATGTGTGTGACTCTTCCATGTTGCATCTCTAGAACTTGCTTAGACTCTTGTTCAAAACCACATTAGCAAGTGCATATTTGATGATATGATAGAGGCATTTCTTTCTTTGAATATTTTAGCCACATAGTCAAATAGCCTACCTTTGTATTACATGTTTTTTTCCCCTTTGCTATCCTCTTTGAGCTTATATCCGTCTTTGTTGTGATCCCTTCATATTAGCCCTTGGCCAAACACATATTCCTAACCTTTAAGCGAAGTCTATGGAGCATCACTTCAAGTATGTAGTGGGTGGTTTTGGGGGTAATCGAGTTTAAGGTGGCTTTGGTATGTTGGTTTGTTGAGGGATTAATGATATTGAGCATTTGCTTTGGCTCCCTCTTGTTCGGGTTGTGTATATATATCTTCAATTGTGAGTTGATAGTTAGTTATCCTATGCCTTTCAATCATTGCAATTTATGTTTCATTTCTCGAAACCAAAAAAAAAGGAAAAAAAGAAAAGAAAGTCACGTTGAAGAAGAAGGGAAAAAAAAGGATCATCAATAAGTGATTAACATTGGATACATAAAAAGCTTGCGCTTTTTCTTTGTCAACTCATTTCTTACTTAATTGAGTTGGGTATGTTCATTGTATTTTGAGGTTTGGAGTGTTAGTGAACTTCAAGGTTTCTTGGTGGTTTGTTGCTCCCTAGTCACTTGGCTAAGTAGCTCCTGTTAAGTCAAAAATCATGCATTATTTTTATAATTATTTCGAGTATATTATATATATTATTTCGTTTAATTTGATTTGTTTTATATTTTTTTTTTTTTCAGGATCAGTGTTAAGTTAATAAAGAGAAGGAGAAAGGATGTAGAAGCTCGATTTTATATACTTGGTCACAAGACGATCCAAGAATAATTATGAAAATAATATTATTTTCATAATTATTATTTTCGGCTAGGAGTCAAGAATTTTGAAAAAGCTAAAAGACTTGAAGAGGAA
>JACYFF010031955.1:54187696-54282734 GCA_017589665.1 Selenicereus undatus
TGTGTGTGTGTGTGTACACATACATACACTTATTTTCATACGTATACATATATTTTTATGTATCTATGTGTGTGTGTGTGTGTGTGTGTGTATATATATATATATATATATATATATATATATATATACATGCCCACATATATACATATACAGAGAGAGAGAGAGAGAGAGAGAGAGAGAGAGATAGAAGAGTTGTCCCACTATAATGGGGAGAAGAGAAGAGGTTTCATATGTGATGAATGTGTGAATGTGTTTAGAGGGAGGACAACCACTCCTATTAATATTGAAGAGAAGTAATTCCCTAAAGTTTATAGAAATACCAAACATTGTATATCATAAATCGCGCTAGTGAAGATTCTAGGATTGTTTTGTCCAAAATTATGTCTTGGTGTGCAAACAAACACCTCCTGGAATACTCTATAAGGAAAACAGGACTAGCCTACCACTAGTCAGGACAGTTTTATGGGTCATTTTGTTCGCGGCATAGTTTTCTCATCTAACGTTGGATGGATCAATTCTCTTTTTTGAAATTTTTATTGAGTCCAGTTTTTAATGGATTAAATTTCATTAATATGGGTGAGAAGATGTTGGTTATTACACATATCTCACCATCCGGCAAATGTCTTATGTTGCCTATCGGATTTGACATCACGTTATGCCATTGGAAATATCCCTCATTGAGGAAAATGATATGCAGACTCAATTATATTTTGATCCTTCTCGGTGGGGTCTTGAATTTGGCACATATGATTACCAGTCATCGAATCTTTACAAATGGGCTACTTTAGCCCATTTTTAACCCTTTTCCGAATCCTTTTCAATCTTTGAAATGTCGCAAAAACTTTGTTATAAAAATTGTTTTCCAATTAGAGCCTTTAGAAAACCCAAAATTTAGTTGTTTTATCATTACATGAGTTGGGTAAGTATCATAATCAAACTATCAATGCACGTAACATGCAATATGTATTTAGTCTACATCCTAAGTACACATTAATGTGCATCCAAAGATATCCCCTTATGATGGGAGGCAAGACATAATGATAGGAGGTTGGCAAATCAAATAGTCAAATTTCAATTGAGCCTACTCCTTAGGTAGTCATCTCAACAACTCATACCCTCTACGAGCCACTTAGTCAACCGCCCACACTGTCTCTCCAACTTCCTTATTTTTGGTAGCTAAATTCTAAAATAATTGCTAACATGTATCCTCTTCTTCGTGGAAACTATTATTAGGGTACCTTGTTTTCAAAATGAAATTAAAAGGCTCCAAATTCTATTGGAACTATTTTGAGGGAAGAATTTACTATTCCTACTCACATCCATTGCCCTAAACTCTTCATATTTGCATATTTTACTCCAATACTTAAAAACATACTTTCACATATTCATATCATGTGCATGTATCATAACTTGTTCTAGTATTGTTAAAAGGCATGTTTTAACTGGAATCAGAGCCACGTGAGCAAAAAATAATTAGAATTTTTATTTATTAATTAATATTTAAGTAAGATAATTAATTGTCATAAATGCTTGAATCATCATGTGCTTGTGCCACTTTAAATTAGTTGCACATTGTGTGCACATTCCAAAAGTGATCCATTTGCGTAACATCTAAATTAACCTATATCACGGATATAGTCTTACAGTTAAAATTGGAATTAGCTTTATGACCAAATTTAATGAGGTGGAAAAAACAATTTGTCATTAATTCATATTTCATTAATCACCAATGTCAAACACAATGGTAAATCACATCTAAATACTAGTCCTTTATTACAACGTAAATATCCTTTTTCAAAACCTAAACAATAAAAATCCATTTTCGTTTCAAGAAACCAAAATAAGAAAACAAATTGAAAAATCATTTGAAAAATCATCGAAAAAAGAAGAGAAATTAGAAGAAAGAGATGATGGATTATAAGCAATACAATTAGAAGAGCCACAAACTATGTCCGACAAAGAGTAAACTACAGAAGAGCTAAACAAGATCATGAGTGCAATAGTAGATAAACAAAGATTATTATCTAGTGTGACTAATAGACAAATTATGTTTAGTTAGAAGAAGAAATATATCAACTATAATGAACACATCCAAAAGTTCACCTCGAGTGCTATTCTCCCATGAGTGGTTCGGCTCATTTGCCAGCCATAAGTTTGGATTCAAAATTGAGTTTTATTTTTTTTTTCATGAAAAACATATCAGATTAGAGCAAAAGAGTGCTCAACCAGAGAATTAGACGATAGCTCTTGATCCAACAACATGGTGGGGTTCTTACGCTAGAGTCGGGTCGAATTCCTGGCCTGGTTCACAGGTAGCGATGTCTAGTTGGACCAGCAAAGTTGGCAGAGGCTCTAATTTAGGAACCTGGTTAGGTTCCTAAGCCTAAACTAAGCCCAATTCGTGGTTTAGATAGTATTACTCTCCAGATCTCGAACTTGCACTACCCTATTCTAAAGCAGTGTAAAAAAAGAAAAGAATAAAATAGGATAAAAAAAAAGGAGCAAAGTTAACTAATAGACATGCCAGTGAATTTCAGAAGAAACTCACAAATCAAGTTCACTCTTTAAAAAGAGCAATAACCGAATGGACACCAAAGGGATAATAGGTTCATATGAACCATAACTGAAGGGACACCGAAAGGGGGCAATAAGCTTGTTCCAAAAAGATTTCTAAAAGACCCCCAAGAAATTCCTAGTACGGGGACCATCTGACTCCATAGGTTCAAACCAAGGATTCAGATTCGGGGGCAAAGGTATAATGTTGTGATGGAGTATATTACAGCACCACCTGTCATCACTTGTAGCCTCTACTATCAATATGGGAAACTGAATCTAATTACACTTAAAACAACAAGCATGCAACATATTAGTTAATAAAAATTTAAAATACTATGTTAATCTAAAGTAATTGAAGGAAATAACTCACATCATTATAGCAGGTGGGGCTAAACTAATTAAAGATTACATCTTTGCTAAACTAAGATCAAATAAAATAAAGAGAAAGAAAGTAAAGGGAAATCGAAAGGTTTGAAAGGTTGGCACCCTCAGGTTACCCATTTGAGTGACTTAAAGAACCTCATATTGCAGAATATCAAGTCTTAACTTGTGCCTTAGAGAATTTTGAGGATTGATTCGAAGAAGGTTATGGTTAGGTTCTCTAAACCTTGAAGCATTCTATCAAAGTTTTCGGAGATTCTGGTTGCCCTCTCAAACTTTTTAATGTAAACTTGATGCCTTCAACCCTAGGGATAGTCCCCCCTTTGATAGTGCTTGAAAGGATAATCTGAATTAGTTTAGAGGAAGGAGATCTAATTCAATTCCTAGTGGACTTAACTCGAATAGATACACATATTCGGCTAAGACTCTTCTTACTGAAACATGTTTTAGACATGGAAAAGAAAGCACATAACCCTACAGGTTCAAACCATAAGCCTAGCTAGGTTCCCATTAGGCTGGAACCCGGCCAGTTTCCTAGGCTGGGCTGTAGACAGTACACTTTATTTTGGTCATAACTTTCATGTCTGAAATCTATTTTCAGTAAATTCTTTTCCTTTCAAATCTTATTGATTTTAGTTTCTAATGATACTATTTACATATTTTTTGGATAAGTAAGATGGAAGATATAAATAAAATAGTGAACATGTGTCATTTTCAGCTCATGTCTTAGTAACCAACTTATATGCTTTCCACTACATATCGAACTCCAACATATAATATGTCATTATAAAGCTTATTCAATGAACATTAATAATGTCTAAACATAAAAATTTTATGCACCTTATAACGGGGTGAAAATATGGAATAAATCTAAACTAGATGTTGAACACTGTCAATTTAGGCTTGTTTAAGCTTTTGGATTCTCTTAGCCTTTCGTGGGCATCTTTGGGTTTTGCATGTGTGGATTAAGGAATTTTGGAAAATTTAGTCCTCTTCATTTTCAATATCTAGGGATCCCCAAGTCTTATTTGATTAGCTTGTCATTATCGGGCATTTTAAAAGGGACACTTTTTAGCTGTCTACAGTTAGGCCCCACTTTAACTGAGTCTGAGTAAGGCGAATGTCAAAGTAGATAGCATTTGCACTTACCTGTTCAGTGCTCTATTTTCACCTTTTGCCTGTCTAGCAAATCTGAATTGACCTTTCATTGATTTAGTAGAACTTTTGCTATTCTAGCCGGTTTTGAATTGTTTACCATTCATCGGTCCAGTAGATCTTGATGTTAACCTTTCACCAATTTAGTGGACCTTTTGTCAATTTAGTATACCTTTTACTGGTTTAATAGATATTGTTGGTGGTGGCATAAGAGCCTAAAAACCTATAGCCATATACCTATGAACTTGGTGACGTATGAGCCTGGATACTCGTTACTAGATCCCTGTGAACTTAGTGGCATGAGAACCTAAACACGTGTAGCCAGATTCCTATGAACTTGATGTCGTGAGAGCCTACAGACCTGTAGCAACATCCCTATGAACTTGGTGGAGTCTGAGCCTATCATTGGTCAAGTGTTAAATGCCCAAAGCTTCCGATTTGACCTTTGTCGATTGGTGTTGATGTCATCTCCTTATTATGGGAGCCTGATAACCTGATGTTTGGTTAAAGTCTTTTCTGTAAGAATGTAGGTGAATTTCCCAAGGGAAATGATGCTTGGGTAAAGCAAGCTTTGCATATGGAGTTAGGTCTCACTTTAACTGAGCCTGATTAAATCGATGGTCAAAGTATAGACATCTTCTTTAACAATTGTTTGATGCAATCTTAAGAACATGTAATGTTGATTCATGCTGACCAGGCTATGTGCCTTTCCTATAAGGTCACTATCATGTTTTAATGAACACTTTCTTCCATCCAGGGTTCCCAAGTGATCAAAGTAGAGGGCATGTTGGTGTGTAAGCTAAAGACCCTTGTATAAATGTAATTGCTAGCCTAAGTGAAACTATGTATACATGCCAACTATGCAAACTTAATCGTGATGACTGTGTTGACTTATGATGACCTAAACTCATATGCAAGTAGGTGAAGTTCTCAAGCTAAGTTTGGGGTTCATTAGATAAGGCCTGATTAGGATATAAGTGAGTGATTAGTTGGGTATAGTGACACTCTATGGCTTATACTGCAACATATTCTAGGAAGAGGGATAAAACATTGAGCGACTAATGGGTTAGACCAAGTCTTGAGATATAAATTGCCCATAATAGGTAATCATTCTTTTTAATGGAGGAGTAATCTTCAATTTTTTCATTAAAGTGTTCTGGTTCTGAATAAGCCCCCAATTTCTAATTATTGTAACGAAAGCCCTAAATGTGTAGGGATATGGAAGATGAAGATGCTTTTGATGGTGTTGCCTAGAGTACCCTCTAGTTTATTATAAAGAATATGGTTGTCTTCTTGTTAGAAAATAGAAACCATAATTGTCTAGGAAATGTGGGGGAACCCCCTGTCTTGCATAATGGGTGAGTGCCCACTTAGAAAGGCTGAAAATATATAATGTGTATCAACTCTTGAATTTGGAATCATGGTTAAGACAAAGAATCCTAAGTTTTAGAATATAAGTGAGACAAGAGCCTATGATGATTGAGAAGAAGTGGTAAAGTGGGTGAATAGTTTGTCCAAGGTTAGAGTGTGCGTTGAAATGCTTCTTTGTCCTCAAAAACCAAGTTTTTTTCCACTCTCCTTTTGCTTAGCCTGTCTTTTTAGATTTTCAAGCCAGCCACCTTTTGTTCTCTCCTTCTTTGTTTTTAGGGGCTAAAAGACTTAATGGAAATAAATAATTATGGTTGGGCCTCTGTGGAGTTACCTAAGTGTCCAATGCCAATCAAGCGAGTCATAGTTTGGGAGTGAGAACATGCAACTTAAAGAAGGGATGCCTCTAGGACCACTTTAAGGTAGATTTCATGGTTAGGGTGCCAAAGGAGGAGAATTGGGGTAAAGGTTTAAATAACTCTTATGAAATCCTTAAGTGTGCATAGGTGATGAAGTTTGTATGAATCAGCAATTTTCCTCTCTTTATTTCTTAATTCTTTGCTCTTTAGGTAGGACCTTTTATTTGAATTTTCTTTTCTAATTCCTAATGTTGACATCACCTATTACACACTCTTACTCCTAGCTTAGGTCAAATGTCATACTAAAAAAATAGGTTTATTTGAAGGCTCAATTGGGTTCCAAGTGGTAATTATTAGGTTTAAAAAATGCAAGTTGCCACAGGAGACCTCCTATCCTAAGCATGTCCCTTAAAGCTGCAAGGCCTCTTGCAAAGAAGTTTCTTATCTGTCCCTCTTTTAGATGATCAATTAAAATTCTTAATCTCTTTTTTATTTTATTTATCTCCCTCTCGTTTTTCCTAACTCGCCTCGTTAGATTTTCAAGCTAGCCCCTCTATCTCCTTTTACCCTGGATTCGTCAACAGACATAGTAAAGGAGAAAATGGAATGGGCTTAGGAAAATATGAATAAATGTATGGAAGTCTCAAAACTTGGGCTCAAAAAATGGAGAGGTCAATGGATTAGTAAAGAGACTTTTTGACACGTCCGCAACCGCACGGATGTCGTAGTATAGATTAAAAGAACATCCTCAAGGACTACAGTAATCTATTGAGCTAATGTCGAATTGAAATTGCTAAGTAATCAATCTTTTCAATGAGTCGGTTTAAGAAACTAATTATCTAATTATAAATCAAACAAAGTAAAGCATATAACTATTCGATTCGCCAAGTAAAGAGTTGGATCATAGAATTGAGTAGGCACTTTTCACAGATTGAACGATTTAAGGAATTACGATGGAGTTAAATTTAATCCTTTCGTTCGAAATAAATTAAATTGCCTGAACAAATTCAACTAACACTCTCTCAAGTGTCTTTGATTTAGTCTAGATTGAAGACTCGTGAATGCTAAGTCACCTCTTAACAAACAATCCACTCTCGAGTTTTAGTAAGTCAAGTTCTGTCAAGGTGATCTAGCAGCGAGAGCAAAATTGGCCAAATTCTACTCACAACATTCAATCTCTAGATAGAAGTAAATCATTCCAATCATGAAACAAGCACAAGATTGTAAGATTAAAGATCCACCTACAATACTATGGCTAACAAATCCCTAGATTAAATAAAACTACTCACTCATATTTCTAATTCAACTAAAACAAGAGTTCAAAAAAACATAATAAGTTCAAAGGAAGGAAAACTTTACAACAATGGCAGCCCTTGAATTGTGCAACAATCTTCAAGCCTCGAAGAGCAAAGCTTCTCCCTTCAAATCTCAAAAACTAAACTAAACTAAACTCTAACTAAAAGAGAGATGTGAGAGTAGTAATCAGATGACTTTGGCTGCTCTCCCCCCCTATCATAAGCCTTGGAACACGCCCTTTTAAGTAGCAAACAGAGCATCCTCAGCTGCACAACGAAGGAATATGAAGAGGCTAGCGGTCACACGCTCACCATGGTCTGACCGTGGTTCTGGCTAGTTTCAAATTCTTCTGCTCTTCTCTTGCTTCATGGGCATAGGGCTTGAGGTACCTTTGTGGTGGGTCAATATGCACTTAAATGGGGATCAATTGCTAGGTTAAATGGTCTAAAATCCTGTAAATATAATCAATGAACCATACCCAAGCATAAAACGAGAATAGGAGCATAAATTATGGCATTAACCCAATAAATTCCCGAAAGTGCTACAAAACGTCCTAAAAATGAAGCATATAAAAGCACTTATCAAACTCCCACATGCTTAAATCGTTGCTTGTCCCTAAGCAATATTAAGACCAAAAATTATTCACAACCACCTCAGGATAGATATTGATAGCAACTCAATGGAAAAGTCGATCCAAAATTAGGCCAAAAGTACAAAATTCATTAAACAAACAAACTAGGAAATGAAGTTTTCAAAATTGTTAATAGACCACAATGTCAAATTTGAATCAATCATCCCAAAATCATCAAATACAATCACATCAACATATGGAACAAATGGAGCTAGTAATGCCGGTAGAACCTCACTATAGCCATGTGGCAATTATCACACATGTGTTTGAAAATGTAAGTAGGTTCCTTCAATTCCCATTCCATAAACTCAAATCCACCAAAAGCTTGATAAGACTCTCTAATTCGCCATCACTAGTATATAACAAACATTATGCAATCATAAGGACTTTATGAGGTTGTAAAAGGGCCATGGGTAAAGGTAAGAAGGGAATAAATATTTTGAAAATGTGGAGCTAGAAGCCAT
Organism: Selenicereus undatus; assembly: GCA_017589665.1. Taxonomy (NCBI): domain Eukaryota; kingdom Viridiplantae; phylum Streptophyta; class Magnoliopsida; order Caryophyllales; family Cactaceae; genus Selenicereus; species Selenicereus undatus. The sequence goes on from JACYFF010031955.1 coordinate 54,195,907, forward strand.
AGACTAAGAGCTAGAATCTAATGTGCTTATGAAACACTCTTTCCAAACCTATACAATTCAATAACAAAATACATCCTCTTTCACACCAAGTGAAGAGAAAAAGAGTTGAAAGCCATATATACTTTTTATCATCCAAACAAGGCCAACACTCTCTTTATTCTGTTTTTTTTCTTCTCAAGTTTTTTTTTCATTTTGGTTGTTTTCCTCTTTTTTTCTTTTCATTTTTCCTTTTTCCATGATTTTTTTTTTCAATCTCACAAAAGTGTTGGCTAAGGGAATCCAAATCAAACTTGAATTTCAACTCTTCTCTAATCCTTGTACACTAAGACAAGGTATTTCTTATATATAACACAAGAACACAAATCCCTTCGCCAATAAACCAACCAAATCCACCAAAAAGAATCTCAATGCACCTTACTAACTCCCAATCAAATTCAATGTACGAGGATGAAGTGTTCCTCTAGTCTTGGCTTAACGGTTAGATAAATGTGTGGCCAAAGGCTATGTTCGAAGGTTTAAATCAATAAAAATGGATATAAGCTCAAGGGGGCAAGCAAAGTATATACTATGCATAACAAGGGTGGCTTTTTGGTCTTTTGGATTAACAAGTCAAAGAATGAGAGTCAAAGCAAGTTCTAGAGAAATGATGTTGAGAAAGAGTCGCTCATGAATTGACAAGAGACTAACTTCATAAATTAGTCTTTAAAACCTCAAAGCTTCTCGGGACATCTACCATGGTCATACCTAGCTCATTAGTAAACACATGCCAACATCATGTAAAGAATAATGGGATAATCAATTCGCATTCAACATATGGTCAAAACATGAAGCTCATTTTCGCAAACTCATTTTCAAACACTTTTATGCACAATTGGGCATATCAAAGGATTTTTCATCAAAGAAGTCTACCTAGTATACAAGGTTCATCATTGGATGATTGTTTTGTCTCTTTTTTTTCTTTTTTTTGCAATTTTTTTTTATTTTTTTATGGTTTAGTGAATGCAAGCTCCTAATAACAATACCAAGAAAATGCAAAAACTATGAAAAAAACAATAAAAACCTAAAATGTAACCTAAAGTGAAAAGAAACCTAAATGTACACTTAACATGCTCTAGCTACATAAAACTAAATCTAAAATGCAACTCTAAATGCAATCATGAACAATATATACAATGCATACACAAAGTCATACCAAACTAAGTCAGGCATCAGAGGCCATCAATTAACTAACTAACTCCCCTATGTTTGTACAAGACATTGTCCGCAATGTGAGCACAGAGTAAAAAGGGAAGGGGAGTAGCAAGAAGCAATCAGAGGGGAGGTGGGGAATGATGGTGGGGTGGTTAACCATAAGAGATATGTCAATCAAGCCAAGTCTCTAAACAAGCCTTATAATCCTCAAAGTATTGGGTCTCGGTAACAAGCATCGCACGGAGCTCGTCGTGCCATTCTTGGACAAAGTCACAAAGAGCGGCGTTCTCAGAGGCAACATAGGCACGAAGGGATACCTGCGCCTCCTGAATAGACCTAAGGGTGGCTTGGAGGTTGGCATAGTCGGTGGGGATCGGTTGGGACGAGGAACTAGGCCCGGCCCCAAGAAGTAAATAGCGGTGGAGGAGGTACAGGTTCAACGACCTCGGCATCGTCAGGTACCCATTGAAGATTAGCCCTGTGAAGTAAGGTGGTCTGATCAACATTAGGAAGCGGCAGAAGTCGATCCCCATAATAAATCTAACACAAACGTCCGGCCTCTACTTTGCAAAATTTCATTAGTGCAAAAGCAGCTTCATCAAGCCACTCGGACCCAAAAACTCGATCCTCAGGGTTGTGTTCAACACCTAAAAATCTAGCAATGGTGGTGATTACACCCCCAATGACTATCCTACCCTTAGTTCTAACTGCTGGACTATACAATTGTTGGACCAAAAATGTCCCAGGATCAACTTGGACACCATCAAGCATACAGGACAGAAGATATAACTCAGGCAATCTCAGGACATTCAAACTATCTTCCTGAGCAAAGAAACAACAAGTGAGAATACGCTGAGCCACTTGAATGCAAGGGTTCCTAATATGGTTGTACTTGAAAAAACTAGTACTGTACCGAAAGCTCCTCGAAAGCTCACCCCAAAATGCATTTTGGTTGAATTCATGGGGGACTTGACGGTTTGGTAAGTCCATGCTAGGGAAAAACCAAATATACTATTAAAGGTACATAAGCTCAACTCATAAAATTACCCTTACAAATAAAATGAAATATACACCGCTTGACATTGAGGCCCTCAAGTGACCTCAACATGCAAAGTGCTCAGAAATTCTAGAGTGAGGTCCCGATATGTATACTCTTTTATTTCAATAAAATGTCCCATAACCCCGTGTGCAAACAACCACTATATATCATACAACAATCCTAAATGGCCCAACAATTCCTCATAATAATAATGAGTTAGCACAACAATTCGTTCATTAAAGCAAGTATATTGAGCAACATGTTCTGGGTTAGTTAAACCAAGGGAGTGAGGAACATTGCCTTGGGCCCATGCAGTAGTGGAAGTTTAGGAGGTCCATTGAGGTTAGGATAGTGTTTGGCTAGATGTCCCCGCCTCCTTGATACTCCTTTGTCAGTTGGTAGGTGTCATGGTTGTAAAATGTAAGAAAATTGAAACAAAAACCTCAAAAATAATGTGTGAGAAAAGAAAATGAAGAATTTAAGTGAAAAATGAGGAAGAATTAGAGAAAAAAGAAGACGGTTATGGAGGATAGGTGAAGGTGAGATGAACTTGGAGAAGAAATGGTGAAAAGAGAAATTTGTTAGAAAAAGAGATGGATTAAGAGAAAAGAGAAGATTTTGAGTGAAAATGGAGTGAAAATGGGAAGAAAGTAGGGGGAGAATGAAGGTTTAACAATGGTGGGTTTAGATAGAGAAAGAGGGAGGCAAAGAGTGAGTGCTGAGGTTGAAGATGAAAGTGAGGGAAAGTGAATAGGCACTGTGGTCATAACCCTTGAACGCGGCCCGTAGCAGTCCATTACGGATTGTAGGGAGCACCACGGTCGGACCATGGTGGCTGCTAGACACCTGGTTCTCTGTTTTAGTGGACAGGCATGCCATGGGCCGTATTGGAGAATACGGCTTGTCTGTGCCCATCATTTTTCTCTTCCTTTTTTCTTGTGTTCTTTTTTCTGTCTCTTTTTTATCATTTTTCTCCTTTGTGTTCTGCTTCTCTTTTTTTTGCCTCTTTTTTGTTTTATTTTTTTTATCAAAAACTACCTAAAAATAGAAATCAAACCTATCAAAAAGGGCTCAGGTTTCCTCCTAAGAAGTGCTCTTTTGAGCTTGACCATGCTTCTATGTACGCTCAGGATCGGTCAGAATATGAGCATCATTTTTGTTGCGAACCACGAAATTGCACTTCTTCAACCGAAGGTACCACCTCAGAAGAGGTCCTTTGTCATCATCAAATGGCGCCATAACATATTGTCAGTGTACAAGATAAACCAATTGCGTGGTTCATCAGACTGACCACTATCATCATGCTCAATCCCCAGATCAAAGTCCAAATCGACTCCTTCTATACTACACAAAGAGAGAACCGCTTACGCAAACCTACAATAATCACTTATAGGATATTCATTAGAAGCATAGGCCTCAACCTTGGGTATGCTAGGTGGCGTATGAGCAGCAAACTCCAGCTTAACATACCCTTGGTCAGGATCCTCAGTGGAAATCCAAACAAAAGCAGGAGCTCCATGTTAATCTCAAGAGAAAGGGGAAATGCATCTAATTAGGAAGAATTAGGGGAGACCACTCTTTCATCCATAAAACAGAACGTAGCATAGCACCCTTCTGCTTCAAATGTTATCCACCCCCTTTTTACATCAATATTGCAACTTGAAGTAACCAAGAAGGGCCTACCAAGAGTAATTTGGGCATTATTGGTCTCAATCATATCAGCAATGATAAAGTCTCCCAATACCCAAATATCTCCTATTTTGACTGGCACATCCTCTAATTTACCTAAAGGTTGTGTTTTAGAACCATCTACTAATTGTAATGAAAAGGGTGCAGGTCGTAATGGTCCTAAATGAAGCCTAACAAAGAGTAGGGCATCAAACTGACACTTACACCAAGGTCACATAAGGCTCTTTCAATTTTCATTTTTCCCATGACACAGGGGATAGAAAAGTTATTTGGGTCAGGCAGCTTAGGTGGAAAGGCTATGGAGATCTCTAAGCTAACATTTTCTATGAACTTCATGGGCTTGTCGTCATCATTTCTCTCCTTACTCTCAACCATTATTATTTCTCTACCCTCCTCAAGTGGAATGTCCTCAGGGTCTCTAGGATCCTCTTCCCCTTACTTCAAGGTAACACAATTACAATACTCATGGGGGTTAGATTTGAGTTTACTCGGCAGTCTACCCAGAGGTGTAGATGAAGAGCTAGCTTATTGGGCTATTTGGGCTTCCAACATCTTGTTATGAGTAGTAAGCACATCAACCTTAGAGGCTAATTGCTTTATATACTCATCTTGCTTTTGTTACGCCAAATGCATACTCTCTATTATGGCCTCTAGGTTGGACTTTTGGTGAGCTTGTTGGGGAAATAGAGGTCTTTGAAATCCGGGGGGTTGCCTAGCATTCATTTGGGGCATTATGGAAGGGTTAGGCCTTTATGAAAAATTTGGATGATTCCTCCAACTTAGATAGTAAGTATTTGAATAAGGGTCATTAGTCGGTCTCGAGTTAAAATTATTGACATAGTCGACTTGGTTGCTAGTGTTTTGGGCAAAAGGACTCCCAAATTGGCAATTCTCAGTCAAATGATCAATGGAACCACATACTTTACATGATGAGGAAGGGGCACTAGAATTCACAGTATTCACATTCAATTGTTCTAACCTTTGAGTCATAGCATCTACTTTAGCAGTAAATAAAGTGCATTAACTTCAAGCTTACCTCCTACCCGCTTGGGTTGGCCTCGTTCGTTGGACCACTAAAGATTGTTGAGCACTAGCTCCTCAATCAAATTGTAGGCCTCATCTTTAGTCTTATTCATCAAAGTTCCTCCTGCCGCTGTATCAATAGTGGACCTTATAAGTTGGGTCACTCCATTATAGAAAGCTTGAACAATCATTCATTGTTGAAGGCCATAGTAAGGGCACAATCACAACAAGTCTTTGAACCGCTCCGAAGCCTCACAGAGTGTCTCATCATCCTTTTGGCTAAAGTTGGTGATTTGGTTCCTCAAACTCATCGTTTTGCTTGGTGGGAAGAATTTGGCAAGGAAAGCTCTAGCAACCTCATCCCATGCGGTAATGCATCCGAAAGACGAAGAATGAAGCCATGCTTTCGCCTTGCCCCTGTGTGAAAAGGGAAATAAACGCAATCGAATGGCATCGGTAGAGAGTCCGTCGAGCTTCAATGTGTCATACACCTCTAAAAAGACTGAGAGGCGTAAGTTTGGGTCCTCCACCGTTGTGATTGTTGCACAATCGAAACAAGAGCTGGCTTAAGCTCCAAATTATTTGCCTCCACGTTAAGACAAGCAATGCTTGGGGCGATGCCTTGGACTCATGGGGTAACAAAATCCCTAAGCATCCTTCTTTTCTCACCACCTCGTCTGCCCATATTTGGTGAGGTCCTTCTAGCTTTGCGCCTTTGTTCCTCAAGTATTTGCATCTTCCTCCTTAAATGGAAAGTCCTCTCAATCTCAGGATCGGGTTCATATAGAAATGGACTTCACATAAACGTGGGAAGATTTCTACAAGCATAATCACAATACCACCGACGCAATCAAAAAGAAAAGGAAAATAAAGTAAAACACTTAGTAAATTTCATAAGACTAACTCAATAGTTAACAATTTAGTCCCAGGCAACGGCGCCAAAAACATGACACATCCACAAGCGCACGGGTGTCGTAGTATAGATTAAAAGATCGTCCTCGGGGACCACAGTAATCTATCGAGCTAATGTCTCATTGAAATTGCTAAGTAATCAATCTTTTCAACGAGTCAATTTAATAAACTAATTATCTAATTGGAAATCAATCAAACTAAAGCATATAGGAATTTAATTCACCAAGAGTTGGATTATAGAATTAAGCATGCATTTTGCACGGATTGAACCATTCAAGGAATTGTAATTAAGTTAAACTTAATCCTTTCTTTCGAAATAAATTAAATTGCCTGAGCAAATTCAACTAACACTTTCTCAACTATCTTTGATTTAGTCTAGGTTGAAGATTCATGAATCCTAAGTCTCCTCTTAACAAGCAATCTTATCTCGAGTTTCACTAAGTCAAGTTCTATCAAGGTGATCTAGTAGCGAGTTTCACCTTTCAATACTTCACTCAACTACCTAACATAAGCAAGCAAAATTAGCCAAATTCTACTCACAACATTAAATCTCAAGATAAAGTAAATCATTCCAACCATGAAACAAGCACAAGATTGTAAGATTAAGGATCCAACTACAATACTATGGATAACAAATCTCTAGATTAAATAAAACAACTCAATCATATTTCTAATTCAACTAAAACAAGAGTTCAAAAAAAATAAGTTCAAAGGAAGGAAAACTTTACAACAATGGTAGCTCTTAAATTGTGCAATAATCTTCAAGCCTCCAAGAGCAAAGCTTCTCCCTTCATATATCAAAAGCTAAACTAAACCAAACTAAACTCTAACTAAAAGAGAGATGTGAGAGTGGTAGTGAGATGGCTTTGGTTGCTCTCATCCCTTCTCATAAGCATTGGAACACGCACCTTTTAAGTAGCAAACGGAGCATCCTCAGCTGCACAATGAAGGAAGATGAAGAGGCTAGTTGTTACAGGCTCACCACAGTCCATGGGGGATACTACGGTCTAAATGTGGTTCTGGCTAGTTCTGAATTCTGCTGCTCTTCTCCACAAGCATAGGGCTTGGGGTACCTCCGTTGTGGGTCAATATGCAGTCAAATGGGGGTCAATTGCGGGGCTAAATGGTCTAATATCTTACAAATGCAATCAAAGAACCATACCCAAGCATAAAATGAGAATAGGAGCATAAATTATGACATTTAGCCTACAAATTCTCGAAAAAGTGCTACAAAACATACCAAAAATAAAGCATATAAAAGCACTTATCACTCTTCGACTCAAGTCATGAATGCAAATTCAAGGGTTATTACTGCTCCTTAAATCTCCTAATGTGGACATATAAAGTAGGCTTAGTATTGAAAGCCTAAAAAAAGGGATTACTAATATGTCTAGTCTTCTATCTTAGTGTCTTAGATGAGAGGGAGATCCTTCTCTAAATGATTGTGCAAACTTCATTATAATCTTGGCTCTAGTGTTAAAGATAAGCCTAAGATGGGCCCATTTAACTTGATGTGAAGCGACCTTTTCTTTTCTTTTCTTTTCTTTTCTTTTTTGAATTTGGGGTGAATCCCTAAATGGCCTAAAAGAGTTTCAAAGCTTATGCTTCTTAACTCTTTGCTCAAGGTCCATAGCTGGAGTTTTGTGCTCATCCAATTTTGCGATTACTTCCCTAAGATGTCCCATTATTGACTTGCTTTTGGGCTTGCTCTTGGGAGTAATCTTTATTAGCCAGCATCTAAGTTCATCTCTCTCATCTTCACTGTCGCAAGTAATAAGGTGATAGTTAGAAAGGTGGAATTTGATGCATGCAGGAAATGGAAGGGGAACGTTAATGGTTTGCCTAGAGGCTGGGGCAAATGACTAATGACTTGTGGTTAGGTAACAAGAAGACGATGAGATGGTAGGCTTGAAGGTTTTGGATAAGGATAGGAATAAATGGGGTTAAGATGTTGGATTTAGGCTGAAATTGTGCCTTACCCTAGATTAGGTCCTAGTTGGGTTTAAGAAGCTAACCTATGGACGTAAGTTGGATCTAAATCTATCACAAGCCTATACTAGGCCTAAGCATGACTTTAGTTTGGTTTTCCTATAATGGGCTAGTTTAGACATGTGGATGGATCTGAGAAGCCTCATGCATGGATCCTAGACCTATAGATGGACGAATGGATGGATGATGCAAGGGCCATGGACTTAAGCACGAATAGAGTATCTTGGTTCTAATAAAACTTATTATGAATAAAATGCATGATTGGATGCAATCTAGAATGAACTAGAACTCTAAAAGTCTAATGGGCCGCATTATTGACTTTGGGGTGAGATAAACTCGGAATAAACCATGTTGACCCATGAACAAAAGCCTAATGTTGAGAGCCAACAGAACTAACTCTATACCATGAGTGCAAACAGAAAATGGATTGAAAATGAGCAAAATGGACTCGGTCTCCCTGCCAGGATCCAAGGCAGGTTCCCTAATGGGCCCTAAGGTGACATCCCCTTTTCCTAGACACAGACTCAACCATACTAGACTCTATAGATCTAGTCAAGCTCTTATAAACCTAATTTCCACCCAGTCGCCTAAATATAGGATAGTATTTGGACTGTTTGTTTTTTTATAATAAAACTCAATCAAGTTTCCCCTTTTTTAATTTTTTTTCCAAAATAGGACCACTATTATAACTCTTATGAACTTGAATGGGGTCAAAACTTATTTGAGTTTTAAGTTAAGAGTCGTTAAAGCTCAATTGGCCCAAAAGCCCTTTTTTTAGTCCTTTACCAGTGTTATTGGACTTGACCTTTCCTACCTAGGCCCTCCTGAGACGAAAAGCATCAATGTATAGTCTCTAGGGCTACAGTAATTAGGTTACACAAAAAACACATGCGCATACACAAATGAGTTCCATCCTAAGCCAGAGTTCCATGTTACAAAGAGTTTAGGTAAGGTTTAGAACATTCTTCTCATGACCTAAATGTTCCGTACACCATCCATGGGATGCAAGACAAAACTAGAACATTTTGGTTTCTTCCCTATATCATATCGACGAGAAAAGTGTGTCATCAGTGGGTGGATTAACTGCATGCTCAGTTGAAAGTCTAATGGACCCACTGAGTTAACCAATTGACCCCCTGAGGGGTCATAGCATAGTTTAACCTAGGGGCATTGTTAATTCGACACGGCAACACCTTTTAATACAAGAGTGCCTAATGTAAGTGTAATGAGAAAATAATTTCCATATTGAATTTCAAATCTCACCCCTTTTCTTTTCTTCTAAAAAAAGGGAAGTCCCTAGTGGAGTCATCACTATAAAAACCACATCTTAGGGTTCACCCCCTAGGTGTTGTTCGCCAACGAATGGTTGGACTCACTTGCTAGCTATGTGCTTAGATTCAAGACTAATTTTTTTTAAAAAAATTTCAGCCGAACCATATCAGACTGTAGCAAAATAGAGGCTCAACTAGAGAATTAGACAACAAGTCATGATCCAAAAATCGGGTCGAATTCCTCGACCAAAGTCAGGTCTGATTCCTTGCCTGGTTCCAGGAAGTGATGTCTGCCTGGACTAGCAGACTACTGAGCAACCATGATCCAAGAACTCTTCCTAGGACAGAAATTAGCCTAATTTGTGGTCCATACAGTATTACTATCTGGATCCCGAACCTACTCTACCCTAATCCGAAGTATGTACAAAAAAAAAGAAAATAATAAAGTAGGATAAAAATTCATAATTTTCATAAATAAAGTCACCAGTGAGTTCTAGAAGAAACTTACAAACCAAATTCACTCTTTGAAACAAGCAATAATTGAAGGGACATTTAAGCAGCAATAGATTCATATGAAACAAAGCTAAAGGGACATCAAAAGGGACAATAAATTTGTTCTAAAAGGGTTTTCAAAGAGCCCCTATTTAATCCCTAGTGTGGGGACCATCTGACTACATAGGCTCAAACCAAGAATCCATATTTCAGGGTGAAGTTACAATGTCGTGATGGAGTCTATCACAACATCACCCATCATCACCGACAGTCTCTACTAATCAGTACGGGAAACTAAATCTAATTACACTTAAAACAACAAGCATGCAACATATTAGGATAAACTAACTCAAATAATAGAAATTGAAAATACAATGTTAGCCCAAAGGAATTGAAGGAAATAATTTAAATCATTATAGCGAGCTTCCTGAACTAATTAAATATCACATCTTTGCTAAACCTGAGATCAAATAAAATAAAGAGAAAGAAAGTAGAGAGAAGAGGAAAGGTTTGATTGGTTGGCACCCTCAAGTTACCCATTTGGGTAACTTAAATAACCTTAGAATCGAGAATATCGAGCCTTGACTTGTGCCTTAGAGGGGTTTGAGGATTGATTTGATAAGGGCCTAGTTAGGTTCTCTAAACCTCTTCATGCTCTCTCAAAGTTTTCTAAGATTTTGGTAGTCCTATGAAATTCTTTGATGCACATCTGATACCCTTAACCTTAGGGGTGTAGCCCCTCTTTTATAGCACCTGAAGGGATAATCTGAATTAGTTTAGAGAAATGAGACCTAATTTAAATCATAGGAGACTTAACCTAAGGATAAACGTATTCAGCTAAGACTCTCCTTACTAAAAGTAGACACTGAAAAAGAAATACTAGAATTTTCCCAGGGTCCCATCCAGTGGACACGACCGGCTTCCCAATCGAGTCAGATTCTATTAGGCAGGAGCCCAGCAGGCTTCCTATGTTGGGATATAGACAACACAATTTATTTTGGTCATAACATTTTGTCCGACCTTTGTTTTGAGTAATTCTTTTTTTCTCTGAAATCTTTATGAGCCTAGTGTCTAATAACACTATTTTGATAATTTTTTGAATAATTGTGGCAGAATATATGAGCAAAATAGTGAACTTGTGTCATTTTCAGCACACGTCTAAGTAATCGGCTTGTATCTTTATTGCTTACCGAACTTTGATATATAATATGTCATTAGAAAGCTTATTCAATGAAGAGCATCAATGTTTAAACTCAATAATTTATGCACCCTAGAGTGGGATAAAAATATAAAATAAATCTCAACTAGACATTGAGCACCGTTAATTTGGGCTTTTGGGTTCTTTTAGCCTTTAGTGGGCATCTTTGGGTTTGGATGTGTGCATTAAGAAATGTTGGCACATTTTAAGGTGCTTCATTTTCAATATCCGAGGTCCCTAAGTTATATTCGATCGGTTTATCACCATTGAACATTTTATAAAAAGGAGGCAGTTTTTAAGTGTCTACATCAATAGAGGAACCTAATTAAACTAGACGATCTGGATATCATTCCTTTAGAAGAGTTTAGGAGAAAATTGGATAAAAAATATTGACAAATGCTACCTAAAATAAAATCAATGAAATTGGTGAAGAACTCAATATTGACGAATTTAAATCTAATTTAGTTGACCATGTAATTCCAAAACCTGAAAAGTTTGGTGAAACGTCTAGAAGAAACATCTATTTCATGAGACCTACATATGTTCTAGTAGGGTGAATGACCAACTTCTCTTTTTTGTATGTCCCAAAGAAGACTACATCTTTTGAAGAAATTGGTCTTACCCCAATTAGCGAAATGGGTTATATCTTAAACATAAATAGAGCTCGTAATAGAGAAAATTATTCAACCATTGGAAAAGAGGTATGAATAGTATTCTAAATTTAAATATTACATGGACTATTAGAAATTTCTTATATTACATTGAACATAGCTTTTTTAGCACTATGGCTGACTAGTACGACTCATTGGATGAAGAAGGTAAAAATGCATTAAGAATTATAGAAACATCAGTTGTATCCAAAAACCATGTAAGGAAATCGAAACTAAATTTTATTCATGTTAAACTTGACTTTGAAGAAAAAGTTAGAGAATGGAAAAGAAAAATTAATAACATAGAACTCTAGGACATGAGGTATCTAGAAAATTATGCTGCTGAAGCTAATCAATATTTTTACAAACTTGGGTATAATAAAACTAAGGTTGGTATGTTCTATGATACGTTACCTTATCTCATAAATTCCATAATCAATGAAAAATACACTACATAGCTTGAAAAAGTAGATGTCATTAATACACTTGACATTAGATTTCCTATATGAGAAAATGGGTGAATGAGTATTGTCTTGATACCCAAAAACAAGAGAAAATGAAGAAATAACTTGTAGTTTGTTGGAGCACTCCTTATCAACGAGGAACTAAACTTGAAAAGAGAAAAAAAAATTATATGAAGAAGAAATTTAACGACCAAAGTAGAGAAAAAAACAACAGAAAATATTACAACAAGCTAATCCCTAAAAAACGCATATTTTTTAGAAAAATTGTTGTAGTATCCTGCAAAGAAAAATAGCTGTAAATGTTCTACGGAGACATAGGGTATTATGCAAATGAATGCAAAAATAAGAAGAACAACAAGTTTATTGAAACTTTGGAAAGCTTAAACTATGTTGAGCTAAGTGAGGAAGAAGCACAAGATCTAGTATTAAAAAACAACAAAGGAATTGTTGGAATAGTAATGAAAGACAAATGCAAAGAAAGTGATTATGAAGAAATGAGTCACATGATGAAAAGTAGCTCAATTAGTCTTAGAGACTTTCAAGGAGAAGCATTTACAGTAGATAGTGGAAATGAAGAAGTAAAAGGAGATTGGGTCCTTCCTATAATATAAAAATATATGATCTACAAAAAAAAAATCTATCTTTAAATTAAAAAGTAAGTATATATAAGAAGATTTAGAGATAAAGGATTGTGAATTGTTGTAGAAGAAGTAAACCTAATTAATTGGGAGAATATCGTTAGACATAATAAGGATAGAGAATACAGGAGTATCCATATTAGAAGTTTCTCAGTTCAAATTACACCATTACAGTATTATGGCAAATATATCGATCTTTACTCTTCACTCTATGATATTAGGTATGTCAAATTTAATAATACAATTGTCACAAGGATCGAGACCAATTTGTGTAATGGTTCAATATGATTCAATTGCCTACTTGATATTATGGGTGCTTAAAAGATGAATTTTCTAACCTAGAAAAATCAGTAAGAAAAATGTATAAAAATTAATGAAAATGGGAAAAGTACCATTAAACCCAATTACTAAGGAGTATGAGTACAAGTTCAGAATGGGGAGAACAATTGTCATCAGTAAAAGAAGAGGCTAAAGAAGATGATACAATTAGTATGACTAGTGAAATGAGTTAAATGATCTTTCAACCTACACAACATTATGCAGATCGAAGTATGAGTCTAGCAAAAAAAATCATTGGGTACAAGACTAGAGCCATTATTGAGATGACTATGAGGATGAATTACTCAAAAAAATGACAATGGAAATCTGTTATAAAGTCACTAATACTAATCTTAATAACATTTGTATTCCAATAAACGTATGTTTAGAAGGAGATAATAAATACGAATTATATGCTGACATAATAGTGTTTGTTCTGTACACTTTTGGAAAGGATTTGTATTCCCACAATTCATGTAGAAGAAAGAAAAAAATCTTTTACAAGTGAGAATAGCTGATAATAGCATAATGAGTCACAATGAAGTCATAGAAGGATTATGTATTGATATGATATGAGTCCAAAGCATTATACCAGTTCCATGGGCTGCTGATAAACCATCTCATGACATGATTATTGGAAATAATTTTTAAAAGTCATACTCTCCGTGTACACAGACTATAAGTCAAATCATATTCGCTATAAATGGTCATTATATTCCTATTGATAAGTAAGCAAGGCATACACATGTCAAAAGATTGAGTTTACATGCAAGCTAGCTTGGCGAGAAGGTAATCCCTACACAACATGAAGTAACATTAACAATCTCACTACCTGAGCTAGTCCATTAAGAAACAAATTGTTGAACAATAAGAAGAATTATGCAAAGAACTTTACTCCAATAATCCTCTAAAAATTTGGGGCAATGATAAAACATTTACTAAGAAATAGCTTGTTAAAACCCGACACTATAATCCGAGTTAAACAGATGATGGATGCACACAAGGATATCCAAGAATTTGATAAACAAACCAAAGAGATTTTGGATAAAGGATTAATTAGGAATAGTAAGAGTCCATGCACCAATCTGGCATTCATAATGCGAAATCATACTAAAGAAAAAAGAAGGAAATTTCATAATGGTAATCAATGACCAAAAAAAAAATTACTAATAAAATTGTCTTTCATGGCTATTATATTCCTATGAAGACTGTCCTTTTCAATAGAACTCAAGGAGCTTCTTGCTTCTTAAAAACGAACTGCAAAAACAGATATTAACAAATAAGAATGGATGAAGAATGCATCTCTTTGACCACTTTTAGTGCCCCCTCAAGGACATTATGAGTGGATAGTGAAATCATTTGGTCTTGAAAATATGCCTTAAATGTTCCAAAGAAAAATGGATAACATCTTCAAATATCTCATTTACTATTTTCTAGTTTATATTGATGATATCCTTATCCTTCTAGAACCATATAATACAAAGATGATATTCTAGTTGTTACTCAAAGATACATTGATCATGGTACTATTCTTGGTTAAAAAAAATACAATTATGCTAAATAAGAAATAAAATTTTTGGGTTCAAAGATAAAAACTGAACAATTCATCCTAGAAAAGCATATGCTAGAAGAAAAAAATAGAGAATTGTCCTAAAAGGATTAAGGAAAGGAAGCAACTAGAATGCTTTCAAGAATGTCTTACATATACTTTAGATTTCATTAAAGATCTAGCTAAATTGAGAAAACGATGCATCAAAAACTCAAAAAAGAAATGAGTTGGACTTGGATCCCAAATAATTCAAAGATTGTCCAAAATCTCAAAAAGAATGTGCAAAAATCTTCCTGCACTTAATTTGCCTAATCAAGAAGATTATTTCATCCTTGAGACATATGTCAGCATAAACACCTCAAAAGTGTCTTCCTTTTATAAAATGCCTGATGATGATACACCAATCCAATAAGACTTGGGCACCCCTGGATATTGAAATGAAAAGCATTAGAGTGCTGACAGCTATTAACCTACACATCCAAACCCCAAGATAGCCATCAAACGCTAAAAGAACCCAAAGCCTCAATGGGCTCAAATTAACGGTGTTCGTCGTCTAGTTGAGATTTATTCTATATTTCACCCCATTTAGGGTGCATAAAATTATTTAGTTTAATTATTAATATTTTCAGTTGAATAAATTTCTAATTACATTTTATGTATCAAAATCCGATAAGCAAGAAAAACATGTAAGTGTATTACTAAGACAAGCACTGAAAATGATACCTGCTCACCATTTTGCTTATATCCTTTTACAACCTTATCCAAAAATTAAAAAAATTGGTGTCATTAGAAACTAAATACAATAATCTTTCATAGAAAAAAGAAATCATTCAAAACAGAGGTTGTATGAGAGGATCAAAACAAGTTGTGCTACCTACAGCCTAGCCCAGCAACCCCCACCGAGCTCTGCCTAACATAACCTAACCCAACTCCTCTTTCTAGCCTATCTTCCAGAAAACCTAGCCGCCTAGTCAAGTAGGGGAAAACCCTAGCCCATTCGATACCAACTCTTGAGAAATCCTAAGAAAACCTCGTTTCCTACAACTATAAATTTGGTCTCTCACCTAGCCTTCAAACACATATGCAAAACCTTAGAAAATTTTGAGATAATACTAAGAAGTTCAAAGAACTTAACCAAACCCTTCTAAGGCCCTGTATGGTGAGAAAAAATGAAATGAAATGGAATCAATGAATGATCCTTGAGGGAAGAAGGATGGAATTTGAATCCTAAACTCATGTGTTTGGAGAGAAAATGAATGAAATCAAGTTACAATTCGTTTGGCTGTAGAGTCTGGAATAAAATCAAATCTGTTTTATTTTAAAAACGAATAATAATAATTAATAATGATTAATAATAATATTAATATATTAATAATTAATAATAATAATAATAAACATTATTATTAGGATTCATAACAATAATTATTATTAGTATTAATAATAATTGATAATTGATAATTATTATTATTATTATTATTATTATTATTATTATTATTATTATTATTAAAAATAATTATCATGAATATTATTATTAATTAATATTAATAACTAATAATGATAATTTATCATTTATAATAATTATAATAAATATTATTATGAATGGTCAATAATAATTAATCATAATAATTATCAATATTAATAATAATAATTATCATTACAATTATAATTCTAGTTAATAAAAATAATAATAATCATAATAATTATTAATATTAATAATAATTATCTTTACTAATAATAATTAATAGTAATATTAATAATAATTATCATTACCAATAATAATTAATAAGAATAATGATAATTATTAATTAATTTTAGTAATCATAATTAATATTAACTATTATAATTAATATTAATAATAATAAAAAATAATTACAATAATACTAATTATTAATATTATTAATAATTATTATCATTAATTTTAATAATTATTATTATTATTAATATAATTCATGATAAAAATAATAATTAATTATAATTAATATTAATAATTATAGTTATTAATAGTCTTGATTAATTAATAAATAATAATATTTATTATAATTATACTTATAATTATAATTATAAGTTTTAATTAATTTTATTAATAATAATTATTATTAATCATTATTATTATTATTATTATTATTATTATTATTATTAGTAAATAATAATTACAATAATACTTATTATTATTGTTATTGACAATTATTATCATTAATGTTAATAATAATGATTAATATTAGTAATAATAATTAATGATAAAAATAATAATTAATAGTAATTAATATTAATAATTATATTTAATAATAATAATAATAATTTTGTTAATTCGAGATGGTTGAAGACTTGAACCCCCTTGGAGATAGGAGGGTTCAGGTTCCTTAATATTGGGGGGAACTTGATACCCCTTAAAGTGCTAACCAAACACAAAAGATTGGAACTTGACACCTAAGGGTTCAACTTCTATTCCATTTTATCTGACAAAATCTATCCTCAAAGCCCTTTAGGGCACAACTCAAGGTTCGATATTCTCAATCATAGGGTTCTCTAAGTTACTCAAGCAGGTAACCTGAGGGCGCTAGTCTTTTAAATCTACCTTTCTCTTTTTTCTTTCCATCTTTCTTTTGTTTAGCTGTATTTAATTTCAACGATATAATCTTTGGTAATTTAGTCTCCAACCACCGTAATTAGTTGGATTGTTACTTTGAATTTTTCTTTAGACTAGCATTGTACCTTTAATTTTTATTATGTTGTTTGATTGATCTTGTTATGCTGCATGCTTGGTATTTCAAGTGCAAATTAACCTCAACTTCCCGCATTGATTAGTAGAGGTCATCGGTGATGACGGGCGATGGCGTGATAGATTCCATCACGGCATCATGCCTTCGCTTTTGAATCGAGCCTATGAAGTCAGATGGTCCTCACTTCATGTATTCTGGGGCCTTTTGAATACATCTTTCAAACAAACTTGTTCTCCTTTTTGGTGTCCCTCCTTGTTTATGGTACGTGTTAGAGAGTGAACTTGGTTTTGTAGGTTTCCTAAAAGAACTCACTGGTAACTCTACTCATTTTATTTAACTTGAATTTATTCATTTATTTCATTTATTTCAGCACCTAATATTTCGATTAAGGAAACAAGGATTTTGGAACTTGGACAGGCTTTTTGACCTAAGAGCCTTTGACTGTTTGCACTAGGAAGCTTGGCCATTTCCTGACCCAAGATCCCAGTCTAGATCCATGGGTCAGGCACTAATCTTAATTTCTAGGCCAAACAATTATTACTGTTGAGGCTAGGAACCAAAATAGATTCTGGATTTGATGCCCTAAATTTAGACTATTTAACAGTGAAAATAAATTAAATGAAGTAGAATGAAATCACATGAGTAATCCCAGCAGGCCCAACCATCCGTGGGGGACTTCACCTGGGTTTCAAGTAGTAGTCCTTACAGTGGCGACAAGTGGGACTTGAAAATCAAAACGGGAAATTATTTTAAGTGCACTTGCATTAGTCATTCTTACATCATAGGTGCTACCTTGCTGGGATTAATAGTGCGTCTAGGTTAAACCTCATTATTCGGTGGGTCCATTATAACTTCCAACTGAGCAGGCAACTGTTTCACCCGCTCGTGGCATACTTCCTTAATCCACATGATATATGTAGACCTAGCAAAACTGACCCGAGATCCGAAACCCGAATCGAATGACCCGGACCCATACCCGACCCGACACCCGAAATATGTTCACCCGAAAGTGGACCCGAAACCCGAATTGACCCAACCCGAACCATACCCGATCCGAAATTTTCAACAAAGTTGCTTGTTTTGGCATGACGAGCGTATTTTACCAAAAATTGGTTGACCCGAAATCGACCCGACCCGAACCATACCCGACCCAAACCGAAACGACCCGAAATGTCACTTAACCCCGAACATGACCCGACCCGAACTTGACCCAACCCGTACCCGAACCGAATGACCCATTTGCCAGGTCTAGATATATGGAAAAGCAACCGTATTTTCTAATCTTAACATGCATCCCATGGATGATGAAGCTTTCAATAAAAGAAGTTTCTTAGTAGGGAACAATATTGTATCGAACCTTATGTCTTAAATATTATAGTTTTTTTATTAAAACTCCACTATCCTTAAAAATATAAAAACTTGATTAACGACTACAACCCAACATATGAAGTGAAATGGGCTTGTGATGCGCCTAATCTAAGGAATGTGTGGTTGATATCAGTGATCTCTGTAATCTGGAAGTTAGAGGAATGCCAAGTTCCAATGCCGACTGAGTTCAAGCATTGGTCAAAAGTCTTTAATTGAGCTTTATTGTTTTGCTAAGCATGGTAGACCTATATTTATAGAAAACATAACATGTAGGATATAGGTAGTAAATTGTGATAACTAGTACTACTAAGGTTATTATAAGGAGTTTAGACATTAAGTTAGTGTTTGCTTGGAAGGAAAATGGTTTTCTCATAAAATTATTTTATGTGGAAAACATTTTTCCAATGAAAAATGATTTTCATGTCGCATTTTTTGCTGTTTGACACAAGATAAATGATTTTCGATGGAAAAAAAGGAAAATATCAACTGAGTTGTTGAAATGGTGAAAAATATCAACTAAATGGTCATAGTAGAGATAAATGTTGACCAAATGAAGGAATTTTGAGCTTAAATTTATAGTTGAATTTTTTTTTTAAATATTTCCTCTTGGATAATCAAGTTTCGATCTAAATCGCTAAAGTTTTTTTAATGACAAAAAACATCAACTGAATTGTTTAAGTGGAGAAAAATGTAGATTGAATTGTCATGGTGGAGAAAAATATTGCCCAAATGAAGGAATGTTGTACTCAACATCTAGATTTGAGCCTATTTCAATCTTTTCTATCCAATGATCAAGTTTCGATCCAAACTGTTGAAATTGTTCTAGTGATGAAAAATATTGATTGTATTGTTTAAGTTGTAAAAAATATCAATTGAATTGTCGTTGTGGAAAAAAAAAATATTGACCAAATGAAAGAATATCGAGTTCAAAATCTGAATTTGAGCCTATTTTAATATCTTCTGTCGGATGATAAAGTTTTAATCCAAACTATTGAAATTTTTTTAGTGGTGAGTCAACTGAATTGTTTTAGTGGCAAAAAATGTTGATTAAATTATCATGGCGGATATAAATGTCTACCAAATGAAAGAAATCCGAGCTTAAAATTTAGATTTATCCCATCAAATAGTCAAGTTTTGATCTAAACTGCTAAAATCAAATTTTGCACCTAAATTTCAGTTGGCCACATCATGAAAGAGTTGAAGGAAGAAAATTAACTTCCTATCTTCTCAAAAAGGAAATCATTTTCCTCCATTGGGGGGAAATAATTCTTTAGAAAATAGTTTTCCATCCTTTATTGTGCCAAATGGAAAATTGAAAAATCATTTTCTGGGAAAATCATCCCCCCCCCCCAACCCAAACATTTTCTAAAAATCCGAAAAATTAAAATATTTACACTTTTAACACCATTCTGAGTTAAACATATAAATTCTAGAAAGTTCGGAATCGAATTTGAAAGAAAAAGCTCCTAAAAATCATTTTCTCATATAATATCGAATCCTCCAAAATTACTTTCCCTAAAATAGTAGGCACATGGAAATACATTCTCAAATTTGATACCCTAAAAATTATTTATGTAAAATATTGGTATTCTAGAGTTTAAAATTGCTGAATTCTATGCCCATCTCATATGCTAACTAACTTAAGTATGAAAGGCTTGACCTTGGTACCAACACAGGATTTGTATTCTTTGCAGGTTCACCATAGGAGCCACTACGTATAGACCAAGGAGCGCCCCCCATCCACCAAGGATCTCCAAATCTCACCACTCCAGCGTCCACTACAATAAGTAGTCTGTTGATTATCTAATAAAATGCAGGAAACTAACAACCAAACATCACATATAAAATCAAAAAATAACCTTACATTGTAAAGTTTAAGCTTTCAAATACATTATTATAAGTTTTTCTTTTTTTTTAACCTTTTAGATTTTAGATTTAAAATCCAAATTTTAGACCTTAAGCTATTTGAATATCTTCAAAAATCTCCAAATTTAAAGGTCGGCAAAGATATCACAACAAAGGTGAATAATTCTTGCCACCACTAACCCATGAAGCATTATAAGACACAACCAGAGCAACCGCATGTAGAACATTTGAAAGAAACCCAGGGCTTTTTTTTAAACCTTCAAGGATGGGGGAACAGTCTTATAGTTTTACCTAATGCTTATTGATGTTAGTAATTACTTAGCGTAATTGTATCAAAATTTAACTAGGTAAAAGTTTTTTTTTTAAAACCTTTTCCTAAAGCTTCTTGGTTTCCATGTTCACTGACTCTAGTGCTCAACCTATTATAGTTCATTTTCATTCAAAATGTTTTATAAGAACTTTTTGTGGGTCTCTTGAAATCAATATCCCTACTTACAAAAATGCTTTATAAGGGTAAGTTTACCAATATTTGCATCTCTCAAACCCTGTAATAGCAAAACCTGCACTAAGAACTGTTGTTACTATCGTTGTTGAAGGACGGTAGATCATATAATCAACTTTTGATCTTACTATGAATACTCTCTAAATGAGAATATCGGAAAAACAAATGGAATATAAGTTTGCGTTGATTTCTTAGAGGCTTCTGTATCCATGCCCTTCTCCTAAGTAGTTATAAAGTTTTACATTTTAATGAAATCCCTTATTACTCAAGAAAGCTGGATAGACAGACGAAAACAGCATTGAGTATAGAGACAGACAGCACGAAATGGTCGCTTTCATGGCTCCTCATATTGGCTTAACCATGGATATTCTACACTCGGCTAGGATAACTAATGCCAGAAATAATGAAATATGCTTTTCCACTTCACAATATTCTAAGAAAAAACTTTTAGATGATAATATACTATACTTTGAGATATTTGATGATAATAATCCAAACTTTAAACTTGAATGTCCTTGCATCATATTATCGGCATATTTACTGTTTACATACCAGGAATAAGTTTGAAGGTGTTCTAACTCGATATATACAATGCAAGTATATATTAAACACATGTAATTACATACACTTAAAAATTGTTATATTTTAAACATACCACCAGCACGCTATTATGAATTGTTGCATTACACTGACAAACAACACTTTCAAACTCGATTTTAGTTTATGAACAATAAACAGCTTTATATCATGGTGCATGGACAGCCACATTTGAATTATCGTCCAATACCCAGAAGTGTAGTGTACTATCATCTGAAACCCCTTCAACAAAAAGGTAATACACCGGCTCAATTTGTTAACTGAATCCAAATGGAGCCACATCCAACTTTGAGATTAGACAATGACGGAAGCTCCTCACGTTTATCTGACTGGCTTCAGCACACTAGATGTACGGCACATCCAATTAACTTCTGCATGGTACAGGTCCCCCTTTTTTCCGCCTAGCATAAATAGGCACAATAATTTTTAGTCACATACTCAGCTTCATATAGCCAATAAAGCTAAAAGCTTGCCTCCTTGACCATGACCTTACGCACCTTGGATAACCAACAATAGCGCACGCACATATATCCTGTGGAACTTGTTAGTTCAAGGGCTATGGTCCTGAATGCAAGTGTAATATGTCCAAATCTGTATTGACGTGCACATGGGAATGCGGCAAACTACACCCACCCCAACAGGGTTAGCATCCAGTCTTCACGTATAGTCAATTGTACGAGGCTACCCAACCCCATTCATAAGAACGATGATCAGGGGTGGTAGAAGACTGCAAGTGAACACCTTGTCCTAAGATAGGATTAGGCCTCAATCTAGTAGGCACTAGGCACCAACTACAAGCCAAGATTCTTGTGCGAGAAGCCGCATTATATGGCAAGGATTCAGCTTAGCACTTTTGCTAATGCATCAGACGCTGGCTGCTGTTCATCAAATACACCAATAAGTGGATCAATTAGCAAGCAACATGCGGGAGGCAACAAAAACATTTTGAGAAAGTCAGAAGTTGCCAAGCTCTTAAAAATTGGTGTACATTTGAATTTTGAAAAACCCGTTACCCAATCTTCTGTATTGATAAGCTCACAGCTCAAATTTTGAACTAGTACCCATATCCACTCTACAAAGCATAAAAATAGGGGTTCAAGTCTGGTTAAATTTAGCAACTGTAATAAGTATGCCGTGAAAGCTTCTACAGAGCAAAGGTCAAAATGGTTATGGCAGAATTATCGAACACAAAGTGGGCAGCGCAAAAGTGATGAAGAAAATTGTTTAAACCTGTGACACTAATGTATTAAAAGAAATTTAATATAGATGGAGCCAAAAGTGACAAGAAAAATTAGCAAGTCAGTCATCAATTTGTTAAAAACCCACTGCAATCTTGGGTACGAAGTTACAACATCCATTTATGCGATCATCACCATCTGACAAACTTCCTTGCCATTCCCAACACCCAAGATCAATTTTCTAGGTCTGAAACCATTACGGAGCTGCAGAGGGTAAATAAGGTCCAGATTCGAACATTTATCGAAACTCATGCATTCCCATGCTCCTTCAGCCCTTGAAGTATCCCATTGATGCTTTCGCAAACTTGTCAATGAACAATGTTCTCCAGATGCTACTATTATACACTGAAAAGGACTGAAATTTTTTAGCCAGGTTTACAGCCCCCCCCCCCCCCCAAAAAAAGAAAGGAAAGAAAAAGGAAAAATATTGCCTTAACTTTTAAATTCAGAATGAGATATCGGCAATGTAGGCAATTTTTGAAGCTGCACGATTGAAAACAAATACAGAATCTTCACCCAGCCATAGAAAACAAAGTAAATTATATCTGGTAATCTTCACCCAGACATAGAAAGCCATGTAATTTCACTATCCAAGTAAAAGGCACTCAGAAAAAATCATGAGCTCAATAGTAATTAGCTCACCTGTATATGTGACTGATGAAAGTTTGCCAGGCTCGACATACATTATAAGTAGTCGCGAACACTCCAGGTACTTCTTAATGCTGCAGAGTTAAAGGAACCTTCTGGTGCGGTAATGGTGACACCTGTAATCCTGTACATTTCCTGCCACTTCGAAAGGGTAAAATGTTCCTCCCTCTTTTCTATCCAGAGAACCAAAACATTAAATGATAGGATCACAGGATCCGAGGGGCATCAAATAGATTGACATGATATCCCAGAACCAAATAGCATAGCTGCTCTGCCTGCACCAGGCTGACAGGAAAGAGCAGTGCACCCTTCTCATGTGCTCGGGCATCTAATTTGCAAAAGGCACCAAAGATACAATGGCACGGTATTTTAGAAACAACCGAAGTGTTCAATTATTGATTTCCCAGAAGAGACCATGGAAAACATCAAAAAGGCAGGCTAAACTGAAATTCAAAGGAGTAAGTGAATTGCTACAGAACACATTACACATCCACTGTCACCAATAATCCCCACAAGAACAGATGCCATCCTTGAAGTGATGAAAACGGTTAGAATCTCTGACAATTATATCTCTCCGTGTCATCTTAGAAATGAACTTAGTCCAACCGTGGCAATCTCCACAAACCCTCAAATTTTTAAAAATCCTTAGAGTGCTTTTGGGAGGGGTGCTAATCAGACCAAATGCAATAGCCAATCTCTCACTATGACTAGAAAGAATGTGCTCCTTCTCATCCTCTTCAACATCCTGCAGCACGAAGCTATAATCTGGAGCATAGCCGAGGCTCTTTGCTTCCTCAGTCCGAATACGCAACTCCCTATAAATTCGGTCAACTTGCAGATGAGACTTGTTACCAGTGTAGAAAACATCAACCTTGCTATTCACTTCAATTGAACTCCACCCTGGAGTCTTTTTCAATCCCCTGCTCGAAGCTAATGACCTCATCTCATTAACTTCTTCCCATTTCCCAGCATTTGCATAAATATTTGACAGTAAAACGTAGTAGCCTACATGTTCTGAATCAACAGCAAACAACTTATCAGAGGCAAACTCTGCCAGTTCAATATGCCCATGTATTCGACAAGCAGCAAGAAGAGCACCCCAGATAGAAGCATCTGGCCGCAATGTCATACCCTTGATGAACTCATAAGCCTTCTCTAACAACCCAGCTCTGCCAAGCAAGTCTACCATGCAGCCATAGTGCTTCAAACTAGGCCTGATCCCGTATTCTTCCTGCATTACATGAAAGCACCATTGACCTTCATCTACGAGTCCTGAATGGCTACAAGCAGACAACAAAGATAGGAAAGTTACATGATCTGGATCCACTCGTTCCCGCTGCATCTCTTGAAAGAGCTTGAGGGATACCCTGCCATGCCCATGGACCCCATGGCATGATATAATGGCATTCCAGGGGATGGAGCTTATCCTTGGAATCTCACAGAATAGTGATAATGCAGTATCTAATCTTCCACATTTGCCATACATATCAACAAGGCAAGTACCCACGTAAGTATCCAAGTGAAAAGGCGTCTTAATGATGCGTCCATGAAGTTTCATACCTTGTTGTAGGGCCCCAAGATAAGAATAAGCTGGGAGCACACTTACCCAAGTCCCCTGATTGGGACTAGTGTCCTCACAGGATTCCATCTTACAGAATGCATCAATAGCCTCACTTGCAAAGCCATTTTGTGAATAGCCCGTGATTAAAGTGTTCCATGAAATGATATCTTTTGCAGACAAATCTTCAAAAACTTTCTGTGCACAATCTAGTAATCCTAATTTTGCATACATGTCCAGTACAGCATTACCCATAATGATGCTATCCATGAGATAAGTCCTCCTTAAAATAAACCCATGAAGTAATCTGCTATTTTGACAATCCCCAAGCTGAGCAACACTCGAGGCAAGACTCACGAGTGTTAATACATCAGGCTGAAATCCATGGCATTTCATTTCTCTGAAAAGTTCAATGGCACGCACTGGGTTATCATTCTGCTCATATGCACTGATAATTGAGTTCCATGAAACCAAGTCTTTAGCAAACATCTTGTGAAAAATATTTTCAGCGAGCTGCAGATGGCTAAATTTTGCATACATATTAATCAAAGCATTGGAAACAAACACATCATGCTCCAAACCATGTTTTATTGCATATAAATGGATCAAAACTCCACCCAAAAAGTCATCAACCTGAGCACAAACAGGAAGAATACTAGCAATAGTCACTGAGTCCAAATTTATGGCCCCCAATCTCATTTTGTCAACAAAGTCTAACGCTTCGGCCAGATTTCCATTCAGACAATATCCAGATATCATCGCATTCCAAGAGGGCGAATCTCGAAATGGCATACTCTCAAAGAGGTTTCGTGCATCAGCTGGAAAACCAAACCTGGAATACATGTGAATCAAAGAAGCAGCCACAAAAACATCCCACACAAAACCCAGTTTGAGAACCAAACAATGAAGTTTCTTTCCATCAATCTGGTTCTCACAAACCTTCAAGACAGGCGGGAAGGTGTAATTATCAGGTGGAACCAGGGAAGATGATACCAGCTCAGAGAAGCAATTCAAAGCTTCTCTAGAACAGCCAGTACGGACATATGCAGCTATCATTGAATTCCAAGTGTAAGAATCTCTGGATGGGATATTATCAAAGGTTTTACGAGCAAAACACAAGTCCCCAAGATGGGCATAAAGATTAATGAGCCGAGTGCTAACATAAACACTTTGCAATGTTCCAGAGACCACGAGGCGGGCATGGACCTTTGTAACAGTTCGTGCACTGAAGCAATACTGGAGTAGATGCTCAATATCAACCTTTTTCTTCTTACCCTCAAACCCATGAAATGAAGGTCCCAAATAATCCGAAAGTGTTGATATTGACAAGCAATGAGTCCAAAATCTCAAGCAACTTCTAGCCAGACATGATGTGGATCTGCAATTATAGTAATCATGATTTAGTCCAGCAATGAAAATACATAATATTGCAAACATTTTTATCAAATACAAATCACAAACAAAAAATGCAGTTCTTATGGTATGCTCGGTGTGAAATATGAGAAACAAAATACAGTTCCATAAAGAGAGGAGTCTGATACGAACTATCCCCAGTCCCCCCCCCCCCCCCCCCCCCCCCCCCCCAAAAAGGGCCAAAGAAATTGCTGAAGACCATGAAGCAAAGAAAATATGAGTAATCACAGATGCTAGGTTGCAGAACTAGGAAATACCCAAAAAGATGTCACCTAACAAGTCTCCAGAAAGAAACCACTTCCCAATACTTGCAATTTTTCCAACTTGGAGTTGAATTTAGAAATAAAAAAATAGATATAAGAAATGCAAAAGGATAAAAGCAGCTAGCTAGGCCTCCAGACATCTAAAGTCCTAGACACTTTGTCAATTAATGCCATATTTGAGGAACCCATGGCTCATAATGAGAAAATCTGATCTCTTAACATGCTACTATATTCATGGACAGATGGGATACTAAGACTCGGCTTATTTTGATTGAGCTTGTTCTGAACTGAATTTATTAGAACTTATTCTGAAACTATTCAAAGCTTATTTGTTGAACTTATTCTAAACTTATGCGCTGAACTTATTTTGAACTCAGGGCATGTTCTTCTCAACTTATGATAAGTATTTGTTAGTGCTTATCATTGAAATATATCGAATCATGTTGAAATATACTGAATTGTACTGAATTAGTTTATACATCTAGTTGTAATTAAGCCAAGACATGTATTTATAAAGTTGTTTAAATGTGTATGCACCCAATATGAGCCACTGTAAATGCATAATTAATTACCTTGTGATAGAATATGAACACAACCTAACCATATATGCTACGATTGTTGTAAATTAATTTATTAATGGCTTTTTTAATTGATATGTATAATATACCAATAATTTGCGAACATATCTACAATTTGAATCGCTTTAGCATTAACATAAAAACTCCATGTATTGTTAGATCTATATTTCATCATTAGTTCAATTTTGAAAATAATTACAATAAAACTACCAAGAATACAGTCGGGTAGTCATTAAAACATAAGAAGTCGACAAGACAAATTTAGGATTAAGCATCCAGTACACTCTAGTATAAATATAGAACAACGTACATGATAAAGTACAAGTTATGACTTGCTTTTTAACCTGCCATAGAATTTCAAATGTGTTCAACAATTCATTTATTGCAAGTTTTCACGTAAATAAGATTTCTTGAAAAGAAACAAATAAAAAAAGGGGATATAAAAAGCGGTCAGGAATGAGCTCATCTCATACAAGCAATGAATACATCCCAAACCACTATCATTAAAGATAACAAATTGAAAAAGAAAACCATTTGCTTAAATCCACAAGGAAGACAAACCCCTCCTCTCACAGAT
Source organism: Selenicereus undatus (assembly GCA_017589665.1). Classification (NCBI taxonomy): domain Eukaryota; kingdom Viridiplantae; phylum Streptophyta; class Magnoliopsida; order Caryophyllales; family Cactaceae; genus Selenicereus; species Selenicereus undatus. Next base: position 54,223,658 of record JACYFF010031955.1, read on the forward strand.
GAAAGGCTTAGGATCATCAACCCTCTTAACCCTCACAAGCCAGAAGAAAGGAAGCAAAGCAATCATCTTTAGCATTTGCTTCAAACTTTTTGATTTCCACTAAATGCTATACACCAATCGAATGTTTCTTCTCCATAGCCTATCCTTGTGCTAGTAAAACAACCCTGTAAAGTTAAGAGTTAACACAGTACAAACCAACTCGATTTTTATTTTGCATTAAGTGGTGCTGCTCCCTAGCCTCTCCTACAGCCAGCTAGTCAGATTTTGAATTTATTCCATGACTAAGAAGACCAAGCATACGAGGGGAGAGGGGGGAAAATGTGCACCACAAGAAACTATGCTTTGGAATAAGTTGAACCTTCTACCTACTGCAGATTAGAAGAGGTAAAGCATCTTGTAGCACATTGTTGGTTTTCAAGCAAGAGCAATAAAGCTTTGCAGTACGCAAAACCAATTGCTAAAGAGCTGCATTACAGATAAATAGGAAAAAGTAGGGTCAAATTGAATAAATTGCAAGCATGAGAAGCAAAAGATATTCAAGCAAAATGGCAACATTTTATTTTCAAAGTTCGGAAGTGCCAATAAGACTCGAGAAAAGAGACCTAAAAGCAGCAACAACAAAGAGATTAGATTTTTAAAATAAATCAATTAGCAACTTTGGAGCAAGATAGAGGAATGATGCAGAGGACAATAAGGGGAAGGTAGTTCAGAGTTTTCAGAGATGAAGTGGAGAAGTTGCGGAAAACAACAATAAACACTATGCCCAAAAATCTGACAGACATGCAAACAAAACTATAAGTTTGGAGAGTATTGCACTCCATATAGATGAAACCATTATTTATGTTTATTCATATAAAGGATCGGTTATAAGCATGATAATAAGGCCTACTACGTTTCAATCTCAGCCACTGCTCTTACGTCAGTTATAGGAGTTCTTTTAACCAAATTCCAATCCATAGGATACCAAGATCAGTCCACCTTTTACTGAAAGTACCCAGTTCTTGCACCATAACAGAGACAAAAAGAAGACTTAACAGAAATATTTTGAGTGCACCGAAGAGTTTGAGTACCAACCTGTAGGACACCAGATGTTGAATCATCCAACGCCACCACAAATCTCTAAAATCACAATTTCAACTTGTATGCTAGCACCTTCCTATAGCAGTTGAACCCCGTAGCCTCTGAGGAGATGAAACAGATGCCCTAACCCTAAAATTTCAATGAAGCAGAGCAGTGGCAGATTTAGAAACACTGAACAACATTCCGCATTATCAGAACTAATACAATCTACCATATATGAACGAAAAAGAAAAAAGAAACCAACAAAACAAAGTACTAGACTTGTCACAAATCAAATGTCTTCTCTGATTTTGCATATCTTCAATTCATTACATACTGAAATCATTAGAAATCGTGCCAAGTATACCATGTACGTATATAATGAAAGAATAGCTATATTCTATTGGGTTCATATATGGTAAATGAATAGTTTGACTGCTTTGATACATTTTACCGCCAATTGCTTAAAACAAACTGAACCAAACAACTAAGAAACATCAAACAGAGTGACAGTATAACACTAAACGAAATCAAAAAACTAGTTTTTTTATTTCTCTTTTTTGTTGGCACAAGAAAAACTAGTATTTGAATACATAGATTTTCTAGAGCATGCCTCTGTGTGTAATCTGTTTTGGAAATGAAAAGAAATTTTGCAAAAAGTGATGTTTTGAAACAACAATTGATGAAAACAGTGGCAGAACTAGGGTTTTAGAAAAGACGAGTCGAAATAACAGTACATGCAATCTTAAATTTCACAATAGCCATAAAACTAAATTGCATAACTGTTACATTACATGTAATCTGTTGATCCTCGAAGAGACCTCATCTCTATGCATTTTCTGATCTAGAACTTGAAGGAATGATGATTCCACAGCTATCGTTTTAAATATCTACGCATTTTGATCCACAATCAGAATTATGAGTAGTGTTTTGTGAAAGTTTTAATTTCAGTTTCATATACACAACTAGTGTCTAGAATTGAAATTGGATAAATCTCACGAATTAAACCACACTCAAACTAAAACACTCAATCACCATCTAACAATTAGATTAAACTCAAACCCGAACTGAATTTCATTTACATGGCCAATATTTCATCAACTAAACTCAAACTCAAACACTCAATCCTCATCTAACCAACAATTACAAATTAAACGACTCTATATTGAAATTGGCAAATTCAACTGACAAATTAAACCACTAAAAGCAAATTAATCTACAAATTATTAAAGTATTAAATAACAAACTGAAGTACTAAACTTACAGTCACGGATCCTTACTGGGGACGGGTCGCCCGTCGGCGGCGGCGCGTTGGTGGTGGGCGTCGGAGGCCAAGGTGGAGACGAGGTTGCGGTGCGCGGTAAGAGTCAATGGAAAGAGATTTTTTCCCGCGGGTTTGGGGGGGATTCTGCTGAACTTTCTGCTTCAGTGGAGTCTTGGAGTAATGGCTCTGGACCGAAGTACCGAAAACAAAAGATGAGCCAGAAGACTAGAAGAGGCGAGAGGCCGAACCAACCCTTTTCCCACTCAACGTTGAATGCGGGGCAATTATAGACAAGCTGTGGTAGGACTGATGGCCCAGAATGATACATTAGCTACCGAGAATGAACAATTGAAGAATCTTATCAAACAAAATGAAGTTGGAAAAAAAAGAAAGAAACGAGAAGGATGAAGGACAAGAACAGCATGCCCAGAACAAATATTCATGCTTACCGAAACAGAGAGAGGGTGATGATGCTTGATGCTGGTTGTCATTGTATTTGCAATTGGGTTTATGTCATTGGGAGGGGTCAAAGCAAAGCCCATGTGACGGCAACACTAGGGGGTTTTGAAGAATTTTGGTGTTTGGATGAGTTACTGGTGGGGGGGGGGGTTTGCAGGACAATTTGTATTTGCAAGTTATTGCACTTGGAATGTTGCTATGAAATGGAAGGGAAACCACACAAGATCAACAACTTTTGGGGAGGATGAAATGTACTTGTAATTGCACATTGTAATGTTAGAACTTAGAACTCAGAATTATCTACTTTTGGCAAAGTAGATTATTGCACCTATGTAATTAGAATGAATTTTGAGAGAACTAAAATGCTCTTGTATTATGATGATTTTAAGCAATGAAGTACTAGAGTGCAACTGTATTGGAATGCAATTACATTAGAATGCATCTATATTATGATTCAAGCAATGAAGTATTTTGTTGAATATTACATTTTGGTTGGAGATTTTCATTGGTAATTTGCTATAAGCAATTGTGTTATGGTGATTTAAGTATGCTATTATAATGTCTTTGACATTTAGCAAGCAATGTAACATGACACCGGTATTTTGATTGTCATAAAATAGAAAAAGCTTCATCAATGTGTATATTACTTTAGTATATAACCTTCCAAAAGCTTGCTTCTTTATAGTTACAGTTAGCAAACCAACAAAAACTAATGAGTGGGCAATAGTTACAATTTCATGCCATAGTGTACAAACCAATGAGATCAAAAAATGACATAGTTACTGTTTCATGGCACTATACACACACAAAAGGCAAATGAGCAAAATGCTTTGAATAAATGCAACTCAACCATCCAATCTTGCAAAAGTGATACTATTTTGGGAATCAATGACATCCCCAGGTTGATATCTACTCAGTGGAAGCTTGGTTCATTGTAGATAAGCACAAAAAAGATGATCATGGCTAGTTGATTTAGCAATAGTGCCCCAAAATTATGCAGCAGTTTCAAGTATAGTTTCATGGCTAGCAGTTTCAGGTGCACAGGCAGATGCTGCACTATGCTCATATGCAGTTTCTGAAGTTGATGCATAAGCAGATACAATAGTGGCTACACCAAAAACAATATGTCCAGGAGTGGCTCTAACAGATGTGATAGAACTAGATGCAGTTTTAGGCCCAACACAAGTAGATTATTTACAAGTAGAGGAGTCTTGTAATCATGCACATGAACGTTAATTTTTTTCAAAAAGAAGATTAAAAGATGATTAAAAAAAATTAACTTATCCTTTGTCTATATGTCTTCTTGTTGTGACCATATTCTTTACATAGCGAACATTTAATAGTACTGCCTGAACAGGTTACAACTCCTTATTGACTCCAAGGTCTTCTTTCCCCTTCTTCAGGCCTCCTTTTAAACTGATAATTGCCTTTTTTTTGTTTGAAAGCAGGGACATCTATTGGCTCATCTTCACACGAAGACCATAGGTTTGGTCCATTTACAAGCTTCAAAGTATCACATGTCTTCTTAAGCATTGTAGCATTTATGAATAAATTGTGTTGGATCCATGTTCTCCTCCCTCATCACCGCTAAAACATGATGACAAGGGATGGCACTTAAGCTCCACGCATTATAAGTACATGTCTTCTCCATAATGTCAACTACAAAACCTGCACTTCCATTTGTAACACTATACATACCATTTCCTCCTCTACTTGCATGCTACCACCTACATAAATCTTTAGCCGATCTATCTTTTTCAATATCGCAGGACATATATCTTGATGTAAATTATCCCCCATGTACTTCCTAAAAGCAACTCTTGTCATGACTTTCTTAAAGATGTTGTCAAGCATAGACCATATGGGCATAAACCTATCTTCTATGATGAATGCATTGAATATCTCGGTCATATTGTTATCGACTGAATCACATTTAGCATATGCTTTGAAGAAAGTCGACAAAAATGCTTAGGGTCATTTTTTTCCAAGAATTCTCATGCACCAACGTCCAACTCTTGCATCTGTTTAATATGCTTATTGCAATCAACCTCATTAGAAGACTTTACGAATCTCTAAAACACATCTCTATATTGCGAACCCCTCTGTTTCTTCCTTAGATTAGCATACACATTCCTTGCACACAACTGATGTTCAACCCTCAGTAAAAAGTTTGAAAAGCACCAACAAGGCCCTTAACATTAATAAAACAGGTTTAAACAAGGACCAAAAATACAAACAAAAACATCAAATGTAGTAATAGGCAGGAAAGTATATGATTGAGTTTTATGGTTGTGAAACTGAAATAATTAATAACTGATAATGAGTAAATATAACTTCAAACATAAATAGATATACCTGTTGTTGATCTAAAATAATGATCTATCCATGTCCATCTTCCACTCCCAAGTCATCCACCAAGAATTGCATAAACCATGCCATGTTTCTTTATCCTCTATTTGAATCACAACCCATGCATCAGGGTACATTTGGTTGTTTGCATCTCGACCTACTACAGCCAAAACTTGTCCATTCCATGGCCCTTTCAAAAAACATCCGTCAATGCTCAATACTCTGCTACACCCTTTTCAAAATATTCTCTTCAAAGGACCTAGACATATATAGAAACTCTTGAACACACAATTGCCATCTCCATTATTTTCTACCGCAATCTGAATTGTGGAATCCTTATTCTTACTCAAAAGCTCATTTGCATAAGCTCTTATCATGCCAAATTGACCCTTGTAATCCTCTAGAATTAATATCAAAGCCTTTGCTCCAACTTTTAAACATTTAGACATAGCAACCTTGTAATTGTACTTCTTTTCAATCAAATGTCTTAGCTCCCTCACCTTTAAGCTTGGTTGCACCCTCACTGTCTCCATGTATTCACGTGACAACCATCTAGTTGACATCTTGCTTTTACCTCTCTCAAAGCTAAAAGGGATACACCTATGAGGATTAGGCATTTTTCTAATTTGAAAAGATTGCTCACGTTGCGGTTTACATGTCCACAAGAACCACTCGCATCCCTCTCCATTGCAAAATGCTTGGAATCTTTTCTGTCACTATGTGTTATCCTAATATCATATTCCTCCATTACACGATAGTCCTCAACCACTGAGTTGCTCCTTATCAATGAACTTGAGGCTTACTTCTAGCTCAACTCTCTTGTTTGGTGAGATCGCATTGTATCGAGGATATGTTATTGCTGTTTTTTTTTTCTTCCTCCCTTTGTCAGCATCATTATCATCATTACTTTCACTACTTACAGGGCTATCCGCATCATCATAATCTTGGTAGTATGCATATATATCATCAAATGCATTTCTTTATCCCCAATTCTCTCTGTTTTCGGCCCGAAGTCCATCTAAATTAGCAACCATTTCATCATGCATCCTCTTTTTTTTCCCCTCTAATCCAAGCTAGTTCCTTATCTTCAACTTCAAACACATACTCCTTGTACTTATCATCAGCCATACAATCACTATGCCAATCATATGATTCATTACCATTGTTGGCAGATTCAACAGGGTGAGGTTCACCATTATGCTCAACATACAAGAATACATAATCAAAGCTTTTACAGCGCACAATTAACTCATGCACTTCTTCATCACTTTCAGTTGACACTAAGCTATCTTCAAATTGTAATTTGGCTTCATATGGTATATTTTCTTAATCTTGCTTACACAATACCCCAATTCATTAACAATGCCCTTAATGTTATCAACACTTAAGTAATCAGTGCCACATTCAACCTTTTTCATCTCCCCCAAACCATACACAAGATTGGGAATTTTTTGAAAACAACCACCATGGTGCACATTTAATACATTTTGACTGATATTCTGCAAATGTATTTCAATTAAAACAATTTCAAAGGTAATTTCAGAGAAACTTATGTATAGAACAGGGCATTTGGGTTTGGGCTAGCAATGGTATCAGATCTAGCATACATATGTCATCAAATTTGCAAAAAAAGGAAGAAGTTGTTTTGCAACTAATAAGCATCAACTACTCAAACATAACCTTCAACCCTTCAATTTTTCAATTTTTCTACCCAATTTCAAGTTCTTCGGAATTTTATTACATACTTGGTGATGGTTTAAAGATGCCCACAAGAACCCCTATCTCCTTGATGACGCTCTCTATCACATACTCCACTTCTGCTCTTCATTTCAAAGATGAAAGATATGCCTTTTGTGTTCAATGTGAAGAGAATTCTAGGATAGCAAGATGATGAACTAGGGTTCTACTTCAGGCCTTTGAAGAAGAAGAGTCCAGTGATTTGATAGTTAGAGGGAAAGTAAGATAATTGGACCCTCTTTTGAATTTTTTTCTTTTTCTCTCTCTCAGTCTAATATAACTAGTAAAAAAAAGAAAAATACAAATAACCAGCTGGACTGATCAAATGGGCCTGGCGTGGTAGTTTTGGGCTTTGGTTAAAAGGTGGATGGTAAAGTTGGGTTAGAAAAATTGTAGGTGGTAGTTTTGAACATAATTCAAACCTTGGCGGTGGTTTGATTCAAAAACTCTAGATAAGAGGGTAGTTAAAAAGACTTCACCACTTTTATTAATTAATGAATCCTACTAAACATCATTAAATACAACAAAAAAATTAATTCTTAAACTGTAATAAATGCAATGATGATTAAAACCACTTTTTATTTGACAAAAACACCCTTTATAACTTGACATTTCTGTTTCCTTTTGCAAGCACCCAATTCTTTAGGTTGTCGTTCACCTCCGACGAAAATTGTGAGAAAACACCATGTGTTTTCCGGCGTGTTTGGTACCAAATTAATGAAAAACCCTAAATAAAATATAAGAAATTAGGGGAAGGGTGAACCCTAATTGAGAAATAGGGATAAAAGAATTATAGATGTGAGAACTAGCATAGATGTTTCTTGCTTGTAGTGATTGGATGGTGTAGGAAAGGGCCATACTTGAGATTTGTTTCCAATTACCATTGCTAATGTGGTATACATGATGAAGTTGGAATGCCTACGTTGTATCAAATGATAAAATCGGCATTGGGCTAGGTAAAGCAATGTGTCATGTTTTGAACCTAAGTTATCAACAGAGAGGAGATGAATAGATGTTGTAGCTCCGGACTAAATGGGCAACACAGAGGAGAGAGAAAAGTTATAGGGAAATAATTATGTGGGGGGTAATTTAGGAAGTGCAAAATAAGTATATTAATTACTAGCACCATGCATTATTGTAATCAAAATTTTATGAATTTCTTTTGACAATAAATGTTGCTTAAACATTAAGGGCAGTATTTATCTTCTGCCTTTATCAATGATAGTTTGAGGAGGGGCAGCAGTTGATCCTGTGGAAAACTAAATAAATAAATAGAGTTTTTTGGTCAACGGACAATACAAATGCATACGTAAGAGATTTAAAAGATTTTTTGGATATTATTTTTTATTGAAGTGTTTGTTGGATTAGCTTTTTACACTTAAAAAACTCTTTTACAAAAAGCTTTTTAGGTAGTTTTTTCAATTAACTTTTTGATGTTTGTGATTAAAATGACTATAGTGATTCAATCTTTTAAGAAAATTATATGCCACTTATTTTTTCCTTTTTGGGATAATTGTTGTGTGAATGGATCTGTAAGTCAATGCTTCTAATTTTAATATTTTCTAAAATTCAACAAATAATTTATGTTAATTATCTTCCATAATAAATAAAATACTCTCATGTCATATGAAGTTTAATTATTATTCAAAATAAATCACATTAACAATTAAATGAGTGTCATACCAATAACCAAAATTAGGTAGAGGTATAAATATAATTTTATACATCACATAATCCATAAGTCATAATTCATATTGAGAAAAAATATGTATGTGTCCAATAAAAAAGTAATGGACAAGTGAAATTTTACCAAATAGTTTCGTCGTAAATAGTTAGTTTTGCCTAACACTTTTTTCAAAAATAATTAATACAAACAGCTAATTCAAACCATTAATATAATAAACTAGCAGCCAATTCAATCAGCTAATAGCTAACAGTTAATTGCCAAATAGGGTGATACTAGTATAATGAAATATTAACTATTTGGTACCCTTAAGTTTGATATCTGAATTATTTGTTCCCCAAAGTTTGAAAATGAATTATTTAGTTCCTCAATGTTTGAGGAAAATGACCTTCTAATCTTTTTTATTGTTATTTTGACTAGAAACTTTTAAAAATTACACTATTGATCCAACATGAGGTATTTTTAGTTTGCTACTCTTTTGATTGTTTAAGGAAATATGTTTTTCAAAGTAATTTAACTTTTTATAATGACTTTACTAGTACTAGTTACCACAATTTACTACTTATATCGTATAAATTTTATTTTGTGTTATTACAATTCAACTATGGTTGGCAAAATAAGAAACCATAATTAGAAAGTTTTAACCATTACCTGAACTTAATCGGCATTGAATCTTAGTGTTCTTCTAACTTTTAATTTATAGATATTGTTAATCTCAACCACACATTCATTACATCAGGCTGAGCACATATCCATTTTCTTTCTATCTCGTACCATAGTCACTAATGAAGTTTTTATATTTTTTAAGGATGGTGAATCTTTAATCTAGAAATTATGGTATTCAAGATATAAGGTTTGATTGAATAACGTTCTACGAAACTTCTTTTGTTGAAATCTTGAAAGTGGAGATATTAAGATGAAAATATTTGAAGAGGGACTTAAACAGCTAAGATCATCAGAGATGCTTGTTCACAGATAAATGGAAAAACCCAACTTATCTTTTACTTAAGTATACTCATATGATCGTGTCCCTTGTAACATTCAACTTCTCCATATATACAGGAGAAATAATACATAGGATGTCCTAATGTCTATAGTAAATACACTGTTATAGGACACTTTCACATGGCTAAAGTAGACTACATTGTTTTACTAACTTGACATTGTAAGAAGATAATTCATAATGGTGTAAAAACTTTTTCAGAATGCTGAATGTTGACAAGATTAGTTATCCATATTAAAATTCTACACTTCTTCATCTCTAATAATGTCTTCAAGTTTATCATTATCCAAATAATCATCAAAATCTCATCAATTTCAAGATGCTCTGGATCTCATGTTTTAAATAAATCATGTTGATATCTCTTTCATTTTTTTGATAAAAATTTTTCAGTCCCAGTATCAAAAAGATAATCAAAGACATCTTCTAGAGCCTTGTTTGTCTTCATATATTTATTAAAATGTAGTAAAAACCAAATGACTCTTACTAAAGTAGGATCACTAATTATTTCTTGTCGTTTTGGAAACTATTGTTCTCATTGATCATCAAGGTCATTCAGATTAATCAATTGACCAAGATAACGAGCTAGTTTTTGGCCTTTCTATTTAAACTTGAAAAGAATGGATAATTTGGATGAGAAATTTCTATGAGGTAAGCTACCATCTCATATTCCCAAACTTTCATAATGGGATCATCTAGAGGGATTGAATTTATTAGGAATCTAATAACACCAACTCCAAATCTATTAGGGAAGAAGACCATAGTACTCCATGATTCCCAAATATCACAAAAATAATAATTGTAGTCATCGATGCAGGTTGCATTGTAGTCGTTGAACCGTTTTTCTTGCACATAGGTACTTTTCTTTTTTTTTTTTCTTTTTTTTTTGCTTGAACATCACAAGGACACCTTTAGTAACTCATTTGTAATCCTACATGGTTGAATCTTTGTACTGTTAGATAGAAGAAGATAACAACCCAAAGCGTAATCTACTCTTTGTATGAAATTCCAAAATATTTATAAGAATTTGACTAGAAAGAGAGACCGTTCTAGCAGTAACGACATTTCATTTGAGATTTTCTCCTTTTTCGGTAGAGTTGTACTGTAATGATAATCAGTGCAAGCTTATGAATTAAACTATCTAACAGAGAATTCTTCGAGCATTGTATATGTCCAATAGAGAAGGAATATTGGTTAAGTCATAATTGCCAACCATGAGTCGCGTTTGCACTTGCATATTTGACCAATTCTTTTTCAAGTGTTCCTTTGCAATCAATTCGAATAAGAAACGGTGTTGAGGCCAAAACGATTAACAACTTTTCACTTTCCTTTATGACTACAAGGATTTCATTTTCTATTGTAGAACAGTTGCATTATGCTTGATTAAAACTTCAATTGCAATATTTATAGAGTTTTTCTCCTTCTTTGATTTTGAGTACTTCAGTGTTCATTGTTGATATTTGTCTCAAAAATCAAATCATCTTCTTCATTAGCAAGTTAAGAACATAAAGATTTTTGCACATTTTTTTTTGAAGTTTTGGATAATCTTTGAAACACTAGCGGTTTATCTCCAACTAACTTCTTTCTTGGTCTTTGTTTTGTGGGCTTTCTTATCTTAGTTTTTAATGAAGTTTGAAGCATATATAAGACATCCAAAAAACTCTTCTAGTTGTTTCCTATCTTCGATCTTTTCAGATTTTTTTTTTATTTTGTTTAAAATATGCTTTTATGGAATGATTTGTCTAACATTTATTTTTAGGCCTAAAACTCTATTTCTTGTTTAGCATAAATACACTTGTTCTGACGAAGGATAATACTATGATCAATGCATATTTGGGTGACAGTTAGAACATCATTTATGTTATTCTATTGTCTTAGAAAGGATAAGAATATAGTCGATGTAAACTAGGTAACAATAATTGTGATCTTTAAAAATGTTATCGATTCTTCTATGAAATATTTAAGGTGTATTTTTAAGGCCAAGTTACAACATTATCAGCTCACAATGTCCTTGAGGGGCACCAAAAGCAGTTAAAGGAATGCTTTCTTCGTTCATTTTTATCTGTCAGTATCTATTTTTACAGTCCAATTTCAAGAATTAAGAAGCACCTTGAATTCTATTGGAAAGAATTGTTTTGCTATGAATATAATAATCATCAAAGATAGTATTATTATTATGCTTTTTGTAATTGATTACTATTTCAGCTTTTCCCCTTTTTTCTTCTGCATGATTTCTAACAATGAATGCAAGACTAGTGTTAGGACTCGATCTTAATATTCCAGATTAACCCTTTTTTCAAAATTTCTTTGATTTCTTTATGAGATTCTTAAATATCATGGCGTGCATATGCCATTTATTTAACTTAGATAATAGTGTTAGGATTAATTTTTGCAAACATCTTATCTTTGCCCCAAAATGTTAGAGGACTATCATATTAGAGTTCTTTGCATAATTATTTTTTTTTGCTGTTCATCAATTTGTTCCTTGATAGATAACTATCTACCTCCTAAGGGTACAAGTGTTAGTGATTTCTTAAATTTTAGAACAAAATGAAGAGGGTTATGCCAAAAAAAAATAACAATAACCTAAGCTTAAAGCCTTACATTAGATACCTACAACAATAAAAGCATGAAAGACATACCGAAACAAGCTCGATGGCTGCATGTCGAAGACCCAACTCTACGGGTGACACACCCAGAGTACTCAAACTAAGAAATTAAATAGAATAAAGAAATGGAAGGTACATTTCGACGGATCACACATCCGGAGTACTAGAGTTTACATTAAAAAAATAACTAATTCCAACCAAACAAAAACAATTGACTATTCAGATGGTAAACCCACACAACTATTTAGAGCGACAACAAGATAGTATACAATACACGAACCAATGTACTTAGCTTACATATGCTCAAGAACGTATGAATATATCACATTACATCATTAAACTCATGAATCTAAATATAATCCCCCTTAACAACCATTAACTAGGAAGCTAAGATGAATCAACTCAATGAATCGACAACTTCCACATGTCTTTTTAAGAACATGGGGGGGAAAGGAAAAGAGATGGGTGAGCTACCACACGGTCAGTGCATAATCTGCAATCCTGGAAACCAAAGCAGTTGCATTCAATACCAAAAGTAGTAGTCACACAAAAATTGTATTTAAAATTAACATATTATGTGTGCATGACCAACAACGTCTACTTGGCCCTTAAGAAAACTCAAGAATACGAAAGGTAGGTCATTCGACTCTTAATTTAAACATTTGACATCAACGGAACTCACTTGGGTGACGAACCTAAGCATTTTTCACATGAAAGCGAAAATAATGATCGAAAAGGAGTAAAACTCGTACTTAAACCAAGTGGGACCATCATAAAACTCATTTCACATAAACAAGACCACTTCTAATTTAATAAAAGACCTTCAACAAGTGCTTCCACTTTTGGAAACTTATACGCTAGCATAATTTAGAATGAGTAGTTTCCAGCTCATAAAGAAATCACTTTCTGGACATCGGATTCATAGGTTAGTGCTATCTTCAAGTGTGCCTCATAATCACGACTCATGATATACCCAAGGCCTCTCATGGTCACTGGACTTTTACCTTTGTCATGGTCTACTAAGATTTCCACTTCTGGGTCTACTCCCTAAAAATTAGGGTCCCCACAAACCGGGTCGGTTCTGTAAACCATGTCTATACAATAAGCACTATCTTCCTAACCCAAACATCTCAAGTGAAATCTTGTTTTTAACATGTGTAGGATTGAATTTCTTGACATAACTTGACGATCGCAACTTAACTCACAAGAACGACATAAGCTTATCTGGTTGTAAAGCAGATTCACAGGCACTAGTGCAATAGCACTTGTCAGCGCGCATGCTAACCACCAACTCTTAAAACTAATCATCGGCAATTGTTTTAAAACTTCATGTCATGAATTGGCATTACCAGGTTGATTTTGAAGTTAAGCACATTCACGTTTAATAAGGAAGAAAGGTATTGACCCATAGATCAAATAACCCCTTTGCAAAACTTTCTTTTCGAGTCTACTTCTAGCAGGTAGGTCTGTTTGATAAGAACCACACAATTAAAGAAAGTCCAGAACAGTTTATTTGGCAAATGTTACTGAACTTCAGTTCTAGTTGATCATACACAACCCTTCAACTCTGGACTCACACCCAGTTTTTAGTGTAGTAGGGCACATTTCATTAACAAACAATCTCAGCTTGGTTCCAACCTTATACACTTCAACTCCATTTCAAATATTTCTGTTTGACATGTATCCAGTTGTTTGGATAAAGCTCATAAGCTTAAGTGCTAAAGGGACAACGTTAAAATTGATTAAAGAAACATAGTATCACGTTGGCCAACTAATTCAACCGATGCACATCACTCAAAATCATCTCAATGACTTACTTAAACCCAAGCAACGCAGTACTTGTATAAAAACATTCAAATTCCCACTTCATCAAAACCCACTCATTTCAAATGATGAGTACATAAGCTCAAAATTGCATAAATCCAATTAATGGTATTGCTATACAGTATGGCATGCTATCACTTGCATGGAACTTCAAATAAGGAAAGTTACAACTTCAGATTCAAGTTCACATTCAAATTAGTTCAGGTTCATTTTAGCGCCGGTTCAGTTTGTGTTTAGTTTGGTTCAGGTTCAGTTCAGTTCAGCTCAGGTTCAGTCCAGGTCAGGTTCAGTTCAGCTCAATTTAGGTTCAGGTCAATTCCAGTTTAGCCTAGTTCAATTCAGGTTTGGCTCAGTTCCATTCAGTTCCTTACTTGAACCAATCAACACATGCCCACTCCTCTTCCATTCTTCAAATTACCCTTCCAAGTCTAAACAACAACCATAATAACCCCAAATTTTATCCACAATCATTCATAAATTCAACCCATAATTTTAGATTCCAAACCCCAATCTACCCATATGCCATGAAGATAACAATCAATAAAATGAATTTTAGGTTCAAAATTACTATTAATTGGGAATGAGGAGTACCCACCTCAAATTCAAGCTTATGGAACTGATTTACAGCTAATTTTGATGAAATTCAAAGATGGGTTCGAGCCTCTTTGCTTTCCCCTGATGTTGTGCGTCCCTTCCCCCCACTAGTGCTGTTAGTGCTTGATTTTCCTCTCCTTGTGCATGCTTTTACCGCTGATCTTCTACTCTTTGTTCTCACCCGCTTTCTCTCTCTACTCGCCCTCTCTTATCTCACTAGAAGGTGGAATCTGTGGGGAGAAACGGAGAAGATATGTGGGGGTACGGGTTTTGAAGAAGGGCTGAGTAGTGATGTGTCGTGTTTTTGGATGAAGGGCGGGCTTGGATTCTTCCCATTTTTCTTTTCTTTCTTTGCGTCAAATTCTTCCCTTTTCTTCCCTCTTCAACATAGTGACCCACTTAATCGTTTTTGGCCTAGACAAAAAGGCAATTAGATTCTAATATCCGGTAGCCCCCTCAAATCTGTTAATCTTGCACCAAAGTAGTTCCCTACTAATTACTAAATTCTGACAACCCCATAATAATTCATGACGTTTCGAAACTAAATTTTATGAAATTATTCAAAAATAAACATACAAATATTAACCTAATTTGTTATTATAATAAACTATAGCCAATAAAATTATTAATCCAAATAGTTAGCTCGACATTAAAAATCATCGACTATTACACTCTCCCCCTTAAAAGAATTTCGTCCCTGGAAGTCCAAGGTCTATGATATAGTAAAACATAGGACTCGCATACACATGACATAAACCACCCAAACTCACAACAGAATCCAAAATCTTACTTTACAACTAAATATATCTTTTCAAATTAGAAAAAGAGGTTTATGGTATCCATTCTCCTCCTCGCCAATCATCTTCAAGCATCTACTAACTCTATTAAAGTGCAGAGCGCAAATCACGTAGAAAAGGGCAAATGAGTTGGTATCGATAACCATATCAAACTTATGTTAAAATCAAAGCCATTGTATCAACTTTGCAGGGAAGCACATAAGTTGAAATCTAAAGAGCCTTTTATTGATAACGACTAGTGGCACCAACGAAGGTCGAGTCAAGGCATACAAGTAAATCAATTTCATCCCAAAGCTTGAAGGGATCAAATCATTTTATAATCAAGTCAATCAACTAGGCTTTTATATCACCACAATGTAGTAGGGACATCGCATAGCATCACATAACATCACAAGAATAACAAAAACATGCAAAACGCCACATAAGCTTGCAGCAACATCACGTAGAACAACAACTCAGCACTCCGAAACCAAGAATAATAAATATCAATCAATATTATGTATGTGTAATGAGCAAATCTCTGGGGAAATGCATGGAGCTATCAATTAACAAGCACAGAAGCAACTTGGGGAAGAAAATGGTACGCTAAGAATGCAAGCCGATAGGCCATAAAGGCATGGTACATTCCTCATGTACAAGTTGTCTGAAGGAGCTGGTGAGGTTGGATTGGCGTAAGGTCCTTATATTCAATGATCCATTTATAGAATAACTTCTAATTCAGCTACCTGGCTAAGCGATTTCAGATGGGGGTCGTCACTTAAGAGGCTTCTAGTTCCTATGGATTATGGACTAGAACATGGCAAGTAGCACGGGTTTTAGCAGAGAAATTTCTCAGTGCTCTTAGGCTAATGCCTCCTATCCCTCTTACGACCTTAATTAACAAAACGAAGGCCAGATGCACAGTTAAAAGAACAACACGCAGATAAGGTAATCACAGTAGCCTAGCTAATGGCGAGGAACACCCTAGAGTCTCTATGTGGAACTAATTACCTCTAATATCATGGAAATATGCAAGTAAACTGACATGCTTATAGGCATGTTTTAGGTCCTTTGCACCCCTGTTAGAGTATCACAAGTACATACGCAAGTACGCAACACAACCAGGCCATGCCTAACACATCATCGTGTCATATAAATTACATAGGAAATCACATCATGCAAGTACAAGTTTATATGGTCACGAAATGCTAGTATGTAGAATGGTCGCATGATAGTACAATAACAGAACAACCCCAAAGCACCACTACCAATAATCGTATTGGCTAAATAAAAGCACAAGTCTAAGGTTTCTCTAGCAAGCTCATCATGTAATACATAGTATAAGAACAACTTAATCACGTCATTTCGTGGAACTTAGATCAATCGCACCAATGATTATTTTACACATACTCATTGATAAATCTTAGTGTCAAGCATAAACTGCACCAGGATAAGCATATGCGAATACAAACTTCTATTATCACAAAATCATATTGCTAAATACATGAGTAAGTGGCTACTAAAACAAAATAGAACGAAATAAGGGTACTTAAGATTAGACCAAATTACAAACCAACAATCCCGTCACTCCACCTAGTGTATCAAGTCAAGGAATTCATCCCACTCAATCATATACAAAACCACACTCGAAGATCTGCAACAACAAGAATTTCAGACTCAGCTCACAAAACACATCGGGACTATTTCATAATGAACCTTAGTAATTACAAAAGCTCTTATGAGCATCAAACTACACGTACTGCCATGCTAATACCTGAAAACACCTAGACTCACTCATTCTCATGCAAGAATGCCCCTAGACGACTGTATACAAATGCAATCCCTAGGTTGCAACCTATAATCAAAGGATAAGTCTTGGTCTTTCCCAGAATGATTACAAGCCAGCTGCCAACAAGCTAACAATCATTTTAAGGTAAAGAGAACGACATTGATAACTTTATAGGTTTGTCCAGATGTTCTCTGAGACATGTCTATCCCATAAGTGATTGTAGGAACCTTAAGACCCAATAGTACAGAAGGCAAGGTTCAACCTCTTATATAGAATTCTATCTTCTGAACTTTGTGTTGGTATTTTAGAAAGTACTAGTAAGGTATGGATCATCACCTCAGGAGGTGACATACGTGGTGTGACAATTCTAAAGTCTGACAGGCCATTCCTTTTGTTTTCTTTCTAGGTGTATTAGGGTTGATATAACCAGGATGCTACCAATCCTGCAATAAGTCAACTTGTATGATAGAAATCATATTACATGATCGACTCGATAAT
The DNA here is from genome assembly GCA_017589665.1 of Selenicereus undatus. Classification (NCBI taxonomy): domain Eukaryota; kingdom Viridiplantae; phylum Streptophyta; class Magnoliopsida; order Caryophyllales; family Cactaceae; genus Selenicereus; species Selenicereus undatus. The sequence goes on from JACYFF010031955.1 coordinate 54,241,300, forward strand.
ACAGGTAAATGCATGATTAAAAGTAGGGAGTACGCCGTGCAAACAACACCAAGCCACAGACCATGAACAAAACAACAGTGGTAGTATACAAGTAGCAATGAAAAGGGTAATGAGTGATGGCAATAACACTTATGTAACAATCAGCTGGTCTCTATTACTATCACCCAAATTTACATGCATGCATATGAAAATTTGACTTAACTTCGTTAAACAACCTAGAACTTCCATAAGAGAGGTACCATCTAATATGATCTTTAGTCATGAAAAACAATCTCTAATCAACTTTCTAAGTAGTTCATCATTAACACATCCAGTGACATGTACATCTCGGCATGTACAGACACAAAAACAACATCTGATTACACATAGGAATATATGCTCATAAATCTAAACCTATGCATTATCACATAATGAATGCAAGTCTTCAATTGCTGAAGCAAAGCCTAACTTAAAAATTAGAAAAACTTTACCATTCCATAATCTTTGAGTTTCGAAAATGGAAAATAGTTTAACTATTTCTAGCCTCTTTTCTACCAACTTTTGAGTATGTCTCCTCTCTTTATTATATGGGTCGAGGAGCATATCATACTTAAGGGCAAAGAATATGCTTGGAGTTAACTCTTTCCAACCTTTTGAGTTCAAAGCCAAGTGAAACTTCAACTAAATCGTCAATGTTTCATGCACAAAGGCAATCACTAATGGAGCCAACACTTAGTTAAGTGATCAACATACAAGTGATTTAGCTCAGATTCCAACAAAGAGCTCGCGTTTTTTGTCTAGTGGTTTACTCGAATCATACAATAATGAACTAGTCAAATCAGTTATCACATTAGGAACACATTGCACCCAAAGGTACATCATATTTCATATTGTCACACAAGAAATACCTAGATAGCTATATGAAATGCAAGACTCAGGTTACGACATGTGGTCGGAGGACTCTGCTCTGATATTATCTGTAACACCCCTACCCCCAAGGCTAGAAGTGTAAGTGATTTCTTAAATTTTGGAACAAATAGGATAGAGTTGCACATGAAAACTGACCATAACTTATGCTTAAAGCCTTACATTAGACATCCGCAATAATGAAAACATAAAAGACATATCTAAACAATCTCAATGTCTACATGCTGGAGACCATAACTTTATGACTCACACACCTAGAGTACACAAACTAAGAAATTAAATGGAACAAAGAAATGATAGGTATAGCTCGACAGATCACACATTCGGAGTACTGGGATTTACATCCCAAAACGAGCTAATACCAACAAAACAAAAGCGACGGACTCCTAAGATGGTTGGCAAACATGACCATTTTGAGCGACGACTAGGAAATATACAATACATGAACCAATGTATTTAGCTTACGTATGCTTAAGAACCTATGAATACATCACATTACGTCATTAAAGTCATGAATCTAAATATAATCCCCTTAACACCTATTAACCAGTAAGCTAAGATGAATCAACTAAATGAACTCACAACTTCCACATGTCTTTTCATGAACCTGGGGGAAAAAAGGAAAAAAGAGAGGGTGAGCTACCAGAAGCTCAGTGGATAATCTACAATCTCGAAAACCAAAATATTTGTATTCAATACCATCAGTGGCAATCACACAAAATCATATTTAATATTAACATATTATGCATGCATAACCAACAACTTCTAGCTAGCCCTTAAGAAAACTTAAAGAGTAGGAAAGGTAGGTCATTCGGCTCTTAATGTAAACATTTAACATCAAGGGAACTCACTTGGGTGACCAACTTGAGCATTTTTTCATATAAAAGCTAAAATAACGATCGAAAAGCAGTAAAACTCTTACTTAAACCAAGTTGGCCCATTATAAAACTCATTTCACATAAAGGAGAGCATTTCTGGTTTAATAAAAGACCTTCAAAGAGTACTTCCACTTTCCAAAACTTCTGCACTTGTATAATTCAGAACAACTAGTTTCCAACTCATAGTAGGTAAGGAATCACTTTCTGGGTATCAAATTCACAGGTTAGTGCTCTCTTAAAGCGAGCCTCATAACTCACGACTCATGATATCTCAGGGCCTCTCTTGGTCATTGGACTTTTACCCTTGTCAAGGTCTGCTAGAGTTCCCCCTTCTAGGTCTACTCTCTAGAAATTATGATTCCTGTATACCGGGTCTATTCCCTAAACCATATCTACGCAGTTAGCGCTATCCTCATAGCCCAAACATCTCAAGTGAAATCTTGTTTTCAACATGCATAGTATTGAATTTCTTGAAATAACTTAACGATGGCAAGCTTTAATCACTGGAACAACGTAAGCATATCTAGTTGTGCATTGCCTAACTCATTTTGAAGTTAAGCTCATTCACTCTTAAAAAGGAAGAATGTTTTTGACCAATAGACCAAATAACCCCTTTACAGAACTTTCTTTTTGGGTCTACTTCTAGCAATTTGATAAGAACCACACAATTGAAGAAATTCCACAACGGTTAGTTTGTTAAACGTTGCTGAAAATTTAGTTCTAGTTGACCATACACAACCCCTGGACTTTGGACTCACATCCCCTTTTTAGTGCAACAAGGCACATTTCATTAACTAACAATCTTAGCTTGGTCCAAATCTTATACACTTAAAATCCATTTCAAATATTTTTGTGTTTAACATGTATCCACTTGTTTGAATAAAGCTCGCAAGCGTAGACACCAAAGGGACAACTTTAAAACTACTTAAAGAAACAGAGGATCATATTGCCCAACTAATTCAACCAATGCACATCACTCAAAATCATATGAATCACTTAAACCCAAGCAAGGCAGTACTTTTATAGAAACAAGCAAATTCCTGCTTCGTCGACATGCACTCATCTTACATTCTGAGTACATAAGCTCAAAATTGTAGAAATCCAATTCATGGTATTGCTATACACTATGGCACGCTAATCACTTGCATAGAACTTCTAACAAGGACACTTGCAAGTTCAGGTTCAAGCCCAGCTTTAGACTATTTCCGGTTCATTTCAGCTCCAGTTCAGTTCATATTCAGTTTGGTTCAGGTTCAGTTCAGTTCAGCTCAAGTTTACTTCAATTCAAGTTGAGTTCAGTTCAATTAAGGTTTAGTTCAATTCAAGTTCAATTTAGTTCAATTTAGGTCCAGTTCAATTCAGGTTCAATTCAATTTGATTCAGGTTTGGGTTAGTTCGATTCTATTGCTCGCTTGAACCAATCAAGAGATACCCAGCCCTCTTCCAATCTTCAAATTACCCTTCCAAGTCTAAACAATAACCATAATAGCCCTAGATTTTGCCCAAAATAATTCATAGATTCAACCCATAATTTCAGATTCCACACCTCAATCTACCTATGTCCATGAAGACAGCAAACAATCAATAAAATAAACCTTAGGTTTGAAATTACTAGTAATTGGAAATGAAGATTACCCACCTCGAATTCTAGCTTACGTACCCGATTTAGGGCTAATTTGGGCAAAACTCAAACATGGATTCGAGTCTCTTTGCTTCCCCTTACTGCTAACCGCCTGCCTTCCCCCACAGACACTGCTACTACTCGGTCTTTCTCTCCTTCTCGCCCCTGCTTTTACTGCTGACCTTCTCGTCATCGTTCTCACCCACTTCCTCTCTCGCATCGCCTTTTCTTCTCTCACTGGAAGGTCGAATCGGTAGGCCGAAATGGAGATGACAGGTGTGGGGGTTTGGTTGTTGAAAAAGAAGGGTTGGGTAGTGTTGTGTTGTGTTTTTGGAAGGGGGGGCGCCTGACTGCTTCCCATTTTTTCTTTTTTTTTTGGGTCGAATTGTTATCTTTTTTCCTCATCAACATAGTCACCCACTTCATGGTTTTGGGCCTGAGCAAAAAGCCTTCTAGATTCTCATATCGGGTAGGCCACTCAAATCCGTTTATCTCGCGCCGAGGTAGTTCCCAACTAATTGCTAATTTCTTGCAATCGTATAATAAGTCATGAAGTTTCGAAATTAAATTTTATAAAATTATTCATAAATAAACACACAAATATTAACCTAACTTAGCTAATATAATAAACTACGGCTAATATAATTATTAATCCGAACAATTAGCCCGATATTAAAAATCCTCGGCCATTACAATAACTTAAGTCATGATATTGTTAGTGCTATTTGCCATCGTGCAATGATTACCTTCTTACCACACCGGCTGCGTATAAATTCAATCTTCTAATAAGTGTGTGCCGCATTTAATTTGTCAATGGGAACCTATGGCTTTTTATTGCGAATATAATTTGGCATATGGTCTGTGTGCTGGAGAATATGGCCTTTGAAAATTATTTCCAATAATCATATCATGAGATAGTTGATTAGTAGCCCATAGAACTAGTATAATGTAACAGAACCCTTCTATTTCACTGGATAATCCTTCTATGGCTTCATTGTAGCTCATCATACTATTATCAGCTATTCTTATTTGTAAAGGTTTCCTTACTTTTTTCCACACGAACTCTAAAAATAGAGATCTTTTTTTAAAATAGATAGAACAATCACTATCTATGTAAGAACACAATTCATATATATTATATTCATCTAAGCATATATTTGTTGGGATATAAATGCTATTACGATTTATATTGGTGACTTTATAACATATCTCCGTAGTCATATTTTTGACTAATTCATCCTCATAAATGGTTCACTAATGGTCCTTGTTTTGTACCTAATTATTTTTCTATCTAAACTCATGCTTCGATCTGCACTATTTCTTGCAGGTTCAAAACTCATTCTACTCATTCTATAGGTCATACTAATTATGTCATCTTCTTTAAGTTCTTCTTTGGCTAATAAAGATCTTTCTTCCCATTTGACCTTATACTTATGCTTCTTAATAGTTAGGATTTAATGGTAATTTTTTCATTTTTATCGCTTTTGATTACATTTTTCTTACTGATTTAGTAGTTGGCAAAGCTAGCCACCCAAGAGCTATCAATTTTTATCACTTACGGTTTGAACTTTATCCTTTGAAAATTTTGCATTGGGCTAGGAAGTTGAAACTTTTCTACCTCTATCATGGTTAACTTGGTCTGTAGGTCTATAGAATTATCTAAGCTTTTGATTATTTTCCAACCTTAGTGGGTAACCTCCTCTTTTCATATTCGTCCCAACTGTTTTATCTTAAGGATAGAAAGTTTTTATTAAATTCATCTTTTAGGTTTAGATAATATCCAGGTCCTTGAATCTTATTGATCCGTTATATAAATTAGTCTTAATACCTGTGATAATTTGATTATTAATTTGGTATGTCTAATATCATAGGGTAAAACATAAAGGACAATATCTTTGCCATAATACTGAAATGTTGTAGTTTGAACTTGGACACTTGCAATATGGATATATTTGTACTTTCGGTCCTTGCACTTAAGGATATTTTTCCAGTTGACGAGGTTTACCTCACCCACATCAAATTGATAGTCTTTTATCTTTAAATTGCCTTTCTTCATGTTGTATACATATATACTTTTTAACTGAAAGATGAATTTTCTATAAATCATATCTTATATATTATAGGAAGGATTCAGTCTTCTTTGACCTATTCATGTTCATTATCTACTGTAAATTCTTCTCATTGATGATTGCCTAGACTAATTGAGCTACTCTCCAACACATGACTCGTTTCTTCATAATCACTTTCTTCATATTCATCTTACATCACTATCTTAGCAATTCCTTTGTTTTTTTTCAGGGCAAGGTCCACATTCCCAACACGTACCACGATTTTTCTTTGTAGGACAATAGACAACTTTTCTAAAAAATCTTGGTTTTTTGAGACCTACCTTGTTATAATACTTTCTTTTGTATTTTCTCCCATTTGCTTGTTCAAGCTCTTCTTCTTCTAGAATTTTATTTTTCTTCTCTTCTTAGGTTCACTTCACCATGAACGACAAGTATACCAACATGATATAAATTGTTTCTTTATTTTTGTTTGTTTTTGGAGATCAAGATATTGATCATTAATCTATTTTCTTAAATAAGAGATTCTTGTACCAAGGGTATCTAAGACATATGCTTTCCAAACCATGCAATGTTTTTTCCACTAATTATGGAATTTATAGGATAAAGTAATTTGTCATACAACATACTAAGATTGGTTCCATTATACCCAATTTTGTAATAATATTGATTGAGTTTAGCAAATTAATTTTTTAGATACCTCATATCCCAATGTTCTAAGTTATTAATCTTTCTTTAACATTCTCTAATTTTTTTCTTTAGAATCAAGTTTAGCTTTGATAAATTTATTTCGATTTTCTTACATAATTTTTTGAACATAGTAACTGGTGTTTCCATCATTTTTAATACATTCTTACCTTTCTTATCAAATGAGTCATACTAATAAGTTACAATCCTAAAAAAACGATGTTCGATATAGTTTAGGAAATTTTCTGCAGTCAATGTGGTATTCAAATTTAGAACACTATTCATATCCCTCTTCTAATGCTCAAATATTTCTTCTCTATTACGAGCTTCATTGATATTTAAGACGTAACCCATTTGGCAATTAGGGGTAAGGCTAATCTCTTCAAATGATGTGGTCCTCTTGGGATGAACGCAAAGAAAAACTTGGTCATGCTTCCTGTTGGAACATATTTGTAAGGATGCACCTCCCCACGATGCATGGATGGTTCAGCTTCCCCTTTTGCTAGGGGTTTTTATATGTTATTTTTTTATTTTGAAATATGAAATTGGCAGTTTTATTGAAAAGGATTAGGAAGTTAGATCCTAATCCATGGGCGAAAATTAGGCCAATTAGCTTGATCCTCATCCATGGTAGTAGCTATTGCTTGTTCCAGACATGTGCACTGTCTTAGATCAGAGTGGTTTTGAGGGGAAAAAAAAAGAATGAAAAAAAAAGTGAATAAAAAGACAAAAGAACAATTATGCATCAAGTAGAATCTCCAATGACTTTTAGAAAAAATTTACACACCTGATCACCTTTTGAAGTAAATCATACCGATAGGGGTAACCGCAGGGACACTGAAGGGACAATTGATTTTGCTTCCAAAAAGGTTTTTGAAAGGCCCCCAAGTAATCCCTAGTGTGGCGATCATGTCGACTCCTTAATTTCAAATCAAGGATCTAAATTCATGGGCAAAGGGATGATGATGTGATGGGATGCATAATATCATCGTCCGTCATCACTGACGATCTCTACCATTTGATATGGAAAATCAAACTTTTAACCACACTTACACGCAGTCATGCAACATATTAGTATAAATCATAGTAAATAATGCGAAAGGTACAAACTTTAATTCAATGCAAACAAAAGCAAAGTAAATAAGTTTCACGTTCGACCTCTCTTTTGAATGATTCATTCTTTTTGTAAAAGCTTATTGAGTATGTGTTCTAATAAAACTAATTTCACAATTTTTAGGTAAGTGTGGAATAAGATATAAGTAAAATAGTGAACATGTGTCATTTTCAGCACAAGTTATAATGTTCAATGTATATCTTTTCTATTGCTTATAAGGTTTTCATGCATAATATGTCATTAAAAAACTCAACAATTTTATGTTGTATAGAGTAAATCTCAACTAGATGCCGAGCACTATCAATTTCGGCCTATTCGAGCTTTTCGGCCTCTATTAGCCCTTTGGACTTGAATTCAAGGATTATTCTTCTGGGTTTTATTACTCTTTTGGACTCGAATTCAAGGATTACTCTTTTTGGGCTCTAAAAATTGCGAAATTAGTTTTATTAGAACACATACCCAATAAGCTTTTAGGAAAAGAATGAATCATTCAAAAGAGAGGTTGAACGTGAAAGTTATGGCCAAAACAAATTGAGCTATCCGCGGCCTAGCCCAGGAACCCGGTCGGGTTCCTGCTTGATACAACTTGACCAAACCAAGAACTAAGCACTATGCCTTATTTATCAGGATATGAAGCTTAGGAAGGTGTACAAGTGAAGTGCAACAACCGGGGGACTTTTATCTAAGGAACAATTAGCAGAAGCTTCATTGGCTACATCAAAGTTAAGGGGGAATTATGCGCCTATTCCAATGATAGGAAACAATGAACTCACCTAACTCATGAAGATAATTGAGAAAATGTAAGCTAAGATGGAAGAGAGTAACAAGAAGGTGGAGTCACTAGTGCTTGCATTTCAGAACCTAAGTAAGGAGACCCGAAAGGAGAATAATGAACCAACTTCTCCACCCTAAGAGTAGAATGATAAAGAAATGAGAGAATTGGAGGATGGAAAGGGAAAAAAAACTGGAGAAGAACTCTCCCCAAGTTGGTCCCCGCATAGATCGCATATAGCAGTTACTTAAGGAATCTTCAATGCTTAATAACTATTTTAATGATTATGCGGGATTCACTTCAAACCCAAATGGGAAGTTATCGCCAAAATTCAACATGCCTAATATCAAGTTTTATGGGACTAAAAATCCACACCACTAAGTGAGGAATTTCATTAGCAGTATGACTCTAAATGGGACAGACAAGGATATTTTTCACTTAATATTTCCCTAGAATTTCGACAAGGAAGTCATGACGTGGTATAACACTATTGACCCCCGAAAGGTCACGAATTAGGATGATCTATGCAAGGAATTCCTGAACCAATATTCTTATAACATTGATATCCCAATCATACTCAGGGATCTAGAGTTACTTAAGTAAGAAGAGAAAGAAGGGATCTAGAGTTACTTAAGTAAGAAGAGAAAGAAGGGTTTACTGATAGCTTGGCTAGATAGAGGGTAAAGGCTGCCCATATGGTAGGTCCACCCTCTGAGATAGATCAAGTAAGGTTGTTCATTAGGAGCATTCAGCCCTCACACTATCGACATTTGCAATTTACGCAATTTGAGAGTTTTACAGCATTAAGAAATGTCGGTATGCTAGTAGAGGAAAAACTGTTAAATGAGGTACTAGCTAAGACAGGAAACAACTGGAGAAATAATCATCAAAATAGGGATAAGAAGGCTAGTAACCCCAAGGAGGTGCACGCGGTGAACTATATTACTGAGTGTACCCCTGTAGGGACTACCTATACCCAAGCTCTGGAACAACTCCTGGCTAAAGGGAAGATCAATCTTCCTGAAATAAAGCTAGAGATTGAATCCCTTAGGCGCTCCAAATACTTTGATCCCAGAAAGTACAACAAATACCATCAGTCTCGAGGACATGATACTGAAGATTGTTGGACTTTCAAAAATAGGTTGGAGAAGATGTTTACATATGGATAACTTCCGTTGCCTGAAGCAGCTTAAAAGCCCAACAACTATAGGAATCTGCTTGAGAATTATCAAAATATTTTTGTTACTAAGGACCAAGTGAAGGAATGGGACTTGTCCATGTTCATATAAGACATTAGCATTCCAAAATCAAGGGTAAACATGCCTTCACCAAACATGGAAGTCTTTGGCCTTTAGGAAAGTGATGAAGACGACGCCTATACCCTGCCCGCCAAAGCAAGCAATGATGACTTTATGGGGGAGGATGAAGAAGAGAACTTATGAGGAGAGAAGGATCAAGCGACAATCCAATACCTTACAAGATCCGGGAGACACCCGGCTAAGGAGGTCCCACAACAGGCATCCCAGAAAGAGAAATCAATGTTACCCTAAAAAGAGGATCCAGTAATGAAGCAATGGAAGAGACTTCAAGCTAGATTTGGCAAAACTGACCCGAGAGCAGAAACCCGAAACGAATGACCCGAATCCATAACCGAACCGACACCTGAAATGGGATGAACCAATTTGGACCCGAACATTCGAAGTAATCCGATCCATAAATGAACGAAACCCGAATTGTAGCATGGCACGAAGTGACCCACACCCAAAATGACCCGACCCAATTCAAACCCGATCTGTAGTGATCTGGCCCAAAGTGAACCGAAAATGGACAACCCAAACCTAAACTGAACCATACCCGATTTAAAACCGATTCGATTCTTACCCGACTCAATTTTACCCGAATAAGTAGTAACTTTTTTTTGGAGGGGTTTTAGTCTTTTCTCTTTTGGAGGGATTTTGAAATTTTCAAACTCAATTAGTTGAGTTTAGGTGGGAAAAGAAAAACAACTTAGGAGGGAATTTTTACAAATGAAATCAATTGAAAATTTAAGAGGAGAAAATAAAATAGTTGATAGTTTTAAATTTTTAATTTGATAGATATGTAGTAAAAATATAAGAGAAAAAATATTTTATCACAATAGGAATTAGGAAAAGATAAGTATAATTAACAACTTATTGAACTTATTAGGATCTAGCAATCCTATTATACTATTTGATTAATTGAGGGACTTAATACAATGCACGCTATAATTATAAATTCATAATATCATTCTATGACTACTGTCGAAAATTCCGTACTACTAATCTATAATTCTAAATCATCTTCATAACATGTTTAATTCTACAAAATCATATTCAAGAATATATCGTTGCATATGATCTCATAATAATGTGACTCATTTGAATTTTGGACAATTAAATTCCAAGTCTCGAGTTTTGATAATGAGCATTCACAATCACAAAAATGTAATGGTAATTGACACACTCATATATTGCCGTTGCTTTTAGCTTTGACTGATTGAGCAAATGCAGATCAAGTTGTTAATCTTCCAAAGACAAATCTTTGAATTTTGGTGTGTGATCACTTAACGAGCTATCAAAGAACATTGACTCAATTACTAAAAATGTCGACTTGAACCAACCTTGTTCTATTCACCAACTCCAAATATGACAAATGTGAAGTTATAAACCAACACCGGGGTCCAAATAAAAATTTCATTTTTTTCTTTCCTTTTTTTTCATTTTTTAAGGTATATTTTGGTATTGGGGCTCACAAATGAGACCATCGACAAATGATTTGCATTAGGTTGGCCCACTTAGTTTGTCATCGCATGAACTCAATTGAGATGATTAAAGTTTGACTTAACGGCACATAATCCTTTGGATAATTGCACGGCACATTTGATAGAGGGTTAGGGATGAGTTATATAGTTGTATTTGTAATTTCCTAACTTTCTTAGTAAATTTAGAACTAACCCTAAATAATTTTCCACCAATTGTATATACATACATACATACATACATACATACATACATACATACATATGTATATATATATATATATATATGTATGTATATATCTATATATATATATATATTTAAATATATATATTGATATACATATATATATTTATATGTAAATATATAGAGATAGACATACATATATATATATATGTATGTATATATGTATATGTATATAATGTGTAATCAATTAATCATTAACTTATGAATTAAAAGAGAAATCTAGAATAAATGGGTTTGCCTAATTAAACAGTTTTTATCTTTTAAATAAAATTTAAGAGTAAAGAACTAAAGATGGCTACATTGAAAACGTACAAAGATTCAAAATTAACTCAACTTGATTTATACCCGATTCGATTTAAATCTGACCCGGTATTAAAGAAAACATTGAACTGAATCATACCCACCACAAATTACAGTTGACCCATACCCGATCCGAACCAGGTTACTGTAGACAACCCGAAACAGACCCGACCCGAACTCCACCTGAACCGAACCCGTACTGACCCGAACATGGTACCTGTATGTGATCCAAACCTGAATTTCACCTGTACCAAACCGAACCCGATCCGAACATGGTTAACCCAAAAGTGACGCAAGCCCGAACTTCACCCGAACCCGACCCTAGCATAGTTCACCCGAAAGTGACCCGAACCAAACGAAGACCCGACCCAAATAACCCATTTGCCAGGTCTACTTAAAGCGGATGTAAGTATGTGACAACTCATGGTGGCCTCTCAGAAGCATAGACAACTCCTAATAGAAGGTGACCTAGCCCGCAAGTGCACGGGTGTTGTAGTTTAGAAAAGATATCATTCCCATAGAGATTGAATGTAGTCTATTGAGTTTTGTCCTATAAAAGTACTAAGGAAGCAAATTTCAATTGGGTGTTTGAATAATATTTTAATCTAATTGGAAAATTCAATTAATTTAAGACATCTAGGGATTTGTTTCGCCTAGTAAAGGTGTTGATCAATGGAATATAACATGTACTTGATCTATATTGGGAGATTGAAAGGGGTGCAATTGTATTTAGAATTCAATCTTTTCTTTCGAAATAAACTGAATTGCCTAAACTAATCAATTGTCATTCTTTCAAATGTCCTTGTTTAGTATAAGTTATGAATTTTTGATGGCTAAAGTTCCTATTAACAAGCAAATCTTTCTCAAGTATTACTAAGTCAAGTCCTATCCTGTTGGTCAAACAACAAGTTTCACATTTTAATCCTTCACTTAACTATTTAGAATTAGCAAGTAAATTTGGCCAAAATTCACTAACAACAGTATCATACACAAGATAGAATTCAACCAATTCTAATCAAGAACAAGCACAACTAAATAAAAATTAGAGATTCTAACATCAATACTTGGCTAACAATCCCTACATTAAGAAAACCACTCACACATATTTGAAATAATAACAACTAAACAAAGTTTGAGAGAAGAAAACTTAGCACAATTGGAGATCGTGCAAGGGTTTCCTAACTTTGCAAGAGCTTCAAAACAGCAAGCACGTCTTCACAACTTTCACTGTTAAACTCAAAACTAAGTAATAAATCTAAAACTAAACTAAGAAAATGGAAAAGAAGAACTCGATCAACCTTAGCCACATGATGAAGGAAACGAAGAGACTTGTAGTTATGGACTTACCACTGACCGTGGCCTTCACCACGGACGAGCTCTATCTCAACATTCTTCTATTCTTTCTTCCTTCCACAGACATAGAGAGCTGGGGGTGTCAGTGGGGGGTCAAGCTATACTCATTTAGGGGTCAAATTTGGGGTAAAATGATCCAAAAACCTACAAAACACCAAAAAAAAAAAACCATACTTGAGCGTAAAATAGAAAAAGGAGTGCATAATATAGCATAAAACACATAATTCTCCCTAAAAATGGTACAAAATGACCTCAAAATAGATTGCACCTTAAGGACTTATCAGAAGCACTGAATAAATTAAGGTGTGCCCTGAAGCTACCCTGGAAGAGATAATAACCTCAATTACAACTGGAAAAGGCACTATAACCTTTAGTCGTGAGGATCTCCTGCCAAGAGGTGTAATGCACAACAACACTCTCTACTTTATTGCAATATGCATTTAGAAGCATGTACTTTTAGCTTTGGTCGACAATGGATTAGCGGTGAATGTCTGCCTTGGAGGACGGGCAAAAGGTTGGGGGTCAAAGAAAAACACCTCTTAGCACCATCCACTTACTTAAGGGCATACAAAAATTCAAAGAGGTTGGTGCTAGGTACTATTCACCTTTCCATTAACGTGGGCCCTATCGAGAGGAATATAGAGTTTCAAGTCCTCGATATACTGGCTACCTTCAACATGCTTTTAGGAAGGTCGTGGCTTCACGACCATGAAGCCGTTTTCTTCATTTTAAATCAGAAAGTGAAGATATTAATAAAAGGTGAAGTAGTGACTATTAAAGGTGATGGAGTATGTGCTACAATCACAAGTAAGGAGCCACTACTAGGAATAGAGCATAACCATGGTGATGAAGAACTCTACAATTTTAAAATGGTGGCGGCATTAGAAAGAAACAAAGCTCCTTTGGACTTTGATCCTTATTCCATCCTAAAGAAGTAGGGCTACTTCCCAGCAATGGCTATAGGATGGAGAGCACATGGGTGTACTAGCTTCCCCTTGACACAGAGGGAAGACTATTAGTTCAGATTAGGATACCATGCAATTCTCGAAGAGATATTCAAGGCCAGTTAGGAAGCACAGGTCGGGAAAGTTGCTGCTAGATGGTGTTACCCAAAGAACTATACTGTTAGGTTCCATCCTCTAACTCTTAATGGGTAGTTCTAGCATGAAGGAGATAATTCCCCTTCTATGGCTTTCCCGAACCCTCCTATATAAAAGAAAAGGGACTCTCAAGGCCGAGGCTAGAAATATCTAACAACTTGTTCGTGCCAAAAACGAGTTATGTTTAGGGTACTTTTACACCTGGTTTATGTTCGTTTTAATCGTATTTTTAACGTTTTTAATTAAGTTTATTTTATTTTGTAGGTTTTGAATAATTTCGAATAAATGACCAAAAATGCGAGAAAATTGTCGAGACTTGAAGAACCGGGCAAAATCGTCAAAAATTGGTCCAAATTACAAGAAAACCGGTCCAAGAATTAAAAAATCAGACCGACCGGTTTAATTAAACCTGGTTCACCCGAACCGGTTCAGCACTTAAAGGCCCCCTCCCCTTCAATTTCTCTCTCCTCCCCTTCGTCTTCTTCACTCTCTCTCCTTGCGTTGCTCTGCCTTCCCAACCCCCAAAACCTTCACCATCTTCATTCCATCTTCCTCATCTCTCCATCTTCCTCATCTCGTTCTCTCTCTCTTCCACGACACCAGCACCGTTTCCCCTCCTACTGCGTTTCATGCTACCCACGCCAGCACACCCCCACAGCTGTCACCATCTCCATCGTCCACGCACGCCATCACCAAATCAACGGTGAAGACTCAAAAGGGTTAGGGTAGAAAGGCTTGTGGATGCCATTGAAGAGGAGGCTAGGTAATTTTTTAGGTAATTTAGGGTTAGTTTAGGTTTAGATTTTCGTTTCAACTCCGTCTTATTTTCGGTTTTTCAGATTAGGTTTTCGAATTTAGGGTTTGAATTTCGGTTGTTTTGAGCATTTGAATTCATGTAGCTAGGTTTGAATTGCTATTTTTGAATAGGTATTGACGGATTTCAGTTGTAATTGCAAAATTGTTGGGTTTGTTCAGAGTAATTTTGATTTCCCCGTCCCTGCTCGCGTTCTCTGTTTGGCTTTGGATTCACCATGGCTGAGACGTGGTGGTTGTTCGAGCTTTGCCCCGTGCCTATACTGGTTTGCCTTTGCCTTTGTTCTGATTCATTTTGTTCTTGCTTGCTTTGGTTTGTTAAAGCTCTACTTTCGGCTCTGCTACTTCTCCCCTCCCCTACTGTTGCCTTCCCCTGCTGCTGTTTTGTGATGTTCTGTTTCAATTCGTTTTCCCTTGTTGCCGGTTAGTGAGGTGGATTGGTACAACAGATTGTTGTTGTATGTTGAATCGTGTTTTGGCTTGAATTCGATGCTGCTACTTCTCCCCTTCCCTACTGTTGCTTTCGATTTTGCTTCTTCCCTGAGTATGCTCTGTTTCAATTATGCTCAATAAAAATCATGCTGAATTCATTTTTTTAGTTTGGTTTAGTTTGGTTGAATGTTGTTATTGGCCTAGTCATTGAATGTTAGCTGAGTACTGGATTAGTTGCTTGCCTGATTTGCCTTGCTTAGGTTTAGGACAAGTTTGGGTGTTGATTAAAATCTTAGTTTCAAGTTTGTAGGGTTAATTTTAGTCTCGGGTTATGCTGGATTACTAATTTGAAGTTAGCTGAATAAGTTGAGTTAGTGGTTAATTGATTATTTGTAGTTAGTAGTTCTGTGCTTTCGTTCAAATAGTTTTGCCAACTACTAATAGTTTAAGGGAATACTTAGGATTTGGTTTGGGTTTGATTTGGTTATTATAATGCGTTTAATAGTTTAGTTTGACAAATATTTCTATAGGTTTAGGTAATATTAGTTTCTAAATGACCATAATTTCAATTGTCGTTCCTGTGGATCGACCCTCAAAGTACTACGACTGACAATTGGGTGCTTGAGGTTTCTTTTTTCTTTTTCTTTTTCTTTTTCTTTAGTTTAGTTTTCACCACTCCCTCAAAAACCACTTACATTTTTGGCGCCATTGCCGGGGATGACGGCGAGATTTGGTCATTGTTTTTGTTTTCATAGTTATTCTCTTTCGTACTTTGTTTTGTTTACTTCTTAGTAGTTGTGAGTTGCTTAATTAGTTATTGTGCTTTGTTTTAGTTGATTTCTTTATTTTGGTATTAACTGTTACTGAGTTTAATCATTTTGTTTTCAAAAAAAAAACCAAAAATTCAAAAACATTAGAAAACTTCAACAAAAAAAAAAAGAAAATCCCCCCCAAAAAAAACCCAAAAACAAAATTGAAAAATTTAAAATTCAAAAAAATAAAAAAATAGAAAAATAAAAATAAAAAAATAAAAAAAAATCAAAATGCCTGTTTTCAATTTCCCGCAATTTGAGCCCGAACCTTTTTGGAATTATTTTTCAAGGCTTAATGATTATCGTGCTCGGCTAAAGCATAATTTTGAAAAGTGGGAAATTTGTGAGGTCATTCTTGAGGGTCTAAACATTGAGGCAAAGAGTTACATTGATTCAATTTTTCCTGGAGGTTTAAGAGAATTGTTATCTAAAACTCAAAATGAAGTTTGGGATTTCTTTGAAAAATTAGCTTGGGAAACTTATACGTTTGAACAAGCTAATGAGTCTTTTAGATACCCGACTCATGGAGAATATGATTTTCATTCTAATTCTTACCCTTCAGATCACTTTGGGAATTCTTATGACTAATTTCATTCTTATATGCCTCCTGTTTTGTGCGATTATTGTGAATCTCCTGATCATGATGCTTCTGCTTATCCTTTTGGTGTTTATGTTGATGTTACATGTGCAAGTTTTGAAAAGAAACTTAATGATATGACTAATCACATGGTAGAGACTATGAAAATGAGAATTGCTGAATATTCTCAATGTTTTAACCAGATTAGGGAGCCTTCTAGTGAGATTGATTCTAGTTTAGGATCTCCTAAACCTGATATTGATCTTTGTGATGATTTTGAATCTTCTTTTTCTGATAGGCCTGATTTGAATGAAAACATGTGTTTGCCTCGTTTAGAACAAAAAAGTGACCTCCCTAAGTCTCTATCATCAGACCTTGCACCCTTCACTAGCTCACCTAAGGGCATCACTGATGGACAATCTGATCTTGATAGTGAGTTAGAAATTAGCAACATACTTGGAATTGAGCTTCATGATTTGGATGCTTCAACAAATGTTTCACAGGAGTTATGTGATGAAGTGACTGCACTCACTCTTTTTGACTTTGATGATGATATTCTTTGTGCAGAATATGAGTCTTTTTCATATATGCTTGATGTTATTAAAGGTCTTGATGTGGATTTTCATGTTGAATTTGAATCATTCTCTTTTGATCCCATCACTCCTGACCTTCTATTTAAATCAGATGATGATATTCTGCAAATCGAATATGAATCTTTTTGTGGGTTTGATGTCAATATGAGTTTGAATGAGGATCCTTGTGCTGAATATGAATTCTTTTTTGTTGATCCTGTCCAAACTGACATCCTTCTTGAATATTGCAGTTCTCCCCTTCCCCCTTTTCTTTCATCTTTAGACCCTCCCGAGTCTACTTTTGTCGAGTCTGTGACTTTTGTGTTTGATATTCCTTGTTTAGACCAGACTCGTGATGATAAAAACACAGATAGACTCATGGATGACTTTGAAATGCAAGACCTGACTTTAGGCCATCAATTGAGCTCTGATTTCTATATTTTCTTTGATTGGCCTTGTTGTGGTTCTCTCTTTTATCCTTTTAGAGGTGATGTGCGAGTTCATTTAGATCATTTAGATCACTTTAGATGGTTTATGCATTCATGTAATCATATTTTCCTGAAGCCATTGACTTGTGCATCTAATTTCACTTATACACATCTCTCTTCTAATTGGGCTGTGAGCTTTGATAAGCTCAAAAGAACTTTGAGTTGTATTGTTATGCATTTTATTTAGGCCATTCTTCATATTTCTAACTACATTCATTTTTGTGAGGATTGTGCCCGATCGTTTGATAAGCTATTGCGAGCATTGGTTGGGTTTGATATGAGTAGCTGGTCGTAAGTTGTGATGGAGTGGCTGATGCTCCATAAGCTTTATAGTTTGGGTACAACCTGTATCCAACCTGGTATGATCGTTTCACCTTTCTTTTCTTTTTCATTTCTTTTCTTCCTTTTCGTACTTAGTTGTATATATTAGGATTTTGTAAATAGTTTTCATTTAGTTTTCTTTTTATTTCATTTTTTCTTATTTCATTTTATTTTCATTATTTTTGTTTATTTCCTTTTATTTTCCTTTTTTATTTTCATTTTATTTTCATTTTATTTTCATTTTTTGTTTCTTTTTTTTTGTTTTCTTTTATTTTGTTTTAGATTTCTTTTGGTTTAGTTTTTGTAAATATGTGTGTGTTTTGTTTTGTTTTGTTTTTGGTTTTGTTTTTGTTTTTCCTTGTGTCATAATTGTATATATTTTCGGATTTATGGTTGTATAGTTTATGAGCTTGCTTTTTAGCGCCTTAATTCCCACAATGAGGACATTGTGAAGTTTTGGTGTGGAGGTGAGGTGCCACTTTTTTTGAAAATTTTGAAGTTTTTTTTTGTTGTTTTTGGGGATGTGTGTACTTTTTCTTATTAGTTTGAATCCTGTAGGCTTTATTTGTTAGCTTGTATATTAGTAGGATGTGCATGATAAGTCTCCAACTTCGAATATGATATTCTAAACCCTAATTCTAACTTTAGTTGTTCATTATGGGTTGTGTAATCCAGTCCTTGTTATCCTTTCATCATTGTCTTTAGGTCTTAGGTTTCCATGAATGATTCTCCCACTAGCTTGTGGCATGAGTACTTTGGAAAAAAATAATAAAAAAAATAAAAAATAAAAATAAAAAAAAGAAATTGTATTATGAATAAAGAAAGAATAAAATTTGGAATGACAAATATCCCTTTGAGGCATGCGCTACTGGGTGTTACCCTTTGAGACAATATTGCTACTGGGAAAGCTTGCTTCCAAAGTCAGTACAAGAATAATGTGGTTATGTCAACCAAGTGGGATTGAGTCTAATTCTGGTAAATCTAAGTCCTGGAGATGGTGATACACTTGCGCACAAACACCGGGATGAATTCAAAATCTGGATGTTCAATGGGGTGAACAATTAGTGTTTTGATGTCATTTAGAGGTAGAGGACTTTGAAGTACGTTCTATGTATATACAGGTTAATAGTTGAGTACATGGGTGATTTAGCTGATTAGAATTTGTGCATATGTTTCCCAAGTTTTGTACATATCAGTTTTGAGAAAACCCAAAAAGATTTTCTTTTATTTTTGGAATAATTTTTGTGGGTATTTCACTTGGAAACCTTCACGAGACCTCACTTGTCCACTTGGGAGTCAAAGGGGTTTAAAGGGCTTGTTGCATACGCTAAATGCAATCGTGATTCCCACGACAGTGAGTTAGGATTTTCTTCTCTTATTTTTCATTTTTCTTTTAGTTAGTTAGTTAGTTTTACTCGAGGACGAGCAAAATCTTGGTGTGGGGGTATTTGTTCGTGCCAAAAATGAGTTATGTTTAGGGTACTTTTACACCTGGTTTATATTCATTTTAATCGTATTTTTAACGTTTTTAATTAAGTTTATTTTATTTTGCAGGTTTTGAATAATTTCGAATAGATGGCCAAAAATGCGAGAAAATTGTCGAGACTTGAAGAACCGGGCAAAATCGTCAAAAATTGGTCCAAATTACAAGAAAATCGGTCCAACAATTAAAAAATCGGACCGGTCGGTTTAATTAAACCCGGTTCACCCGAACCGGTTCAGCACTTAAAAGCCCCCTCCCCTTCAATTTCTCTCTCCTCCCCTTCGTCTTCTTCACTCTCTCTCCTTGCGTTGCTCTGCCTCCCCAACCCCCAGAACCTTCACCATCTTCGTTCCATCTTCCTCATCTCTCCATCTTCCTCATCTCGTTCTCTCTATCTTCCACGACACCAGCACCGTTTCCCCTCCTACTGCGTTTCATGCTGCCCACGCTAGCACACCCCCATAGCTGTCACCATCCCCATCGTCCACGCACGCCATCACCAAATCGACGGTGAAGACTCAAAAGGGTTCGGGTATAAAGGCTTGTGGATGCCATTGAAGAGGAGGCTAGGTAATTTTTTAGGTAATTTAGGGTTAGTTTAGGTTTAGATTTTCGTTTCAACTCCGTTTTATTTTCGGTTTTTCAGATTAAGTTTTTGAATTTAGGGTTCGAATTTCGGTTGTTTTGAGCATTTGAATTCATGTAGCTAGGTTTGAATTGCTATTTTCGAATGGGTATTGACAGATTTCAGTTGTAATTGCAAAAATTGTTGGGTTTGTTCAGAGTAATTTCGATTTCCCTATCCCTGCTCGCATTCTCTGTTTGGCTTCGGATTCACCATGGTTGAGACGTGGTGGTTGTTCGAGCTTTGCCCCGTGCCTATATTGGTTTTCCTTTGCGTTTGTTCTGATTCATTTTGTTCTTGCTTGCTTTGCTTCGTTAAAGCTCTACTTTCGGCTCTGCTACTTCTCCCCTCCCCTACTGTTGCCTTCCCCTGCTGCTGTTTTTTGATGTTCTATTTCAATTCGTTTTCCCTTGTTGCTGGTTAGTGAGGTGGAATGGTACAACAGATTATTGTTGTAGGTTGAATCGTGTTTTGGCTTGAATTCGATGCTGCTACTTCTCCCCTTCCCTACTGTTGCTTTCAATTTTACTTCTTCCCTGAGTATGCTCTGTTTCAATTCTGCTCAATAAAAATCATGCTGAATTCATTTTTTTAGTTTGGTTTAGTTTGGTTGAATGTTGTTATTGGCCTAGTCATTGAATGTTAGCTGAGTACTGGATTAGTTGCTTGCCTGATTTGCCTTGCTTGGGTTTAGGACAAGTTTGGGTGTTGATTAAAATCTTAGTTTCAAGTTTGTAGGGTTAATTTTAGTCTCGGGTTATGTTGGATTACTAATTTGAAGTTAGCTGAATAAGTTTAGTTAGTGGTTAATTGATTATTTGTAGTTAGTAGTTCTGTGCTTTCGTTCAAATAGTTTAGCCGACGACTAATAGTTTAGGGGAATACTTAGGATTTGGTTTGGGTTTGATTTGGTTATTATATTGCATTTAATAGTTTAGTTTGACAAATATTTCTATAGGTTTAAGTAATATTAGTTTCTAAATGACCATAATTTCAATTGTCGTCCGTGTGGATCGACCCTCAAAGTACTACGACTGACAATTGGGTGCTTGAGGTTTCTTTTTTCTTTTTGTTTTTCTTTTTCTTTAGTTTAGTTTTCACCACTCCCTCAAAAACCACTTACACGACTGCCACTTGTTGGAAGAAGAAGTGTTTACTACTGAGAAAAAAGAACAGTCCACAAAAGATTGGGTGGATTTGGTTGAAAGTAACATCTTTGGGATGTTGCTCAGTTAAGGCTACAGAGAGAAAGAAGATCCTGCTGTTGTTCTCTTTCTTGCCATTTCTAACAATGGATTCGATCCTACTAACTTCATCGACGAAGTTCAAGCTGAGGGTTACAAGCAATGAACTTGGACAACCGAAGACGAAGGAAAAGTGTTTACCGTAGCTATAGGGGTAGTTTAGGGGAGTCTTAAGATAGGCTCCAAGAGTCAGTCTTTAGCTTCTGTGCCTTTAAGTGGTACATCAGATGTATCTGTTTTAAATTCTAATAAGATGAACTCTTCTACGTACGACTCGTCTCATTCCTTTCCTTTTGAGTGCTTTGCCTCTAATAATGAAAAATAAACCCCCGAAAAATCAACTAAAGCAATGGAAGATCATGAAAATTAAACTTCCATAATCAAGGACACAACACTAATAAATTTGAGGACACCCGATGAACCCCGAGAACTCAAAATAGGAAAATCATTAACTGCAGAGGAGTAAGAAAATTTTATTACACTCCTAGAAGGATTTATGGATGTCTTTGTATGGTCCTACAAAGACATGCTAAGCATTGATAGGGACATTGTAGAGCATAAAAGTTATCTCTATCCAGATGCAAAACCGGTTGAACAGAAAGTCCAAAGGATGAAGTCGAAATGGACCTTAAAAATATAGGAGGAGGTACATAAACAATTGGATGCAGGGTTCACTAAGGTTGCACACTGCCCACAGTGGGTAGCAAATGTTGTACTAGTCGTAAACAAGGATATGAGAGTAAGAATGTGTGTAGATTTCAGGGGCCTCAGCAAGGCAAGCCCAAAAGATGATTTCCCACTGCCACACATAGATGTTTTGGTTAATAACACGACTGATCATGCTCCCTTTTCTTTTTTGGATGGATATGCGGGTTACAATACAGTCAAGATGGTAGTAGAAGACATGGAAAAAAACTACTTTCATCACCCCATGGGGATCCTATTGTTACACTGTGATGCCATTTGGATTAAAAAACATCGGGGCTACCTATCAATGGATCGCTACTACCTTGCAGCATGACCTAACGCATAAGGAGGCCAAAGTATAAGTGGACGAAATGATCATCAAATCTAAGCAGTGGAACGGTCATGTTCAAGCTCTCCAGAAGTTCTTCACTAGACTTAGGAAATGACCATGCACTTAAATCCACAGAAATGCGCATTTACAGTCACCTCGGGCAAGCTACGTGGGTACATCGTCAGTCTTCGAGGAATTAAGGTTGATGCTTCAAAGGTTAAGGCAATACAGGAAATGCAGCTACCTAAGACAAAGGAGTTCCGAGGATTTCTGAGACATCTGTAATATAGTAGTCACGTCATATCAAAGCTGACAATGATATTTGAGCCTGTCTTCAAGAAATTAAAGAAAGGAACAAAGACTAAATGCAACCATGAGTGTCAAGGGGCATTCGACACAATCAAAGAGTACATGTCTATTCCACTAGTTCTAATGCCCCTGCAACTAGGCATTCCTTTAATTTTATACCGCATAATGACAAATATTACTATGGGGACCATGCTAGCCCAGAAAATAGAGGGAGAAAGGTCATCTATTACATAAGTAAAAAGTTCCTTGAATACATGATCCGCTATATATCGCTGGAAAAAACTACTCTGGCATTAGTATGGGCAACCAAGAAGCTCCGACACTACATGCTAACCTATATGGTACATGTGGTAGCTCCAATGGATCCTATAAGATATTTGTTCGAACAATTTGCAATGAGCGACAAGGCGGCTAGGTGGAATATACTATTGTTGGAGTTTGACCTACATTACATGTCGCAAAAATCCATCAAGGGAAGGGTTGTTTCTGAATTTTTGGCAGATTTACCAACAGAAGACCAATAGGAAGGACATTTTGACTTGCTTGATGAAGAAATTCTGCAGGTGGAAAAAAATCTATGGATGATGTACTTTGACGAGGATTCTAATCAGAATGGATTTGGAGTGGGCATCGTCTTGGACACACGCCCAGGGTTTATAAGCTATGAAGCTAAATAAAATAAAAAAATAAAAGATACAGCTTAATGAATCACACACTAGGAGCACTGGGGCTAGATCCCGAAAACAAAACTCAACTCTAACCCATAACACGGCTCGCCACTCAGATGGTTGACCTATATGGCTATTCAGAGTGATCGCTATTCAATATGCATTATATGAACTATAGAAATCAACTTACATATGCTCTAGAACTTGTGAATATATCACATTATAATATTCAAATCATGAATCTACGTATATATACATATAACTCCTTTTCCAAAGCAAAGAGGGAGGTTCCAACTCGGCTTACGTAAACCAACTTCTATCGGTCTTTTTGCGAACTTGGGGGAAGAAGGGAATAGGGAGGGGGTGAGCTACCATAGGCTCAGTGAATAATTCTCAACCCTAAGAAAACGAAATAGTTGCATACAATACTTTTAAGTAGCATTCACACACAAGTTGATATTTAATATCACATAATAGACATATAAGGTCATCCATATCTAACAACACCTTGATAAACTCAAGAATTCAAATGGAATCTCCCGCCTCTTTAGTTTAATGCACAAAAGCTTTAATTTGCCTAACCTACAACTCTTGTACCTTAGCAATGATAACCACACAATACACTTCATATCACATAATAGGCCTCCATGACCCAATAAAGAGATGACTCATGCTAAGACCTAGGCATTGAGGATAATAGGTCGTTCGGTTCTCACATAAATACTTAAAGCCCAGGAATTCATATAGAGTTGCCAACTGGAGTTCTTTTAGTAAGAAAATGGGATGGGACGCGTTAAAAAAAGCAAGAAATTTCACTTAAACAAATGAAGCACTTATAAAAATAATGTCTTCCCACAGGAAGTCATTTGGAGTTCAACAAAATCCCCTGTTAAAACATGTAATTTTCCAAATATTTGCGCTAGCATAGTCCTCAAATGAAGAGTTTTCAACGCATAATAGGCAAGAAATCACCTTCTGGGCGTCGGATTCAGAAGTTAGTGCTCTCTTCAAGTGAGCTTCATAACTCACGACTCATGGTATGCTTGAGGCCTCTCATGGTCACTGGACTTTTACCCTCATTAGGTCTACTAGGGTTCCCACTTCTCAGTCTACTCCCTAGAAATTAGGGTTCTCGTATACTGGATGTACTCCCTAAACTTGTGTCTAAACAACTAGCACTATCCTCCTAGCCCAAAAAATTTCAGATGCATCTTACTTTCAACATGTTTTGCTTCAAAATTTGCCATTATATCACAACAATGGCAGTTCCATTTTCAAGCAGGCTAAAATGCCTTAATCACTTGTTTTAGAAGCCACTAGTTTGTGACTTACTCACAAGCAGTTTACTTAAAAGAACCCCAACAGTTTGATTATGCAAACCAGCCACATGCCTAGGGTTTGCTAAATTCATTTCGCATTCACACGAATGAAGTATATAAAACAAGTTTGCAATCTTTACATAGCACTTTACTAATTCAAATCGATATGTTTCAGAGTTTTGGTCGATGGTTCAAACAACTGAACAACTCTGCTGAATGGAACAGCTGAACTGTTCAGCAAACCTAATTATCGTTCCTGGTTTAGGTACCTCAATAAATCAAGGTTTGAGATACGGCCAAACAAACGAATAAGGGTTATCTAGAGTAAGGCAGGATAGGAGCAAGTCGTTGTTCGTTTCATAAACCCAGTTCACTCCTAAACCATTTCGCTAAACCGTTCAGCTGTGTCCCTTGTCTTCCACTTCACTCTAATGCTACATGACACAACTATGAACCACACATTAACAGAAACACACATTCAATTGGGCAACATGTTACAAGTAGGTCGTGGAAATTGACAAGTAATAACGCAGTATCAAAACATGGCAGTATCGAAACATGGCAGTACACTTCGTAAATGCTTTGATTCATCAGACTTGTTGAACTCCCTCCTCACAACATTGCCCACAAGAATCCTCAAAATCAACTTAGTTTCAATCCCAAATTATTTCAAGTAACCCCAAACAGTCAACCTACTATCCGTACTTCTCAAGTCGTTCAGAATTCATCTCCACAATCGAGTCAAACCCGTAAAGGAACAATAATACTTTGCAAATTATTAGTAGTTTAGGAAATCAGGAATCACCCAGCTCTTTTCAACCTCAATGACTTGACTAATGCATGAAATGACTGATTTCTACGTTGGGTTAAGACCCCTTACCTTCCTTCTTGATAGGCATGACCACTGAAGCCCAGTGCTACTCTATTCGGTCCCTTTTCCTAGTGGTGGTGCTGGTGCTGTCATGATTTGATCCTCTCACTCTCCTTCCTCCACTCACCCTGGCTTCAAGCCAGACCACGAATAGTGGTGGTGGTGGTGCTTAGGGTTTTGTAACCCTAGCGTATCTCCTCCTAGCACGCGGTGCTATAGTGTGGGGTAGCCACCGCCCAGCCACGCCACTGCCTGCCTCTGCCCTGGTCCTCTCTCTCTCTCTCTCTCTTCGTGGTGGGTGGATGAAGGAGAAACGCGTGTCGAAGAAGAACCTGCTTCTGCTTCCCTTGCTTTTTTGCATAAAGATGGGGATTTAACCCCTCTTTTTTGTGTCTTCTTTTTCTTTGCTGTTCGACCATAAAATGGGATTGGATCAATCACACTAAATCCAACTAATACCGAGACCACTAGCCCAATCTGACCCGATAATTCTATGAAAGCATGCAATGAATCAAGAAATTATCGAAACTAATCCACACAACTTAGTACACTAAATTAACAAGCAGAATCAGTCTAATATAATTAATATGTAAAAGACATGGTCAATAAAAGCTCTATTCTAAAAAGTTAACCCGAATTAAAAATTCTCAGATATTATACTATTTTCCCCTTAAAAGAATTTCGTCCCTGAAATTCCCGAGTATATGGTACGATAAAGTACGAGATTTACATACACATGACACAGACCATGTAAACTCAACAATAGAGTCCAGGATCTTACTTTACAATTAAATACAATGTATTTACGAAAAACAAGAAATTTTATGGTATCTAGTCTCCTCATCACTAGTCCTATTCTCTATTAGGGTGCCGAGGGCAAATTGCATATAAGTGGGGAAAATGAGTTGGCAAAGATTATGTAACACCCCCAGCCCCTAGGGCTGGAAGCGTTACATTTTCTTAACTTTCTACTTAAATTTTGGGACGAAACGGACAGAGTTTCCCCTGAAAACTGACCGTTTCTAGGCTAAATGCCTTACAATAAGTCCCTGTAAATCAACGAAAGGGTAAACATATAAAACATAGCTCAACGGCCACACACCGGAGTTCATAACTCAATGAGCCACCTGCTCAGAGTACACCAAACAGAATAGTTCATTAATACAGAGAAAAGTGAAAGATTAAACTCAACGGTTCACACAACCGGAGCATGGGGTTTACATCCTAAAACGTAACTAACTTTGACCAAAATGACATCTAGCTAACTGGATGGTTGGCTCATATGGCCATACAGAGCGACTCATAAACAATATGCATTGAGAATACTTGTTTACAATCATTTCAAAGTAAGAACACATGACATGACTTCATTAAGCACGTAAGACCTCTTCAAATGGATCTAAACGACACCTGGCAAGCAAGAACAGGTGCCATCTTGACATAGTTGACTCAACTTCTTCCTGTTATAAAGAAAACCTAGGGAAAAGGGGGAAGAGTAGTGGGATGAGCAACCACACACTCAGTGAGTGTCCCCCAACCCCCTTAAAACCAAAACCGTTGCAAGCAATAATATCTTTACTAGTCACATATCACATATCCATACTTTAATATCATATTAGGAATTCATTAAAATTCCTATGAAAACAATACTAAACATAAACTTGACTTTAAGCACTCAAACATAATATTAGGCAACATATCATAGAACATAGGTTGTAGAACATGAACATCAGACAAGCCATGACTTCTGTATGCACTAGGCACGTGTGAGTGTCATTGCATAATGCACTAGCATGTCACAAATTCTATTTGAAGACCCATTCAACACATTTAAGAACATTTTCTTTAAACCTTCAATGAAGCCTTCTTTGAACATTGGAAACATTTCTTAACCTTTGAGGTTCTCGATCTTTTGGAAGAGTTTACATTTCGTATTCATATGATATGCATAAGGCACACACAGATTTCAAGTCTCATTCAAATCTCATATCTCATTCATAGGTTATGCATGAAACATGCTCATAAGGCCTTCTTTTTCGTAATCGTATCTCACTTAGCATCTCATTCGCATATCATTTATAAGAAAAGTATAGAACATACAAAGAAAAATTTCTTTCCTTTCTTTGAAAACATTTCAAGAGGCTCATAAAAACCCTTCTCTTAGCCTCTTGAGGCTCATATTCTTTCATATCGATCGCATACTGACCCTTATAAACTTTTCACATTTCATTCAACTGGCCTCTTGGGCCCGTAAAACATTCTTTTTCTTTAAAACATATAAATGGCAATGGCCAATTGCTTTTATTATCTTGGTAGGAAAATACTTATGGCATAAGATCATTACAGGGTGCTGATTGGGTGAGAACTATTCTCAACCCCTTAGTGAGACCTAACGCTCACACTTAAGCTCTTACTCATGGGATGGCTACATATAGCATATCGGACCATTACATTAGCTCTCGTTAGGGCCTTTAGGGTTTATCCAGACTTATCCCCTAGGGTAACATCGTTCTTTTCATTCTTTTCATATAACATCGTTCCTTTCATATGGTCCGAAGCACATTATCTTAGCCACTTGAAAGCGTATCAGCCATAACGGCTATAACTTTGCGTTTCAAATCATAAAATCATTCAACGTATAACTCACACCTTTTCAAAACTCTTTAGGGATTCCCCCGTTCAAGCGAGTTCACTCCCAAAACTGTTTTCATTTAATTTAAAATAGGCCATCATGCACTAATAGTTATGGCTACTATCGTTTCAAATCATGAAATCCTTCTTTGAAAAGCTCACCCTTATGCACATAATGCAATTTGAGCATTTAAGCACATATATCACATATATCACATTGGTAAGGGGGTTCACATGCATCACATTTAAGCACTTCATAATCAATTCAACACAATGAGCCACACACGGCCTCGCAATCCACACGATTGCGGTCAATTCACAACCCAGTCTCTCTCCTCACTTGAGCCGTACCACAAGACCTCAAACACTCATAATGTTGTCCTCAAACCATCCAACTACTAGCTCAATTTCAATTTCATAATTCATAACACATTCTTAAGCTAGTTTAAACGGAGACAGGGTTTAGGTACTCACCTGGTAAGCATCACCATTTAGCAGTGTGTTGTAGCAAGCATACAAACGCATACGTACCATTACATTCACATCTAAACCATAGCACTTTACTTAACAAATCAAACATGATTGGGTTCTAAGAATCTATAATTTACTTCGGAGTTAGTAAGCCATTATGGGATAGTTAAGCGTATAAATAACCTTAGAATGATTCAACATTTATATATGTCGATTTTAAACTCGTACGATGCAATTTGAAGTTCATAAATGGTCATGGAACGGCTACGCATTCATATGCATTGAGTTTATTATATGTGCTTGAGACGATCATAAACATGTATAGCTCATTTCAATCTAAAATGGATTACTTTATGCATTCGAATTAACGCTAAACATATATAAACCACTTCGAAATTAAATCTCATGCATGAACTAACGGAATTGATTCAATTAGAAGCTAACCATGTACGTTTCATCTCAAATTACAATCTCAAGCAACACATTTTAGCAAATTTGGCTACGCTAATCTAACATGTAACATCATTCTGCTGAAACCGTTTTGAAAGTAATAATAGCTTAGGAGGAGAGAAACACTCACCTAAAGGAGCTTAATTCCATCCTAAATACCAACAATCACACGCCCAATTCTGCTGAACCCGAACCCTAACCCTGACCCAAAAGCTTGCAAACCCATACCTTAGCTCGCGAATTGATGGCGTTTGAGGATGGTTTGGGGCTCGGTTTTGGGTCCAATTTATAGAGGAGACTGGGATGGAGGTGGGTGGCCGGATTCCGGCGCATGGGCGGCGAAATAGGGGCGGCAAACGCATGGGTTCTCTGGGTCGTTTGGCCGTGAGAAGTGGAGGACGATGGGTGGTGGAGTTTGGGCTGTGGAAGATGCATGTTGGGGGGCCGGTGGCCTCCTCTCACCAGCGAGATTTAGAGAGAGAGAGAGGAGGGTCGGGGGTGTTTTCGGTTTCCCCTGGCCCGAGAGTCCCACCCCCCTTTTGCTGATTTCTCTTTTTTTTTTGGGCTCAAATAACATGCTTCGGCTAGGTTCCAACCCCAAACTTATTAATGAAGAGTCTAAACTCGAGTCGAAACGTCCTACAATTAACATCTTTAATCAAACTTCAGGAATCGACTAAATAAATCGAAAGACGATTTTAAAAACTCGAGTTAGCATCGATTCAATAATTTTATAAATAAGTAACGTCAATAATAACATAAATCAAGTAATCGTCCTTTTTAATGAAATTAATCGTTTAACGACTAGATTAAACTATCAATATAATTTAAAGACATAAACGCCACGAATTAACTTTAAAATCAATAATAGCAATAATAATCCTTTTTTAATAAAATTACAGCTCCCAAAAGCACATCGATAATCATTTAACTCATATAGTTACTAAAAATACGATTTTATAACATAAAAAGGTAATACAGGCAACTTAACATAAAAATAATGAAAGCGGGTGTTACAGATTACCATATCAAAACTTATTTTAAAATAAACATCAACGTTCAAACTTATATCTAAGCACCATCTACATAGCGACCCACAACTCTACATTGACGCTTAGATGTGAGTCAACATCTGTTTTCATGTATGACAACTAAATAAGAACGAATCAAGGTCATATCAAGGTAGTAAATAATGAAAACTGTGTCACTAACGATAAAGACACTCCAAAAAAGATCTGAAGCAGCAATGACATCAAAGAAAATCAGCAACTCAGCATCCCTAAGACAAGAAGAATAAGCAACAACAACAAATCTCACGAAAATGCATGGAATTATTAACCAACAGGCGAACATACAACCTAGGGAAAAATGGTAAGAGCATAGTCCAATGGGAAGGGGAGGTTCCACGCATCTCTTGCACACGACTTGTCTATCCGAGTAGGTAGGTTGCTCCGAGATGGAGGTTCGCTTGGCATACGGTCCTTACATTCAACAATGTATCTATAGTGTGACTACTGATTTAGCTATTCGGGCCAGTTATCTCAGATGGAGATTGCCATTAAGGAGGCTTCTAGTTCTGGCGCTTTATGGAATACGGCATGGCAAGTAGCATAGGATTCGCAGGGTTGTTAGTCTTAGTTTCTAAGCTAGTGCCTCACATTATACCTACACCTGCAATTAACAAAATAGAAAATCTTTGGCAAGGGTGCATGCTTAAAAGGACCATCGAATAGACTAGGTAATTATGCTTCGCAAATGAAAAGTTCTCTTTTAGGATCTCCACATGAAACACATTATCTCTAAATCATGGAACATACAAATAGAATGACATGCCCATAGATATTATAGAAAGCTCTGTATAACTCTATGAGAATATCAAAAATATATACCCCAACACTAGTAAGTCACATCATATCATATACTTCGATCAATCATGTCAATAATAATATTTCGGAGCTCAATTGTCAACATAGACTTCGTTTTGTCCATGTGCACGTCGAGTGCATTATCATGCCCCTGGAGATGCTCATAAGTAAGCACATAGATATGTGAATGTAGTTTCCTAAGGTCAGAGAATGGTGATATGTCAACATAACAATCAGAACAACTAGAATGACCAGAATGGAAAATGGCCACTCAAAATAACCAAAATATAACAAAACAACAATGGTAGCAAGCATAGTGGCCAACAAAAGCACAACTCTAGAGTTTCATATGAAAATTACTATGCAATACGATAACTTATCACTTGAAATACAACATAAGACAACTTAATCATTTCATGCCGTTATACCCATATGAACCACGTAAATCGTCCACTAACCTAACTCCTCCAATGAGCATAGGGTCAAGGATTCAATTATCATAATGAGTACATTGGCATGCCATCTTATTAAACATAAAACTTACAAAGGTAAACACATGAAGGCAAGCCTCTATGGCCATAAGATCATGTTATCGGATATAAGTGCAACCAGCCACATAAGTCAACTAATTCAATGAACTCACCTATATTCAGGCTAAGAAAGCAATAAATTTTCATTCACTTGGTAATTTATCAGCGAGTACATCTATGGTCCTTCATAGCAAACTAAATGGTCGCATAGGTTTTTATGTGTATGGCACTGCACGTTATGCTATATTAACATTTTGGGGCATGTAAAATCATGACATTATTACATAAGAAGACCCTAGGCATCTACATGTAAATGCAACCCCTAGAAGGCAACCTTGGTCAAAAGGATGAGCCTTTCATCTTTTCCAGAAGGACTAGAAGCTAGTCACTACTAACAACTGTTAACTTTATTGAAGCTCGTAATGAGTTTAATAATATGTTTAAAAGAGATTAATCAATTGGCATATTCCTTATGTTACATTAGACTTATCTAAATATTTATATTATTTAAATATGTCATGATTCTAAGTGGATATTAGCATGCTAGTACATATTACTTAATTGATTTGATACAAGTTACACAATATTTTGAGATGATTTATAATTCAAATTTGAATATGTGATCTTTGTGAAATTATATTTGGTGATTCAATTTGATTATGGGAGTATGATGCTATATTTATCAAATTTCAAGATTTGCTTAAAACATGATATTAGCTTTTGATATTATATTGTGAAAGATTGTACAGTAAAAAAACCAGCTTCTAGATGATTCTCTCAGCCAAGATCTTCAGCAAAAAATAAGGTAATTAGCCATTGGAGATCGAAAGAAAAATGTTAAGCAAAATCATGAATTTCAAGGGCTTGAAAGACTATGTTCAAGGCCTTAAAACGATATGGAAGATTGACTTTCCTAGATTGATGCAACGATTACTTACCAAATGTTCGTTCAACATCTCCAACATCTCTTGGCTTTAAAAATGACAGGAATTTGCAGTTGAAAGAGACACAAGAACGAGCACAAACGACAATACTTACTTGCATTCATTGAGCCTTGATTTTCTATTCATTTGATTAAGTTGTATTGTTCATGGTTGTAATTAGATGGGATTATAGAGTTGAAGGGTCAACTCTACCAAGATTTGTTGAGGGTGTCAACTTGTGACTTAGAACTTAGAGTAGGTGTACTCTACAGTTGTAACTATCACTCCTAATAAAATTAGGTTAATCCTAGAGGTAGGGAACTCTAGGCGGGAACTAAACTTGATTGAGGCTAACCTCATTAAAAAATACACGTGTCTTATCCACATTTACTTTTTCATATTTCTATTATTTTGTGATTTTGATAATCACCCTATTCACCCCCTCTAGGGTGACTTAACTAACCAAATTGGACCAACAATTGGTATCAAAGCTAGTACTATTTTTTTTTAGACTTTATCGTCTAATAGTTTGATCTCATGGCTAGTTATGATTTTGACTCTAATTGCCCTCCGCTTTTTAAAGGGACTAATTATTTCTTGTGGCAGGAAACAATGGAACTTTATATCAAGCACAAGGGTCTCGATCTTTGGGAGATCATGGTCAAAGGTCCAATTGTTATTGAGAAATCGAAAGATGAATATGCTGAAGATGATTAAAGCAGATATCCAAAAATTTTAAAGTTCTAAACATTTTATATTGTGCTCTTACTATTGATGTTTACGAGTTTATCTCCCATTGTGATAGTGCCAAGGAGATTTGGGGGACTCTTTATCATTTGTATGGTACTAATCAAAATGTGGTATTAAACGAATTTGTGGCACATGATGAAATGATCATGGAAGGAAATGTTGAGCCAGTAGAGGATCATCAATTACATGATTAGCAAGAATATGAAAGGGCCTTATACACAATGATGTCAAGCACGCCCGAATTGAGGAGTTGCTTGAAAATGGTGAGAAAAGTAAGGATTCTTATTATTTATCTATTCTCCAAAGTGGTAAGTGTGAGGTAAAATCCATGTTTGAATTTTCAAATAATATTTTATCACTAAGTTATCACATTTTTGATCATTTAAATACCACACCAAATTTTTAACTTTCAAAAATTCTTGATTGTGGTGTTAAATCAAGAAAATGTGTCAGATAGAAGATTTTTTTTTACCTCATTAATTCTTCTCACTTCTAACAATTTTGAACCCAAGAAGAAAAGGATATCAAGATTTAGTCGAAGCACTTAATTTTTGAATTGTGTGAAGTTATTAACTCCTCATTTAGGTACTAATAATGAATTTTTAATAACATTTAATCCTTTCGAAAATTCAAGTGGACAAGAAAAAAATGGAGCATCGTGATGGCACATATTAAGTTATGGTTTGCCAAAAGTAAAGATAAGGTAAATTCACTTGTTTTGTTATTGCCCATATTTCAAGACCTTGAAATATAGCCTAATGCCTTGAAAATTGTTCAGAACCTAGGATGTTAATACCTATAAATAACTAAAATCAAGGGTTTGAATTTTTATGTCAACATCTTGAATAGTGGTGATATTTAAAAGGAATTGATGTTATCTTGCGTGATCTACATCTTATTTGAGAAATTTTGCTTTTCAAAATTTTGAATTTTAATTTGCTTTGTTGTCTTTGGAATGTGAGTATGATTAATATTCCATTATATCTTATACTATTATGACATGTGATTATGCACATATGATCTCAATGCTTTTGTCCATAATTATTATGCTCCCTAATACCTGCATAGATGATATTGCTTGTTTTTATAAGGGAAAAACTATAGCACTTGATCATTTTTCGATAGCCTTGATTTACTCTTGATAGGGGGAGAATTTTGTTAATGTTACTATATGTTAATCTCTTATTGCATCCTTATGTTGCTTACGAGAATTTCAAGTCAATGAGCATTAGCATATGTGATTGATTTTGTTATTAGTATTTAACCCCTTATATGTTTTTTTTATGAGTGTCATAGATTAAGCAGGAGCATCTTTATATGCTATTGATTTGTTAAGGGGGAGCTATATGTGTTTGTCATAACTTTTGTGCTTCAATTTTTCTTTCTCCAGTTGTGCTACCACTTTGACGAAATACAAAAAGGGGGAGAAGTATTTGGAAAGCTTTTAATGGTGTATCATTGAAAATTATATTGATATGTTATTGGGTTTTTTATTTCATCGAAAAGGGGGACATTGCTAGGTTTATTGAAGCTCATAATGAGTTTCTTAATATGTTTTTATGAAAGGTAAAAAGAGATTAATCAATTGGCATATTCCTCATATTATATTAGAATTATCTTCCTACTTATATTATTTGAATATGTTATGATTTTAAGTGGATATTGGCATGCAAGTACATATTGCTTAATTGATTTGATATAAGTTGCCACAATATTTGAGATGATTTAAAATTCAAATTTGAATATGTGATATTTATGCTATTATATTTGGTGATTCAAATTTGATTATGGCATTATAATAACATATTTATCAAATGTCAAGATTTGGTTAAAATATTATATTATATTTTGATATTATATTGTGAAATATTGTGCTGCAAAAAAAAAAAAACAGCTTGTAGATGATTCTCTTAGCCAAGATGTTCAGCAAAAAATAAAGTAATTAGCCATTGGAGATCAAAGAAAAACGTTAAGCAGAACTGCAAAATTCAAGGGCTTGGAGAGCCAGGTTCAAGGCCTTGAAACGACATGGAAGATTGACTTTCCTAGATTGATGCAACGATCACTTAACAAATGTTCCTTCAGCCTCTCAGACATCTCTTGGCAATAAAAATGAGAGGAATTTGCAACTGAAAGAGACACAAGAATGAGCACAAATGACAATACTTACTTGCATTCATTAAGCTTTGATTTGCTATTCATTTAATTAAGTTGTATTGTTCAAAGATCTAATTGTGTGGGATTACCGAGTTAAAGGGTTAACTCTACCAAGCTTGTTAAGTGTGTCAACCTTTGACGTGGAAGGTGTACTCTAGAGTTGTAACTATTCCTCCTAATAAAATTGGACTAATCCGGGAGTTAGGGAACTCTAGGCGGGGACTAAGCATGGTTAAGGCTAACCTCGTGAAAAAATACACGTGTCTTGTCCACATTTACTTTTTCATATTTCTATTATTTTGTGACTTTGATAATCACCCTATTCACCCCCTCTGTGGTGATTTAATTAGCCAAATCAGGCTAACAACAACTCTTAATGCTCGAAGGTAGCTTGCAGTTTATTCACTGCACAAAATAATTTTAAGTCTGAAGAGTGGCCTTTGGACAATGACAATTGACAAGGCGACCAAAGCTAAGGTTTTCTTGACTATGTGCTACGTAAATGCTTAACTTGTTGAGAAGGTAGGCCTCCAACAAGCAGGTAGTTACTTTGAGCTTTGCAATTATGTCTATATGATCCATGGAACACATAAGTCCTATCAGGGCTCAGGAAATTTGACAACTCAAAGTA
Organism: Selenicereus undatus; assembly: GCA_017589665.1. Classification (NCBI taxonomy): domain Eukaryota; kingdom Viridiplantae; phylum Streptophyta; class Magnoliopsida; order Caryophyllales; family Cactaceae; genus Selenicereus; species Selenicereus undatus. Next base: position 54,277,080 of record JACYFF010031955.1, read on the forward strand.
TGGAGAGGTGTTCAACCACCATAAAGCGAATTCTTGCAGCCTGATTTTAGATTAAAAGTTAGGAAGACACACATATGTATGGATCATTCACCCTAATATATCACATATGTGCGTAACAATTCTAAAGTCTAGTAGATTCTCTCTCTTTTTCCTTCTAGATGTATTAAGGTTTAATCTAACCAAACTATGCAAGCTGCTAACCCCACAACAAGGATAGAAATCTACAAGGCAAAAAGTATAGCATATCATCTACTCGATGGTGACAATGGTGGCATGACAGGGAGCGAAGAATGCATCATGTAAACAAGCACTGTTTATGCATAAAACAACACTGATAGTGTGTAGTTAGCAACAATCATATGGGTACAACGAAGGCAACACTTATGCAATTGTTAGCAAGACTCTACTATCATTATCATTTAAAGTTGCATGCATGCATATGAAAATCTCACTTAATTTCCTTAAACAATTCAGAATTCACAAAAGAAGGTATCATCTAGTAGGATTATCAAACATAGGAAGCAAGCTCTAATCCAATTCTTAGTGGTTCATCATTAACAAATCCCGTGAACTACACATCTCAGCATATGCACTCTTACATACAACATTTAATCACACATAAGAACACGTGCTCATAAATCTATACCCATACATTATCACAAAATGAATGCAAGTCTTCGAATGCGAAGTTAAACCTAACACCATGATCAGAGTGAATTTTAACATTCCAAATCTTTGGGTTTAGAAAATGGAAAACAGCTTAACCATTTCTGGCCTCTTCTTTACCAACATTTGAGTACGTCTAGTCACTCCATTATAGGGCCCAAGGAGCAAATCACACTTAAGGGAAAAACATGGCCTTGAAGTTAACCATTTCCAACCTTTTAAGTTCAAAACAAAGCACGCCTTCAACTAAGTCATCAAAGATTCATGCATAAAAATAGTTACTAATAGAGCTAACACTTAGTTCATATGAGCACAAGTCATTTAGCTCATATCTAACACACAACTCCCTTTTTCATTCAATCGGTTCACTCCATTCACACATCAGTTAATCAGTCAAATTAGTTAGCACATCAGGAACACATTGCAGCCAAAAGTACAACATACAACATATCATTACCAAAGACATACCTAGAGAGCTATATGAAATGCAAGACTCAGGTTGCAACCTAGGTTGCAGGACCTTGCCTTGATATCATCTGTAACACCCCTACCCCCTAGGCTAGTGATGTTAGTAATTTTTAAAATTCTGGAACCAAACGAACATATTTTTGCCTGAAAATTGAGCATAGCTTAGGCTTAAAGCCTTACATTATGTATCTATAACAATCAAAACGTAAAGCACATGTTCAACAAGCTCGATGGCTACACGTCAGAGATCATAACCGCACGGCCCACACGCTCGGATACATAAGCTATAAAGCTAAATAAAATAAAGAAATAAAATACACAGCTGAACAGATCACACACCTAGAGCACTGGGGTTACATCCCAAAAACAAAGCTCAACTCCAACCCACAACACGACTTGCTATTTAGATGGTTGGCCCACATGATCATTCAGAACAATCACTATTCAATATACATTACATGAACTACATAAATTAACTTATATATGCTTTAGACTTGCCAACACATCACGTTATAATATTTAACTCATGAATCTAGGTATATATACATATAAGTCCTTGTCCTAAGCAAAGAGGGTGGTTCCAATTTAGCTTACGTTAACCGACTTCTACCTGTCTTTTCATGAACCTAAGGGGAAGAAGGAAATAGGGTGGGGTGAGCTACAACACCCTCAGCGAATGATTCTCAACCCTACGAAAACAAAATAGTTACACACAATACTTTTAAGTAGCATCCACACTCAAGTTGATATTTAATATCGCATAATAGACATACAAGGCCATCCAAATCTAACAACACCTTAATAACCTCCAGAATTCAAATGGAATCCCGTCCCCCCTTTAGTTCAACGCACAAAAGCTTTACCTTGCCTAATCTACAACCCTTATACCTTAGCTATGATACCCACACAACACACATACTTCATATCACATAATGGGCCTGAATGACCCAATAGCAAGATGACTCATGCTAAGACCTAGGCATTGAGGATAGCAGGTTGTTCGATTCTCACATGAACACTTAGCACCAAAGAATTCAATCAAAGTTACCAATTGCAGTTTTTTTAGTAAGAAAATGGGATTGAATGTGTTAAAAAAACAAGAAATTTCACTTAACCAAATAAAGCACTTATAAAAACAATCTTTTTCTATAGAAAGTCATATGGAGTTCAACAAAAGCCCCTTTTAAAGTGTACATGAACTTTTCTAAATATTTACACTAGCATATTCCTCAAACGAGGAGTTTTCAACACATAATAGGCAAGAAATCACCTTTTGAGCATTGGATTCATATGTTAGTGCTTTCCTCAAGTGAGTTTCATAACTCACAACTCATGGTATTCCCGGGGCTTCTTATGGTCACTGGACTTTACCTTTGTTAGGGTGTACTAGGGTTCCCACTAGTCGATCTACTCCCTAGAAATTAGGGTTCTCACATATCAGATCTATTCTCTAAACTTGTGTCCAAAAAATTAGCACTATCCTTCTAGCCTAAAACATTTCAGATGCATCTCACTTTCAACATGTTTTGCATAAAAATTCCCATAACAATGACATTTGAGTTTTCAAGGCTAAAGTGCATCAATAATATCAAGTCGGCTTATGAAAAGCATACAACCACTAATTTTGGCACCTTGTAAACAAGTTAACAACCAAGTAACCTTTCACTTTTAAAAGGAAGTGATATTAAAACTCGTTTTACAAGTTACTAGTTTACAACTTACTCATAAGTAGTTTACTTAAAAGAACTCTAGCAGTTTGGTTCTACAAACTAGCCATATGCCTTGGATTTGCTAAATTCACTTCAAGTTTATATGAATGAAGCATGTAAAACGGGTTTGCAATCTTTACATAGCACTTTAATAATTCAAAGAGATATGTTTTAGAGTTTTGGTTGCCAGTTCGACCAAATGAACAACTCAGTTGAATGGATCAGTTGAACCCTTCAGCAAACCTAATTATCGTTCCTTGTTTAGGTAAATCAATAAATCAAGGTTCGAGATACGACCAAACAAATGAATATGGGTTAGCTAGAGTATGGTGGGATAGAAGCAAGTTGCTGTTCAGTTCACGAACCTAGTTCACTCCTGAATCGATTCACTAAACTGTTCAATTGACTCCCTTATTTCCCACTTCACTCTAATGTTACATAGGGCAACCATGAACCACACATTAACAGAAACACACATGTTGAACTTGCTCCTCACAACACCGCCCGCAAGAATCCTCAAAATCAACACAGCTTCAATCTCAAATCACTTCAATTAACCCTAAATAGTCCACCTACTACCCATACTTCTCAACTCAGTTAGAATTCATCTCCACAATTGAGTCAAACCCATAAATGAACAATGAAACTTTGCAAATTATTAGTAGTTTAGAAAATCAGGAATCATCCACCTTGTTTCAAGCTAAAAGACCCGACTATTGGGTGAAATGGTCGGTTTCTAAGCTAGGTTGAGGCCCATTTCCCTCCCTTGTCGCTGGTGGTGACCCCTAAGGCCCAGCATTGCTTTGGACGATTCCTCATTATGGCAGTGCTGTTGCTGCTATTATGATATGAACTTCTTGCTCTCACTCATTCGCTACCACTAGCCCAATCTGACCTTGCTAATTCCACTAAAGCATACAATAAATCGAGTAATTATTGAAACTAGTCCACATAACTGAGGACACTAAATTACAAGCAGAATTACTCTAATATAACTAATATATAAAAGACAGTTAATAAAAGCTATAATCTAAATGGTCAACCCGAATTAAAAATTCTCAGTTATTACAATTTGAGTTTCACTTTCATTAAAAATCATAATATATATTTCCGCTTATAATCATAATTAGTGATCAACGGTTTTCATTTTAGTGATCATCAATACTTTGTTCAGTGATCAATACTGAGTGAGAGGCAGATAGCATCTCTATGCACTCAACCTAATTATCTCATGAAGTAGCTACCCCTATCAAAGTAGCCACCATAAACACACACACACACACACACACACACACACACACACACACACACAAACACACACACATGTACATATATGTATGTGTATATACATGTACATATGTATGTGTGTGCGTGAGTGTGTGAATGCGTGTGCGCGTGTACGCGCGCGTGTGTGTGTGCCTACACACACACACACACACCCACACCCACACCCACACCTACTTATACATACATATACATACATACATACATACATACATACATAGGGACTACTCGAGTAGGGTGAGTTACTCCATGAGATGAGCAGGATAAGGGCATCAATCGATCACCAACATGGTACTAATGATCATTGAAACTGAAACTATTGATCACTAATTAAGATTATAAGTAAAAATATATATTATGATTTTTAACGAAAATAAAGCTCAAATACATTAAAAATAAAGCTCTCCTAACTATAACCAAGGATATGATTCATGATTAACTAACATGTTTATAATGATCTCCACAAATGGATTAATGGTTCACCAATTATTGTTCTGATGATCATCAAAATAGAATCTATTGACACTGACTAATATCATAATAAGAAACATATATGATTATTTTCCAAGAAAATAAAGCTGAAATTACAACAAAGAAAGCTCATCTAACTCCAATTGAGTGTGTAGTTTATGATGAGAAATGTATTCATTATGGTCACCGTAGATAGATTAGTAGATTACCAAACATAATTCTGATGATCCTTAAAATTAAATCTATTGATCACTAACTAATATCGTAAAAAAAACTTATATTATGATTTTTGACAGAAGTAAAGCTAAACTTCCCAAAAAAAAACACAAAAGATCACCTCACTCTAAATTGAGTGTATTCTTTATGTTCAACGATCATATTTACAATGATCCCCAATCGTAATTTAACAATCTATATATAAATAGAACATTCTACCCAGACACTAATGATGGACTTCATCACCAATCATGCATAATTCTCATGATTGCTACAAGAAAATCTATTGGTCACTAACTAATATCATACTTGAAAACAAATATTATGAACACGACCTCTAATGGATATGTTAGGTGATCAACATTTTTCGTTTCAGGGATCAATAGTTTTCTTTTAGTGATCAAAAATACTCTATTTGGTGACCAATTCTAAAGGAGAAACATATAACACCTCTATACACTCATTCTACTCATCCTATACAAAACCTCTTCCAACCTGAGTGGCCCCCCACACACACGCACATGCACGCACATACGCACGCACCCCCTGCACATATGAATCTAAACGTACATGCATATATACAAGTAGGTTTGTGTGTGAGTGCGTAAATATATACGCGCACACACACATATATCTATAAATATATATATATATATATATATATATATGTATACACATTTATGTATGTATGAACACAAACACACACATGCACATATAGATACACACACATATATATATACACACACACACACACACACACACACAAACACACACACACACATATACATATATAAACATATATACATATATATATATGTATACATATATATATATATATATA
>JACYFF010031955.1:54350512-54366323 GCA_017589665.1 Selenicereus undatus
ACACTACTTGGACACATTTTTACACTTGGATTTGTTATCATCAAAACATGAATATAATAACTCATCACTCTCCTATCATCACTCCCTTCCTTGACATGATATGCTCCCAAAAGTGTACTTTGCTTGGTTTGCATATGATTTAAAAAAAAAATAGTATCATTACATGCTTTATTTGAAAAATAATAAAACAAAACAACAACGTGTAACCTCACCAAGTGATGTGTGAAGAACTCGTATAGGCAACTATCCTTTGGCTTTTTTTTCATACGGTCTATTATATCCATAGTTTTGTCCTTGAAATTAAAGCAAAGAAGAATTTTTCTTTTCTTGTGTACGCAATGGAAAAACACCTGAATACCCAACATAAAGTTTTTTTTGTCAATTTAGAATAACATACGCATCATGGTGATAACCTAATTTCCAAACAATAGCTACCAGCAAAAATAGTTACAAAAAAATACATTTAAAAGTAATGTGTTTAAGTAAATTTTACCAAGTCAACTTCCTTGAATTTGACATACAGAGTCAAAGACAGCTCCTCATTCAGCTTATGAAAGAATGTAGCTTTTGCTTGGGGTTCATCTTTCATCTTGATGTATAGATCCTTCAAGGCAAAACAAAAAAAAAATGATTTTTACTTGATTAACCCTTCATATGTAAAAGCATATATATACATGTGAAAATGTTATATAAGAATCCTTTTAATTGACTTACCAATGCTTCACTTGTAAAGAAAACCCCATGAATGCCAGATCGATCTCTGTACTACTCACGTGCATTCAGTATATGCTCTCAAATATTGATGACGGTTTTGTCAACGTCATTTTCCCCAGCAAGACTTGAAAGTGCACATCTTGTAGCCACATGGTACATATCATCATACAGCACTTGGCTACAAAAATAAATAGATAAATTATACATTGAACTATGCTTGGATTGTACATAGAAAATGGTTTTGATGATTTCAAAGCTATTGACGTATGAATGACTTATCTATGCAACTTAGGATAGCAAAGACTGAATCAATCACCCACGTCATATTAGTTATCAGAAGGATATAAAAATCAACTCAGAATAGCAAAGACAAAAATAGACATATTAGATATGTACCATTTCGTATATTACTCAATCCACTAGTTGACTGGCTCATGATAAACAAAACTAAAGTGTTTTACTGATTACATTGGTTAATATCCTTTCTACAGTCAATGAACCAATTCCATGAACGCACATAATTGTGGTTAGCTATTCTCTCAACTTTAACGTCATAAACAACAGCTACAACTACATCTTCCTTTATTTAAAAGGAAAAAGAGAGAGGGGGGGAAGGATGGGGAAGGGTAAAATGAACCAAAGAAATCGCTAATGACAAACCACTATATTTCCAAAGCAATGACATAAGCAAATGTTTGTATAGTCTTCAGTAGCTTTAGCAGTTTAGCCTTTGTAAACCCATTAAAATCAATCAATGTAGTGTAAACATTAATAATAGTTAATTTATTAATCTTTTATATACATTCATATATTCCTTAAATTACCGCATCCACAAATCTCAAAAGCAGAGTGCTAGAGAAAATATTGATGGTCAATGCCTAATTTAAGAATCACCTAGCTTAGACAATCCTTTGGGATCAGGTTGACGAAATGCATACTAGGAAGTGTAAATAGTGTGTAGTTACCTTTGGTCTTCTGACAAGTTAAACACAAAATCTGCATATACCTTCAGTTCACAGGCTATTGCCCCAAAGATACTCACGTTCCTTTGCATGTAAGGAGAGCACAAAAAGGTGCGAACTCTTTCCTTTCCCAGTGAGGATAGTTGCGCCTTTCTAACATTATGTTTCCTCCATCTGCTTTCAAAACACAATTTCATATTAGTCAAGTTCATAAAGTACTGCTTTAAAGAAAGAATAGTAACTAGCAATGCATCTAAGATTTGTTAGGAAATCCCAAATAACAACGAAGGAGAAATGGAGTAATAATGCATGTAACATTGTGTTTGCATCATAGGGCTAGCAAGTGTGTCATGATAGAAGACGTGTTGAGTTATTTCAACTCTTACTATGTCAAACGTGAAATTCTTTAACAATACATATTCATTTTTAGTTCACTCTCTAATCCTATCCAAATCTCATTCCTTTAGAATTAGGGACGGGCGTTATACATGGAAGTCAAGTAGGAAAATAGTAAATATTGCATGCAAATTGTGTGTATGTTTGTCGGTGTACTGGTATCAAAATCCAGACCTAAATAATTAACTAATTTCAATGATAAACAAACTACATTAATTAGCTTAAACACTCACAATTCTTCACAGGCTAAATGGGCTCTTGGGTAGCAAAGATAGACTTTCCAAAAACCTGAAATACCCACTAACAAAGAAGTCCCAGTGTTCTAGCAAGGAACTTCATAAAAGTCCATAGCAAAAGACAGCAGATACAGGCTCTATGAGACTGATCATTCACAATTCCAAGCCTGAAATAGTAGAAGCTTGTTGGTTATGTACTCTCTTACCTCAATGCTAGTACCTGCCTGTCTCTCAGACATTCTTTGCTGCTAAAAGAACTATAATGATCAACCACAATCACTCTAGCAACAAAACTTCAGAAACCTGGGCAAAACACAGCAATTCAAACTCTTGCATATGATCTTCAGTATAACCCAAATTAACAGGACATGCCACGCATATCATGAGTCTAGCATATCCCTATTCATGTCCATGCCCCAGAGTAACAACTAAGAAGGTGCAGGGTGTCCTTTGCCCACCATGCTCAGGTTTTATTGCATGGTTACTTTCAACTGTAAGCATATTGCCTTAAAGCAACCATACCAATAACTCCCTCATCAAGCAACATCTTACTGCACATCTTTCTATGTATCTAAGATCATCAAAGCCCTAGATCTTGTGCCCAACCAACAGCTCATAAGTTCTAGTATAAAAGGAGTAAACTATTATAAAGGAAACCATCCCCTTATGAAAAGAATGTACAAGGAAACCACAATACTCGTCTAAGTTCGACCAATTAGCTGTAAAAGTTCACCAAAATGGTACAAAAAATTACTTAAAGTTCATCTCATCCAAAAAGATACTTATAAAGTCAAAGCACACATGTCAAAATAAATCAGATTATTATTAATCCATACAAAATCTGCATAGTATTTAGGTAAAGATCCATATACCATAATAAAGTGTCATTGAAACTAATCCAAAAACCCTTACCCTTGAATCCACAACCACATCCCCTAGAACTGCTATAATAAAATGTCATTGAAACAAATCCAAACATTTCCAGCAACACACTAGACGCTTATCATTCTATAAACACTCACGTGCTGCTAAATGAGAGTATTTGCCATTTTTGTAAGACAACGGGGTGGTTCCCAAAAAAAAATTACTCAGAATTGTGATGCTTTTTGGGCCAATCCACCAGCATATTTAGACTGGCATCCTCCCCCTTTCCCCCCTCCCAAAAAAAAGGGTGGAAATAGATAGAGAGACAGATAGAGAGGACAAAGAAACTCTAAAAAAGAAAAAAAAAGACAGAAAGAGAGAGAGAGAGATACGCCAAAGAAGAAAGGTAGAAACATACCTGTTGACACTTGCATGCTGTTGGATCGCATGGACCTCGTTGTTGGTCTTGTTGACACGTCCTCCATAATGCCTTTGCCTTTGCCATTGCCAACATAGCTTGCTTCTAGTACATCTCGCATTGGAATGTTGGCATCTAGCTCTCTGATCACAATTCCAGTAGCAAGGGCAACACTGTCTCCTTGAGGCTCTGCTTCACATATGAAGATTTTTGTAACACAACAGTGTGGTTACCAAAAAAAAAGAGCAATAATAAGGTACAACTGATTGGTTTTCTTTTTTTTTTTGGTTTGCCTTGTTACTATTTTTCTTCTGATCTCAAACAGGTTAAAAATATACATGCAGTTGATCTAATGAGCTGCTTTGTTCATGCTTGCTTCTCTGTGTGTGATTTTTTAGGCAAAAAAAAACTAAAAAAGAAGTATCATGCATGTCATTTGAATTGTAGCTGGTTTTCTGATCTGTATGAGTCTAGCCAGCTAGTTTTGTGCTGCCAAGAATGTAAGTATCTCTCACTAGAGAGAGAGAGAGAGAGAGAGAGAGAGAGAACATAATAACAGCGATAATTCAGTGCTAATTAATTATCATAACTAAATAATTAAGTTGTAAGCATATGTTTGTCATTATCAGTGGGCTAGGCTTCTTCCAGAGTCATCAACAGGATCGGGTGCACCTGATCTGAGTCGCAAGAAATACTACTTAGCCATTTAAGAGTGATTTATCTCTCAGCTTGCTCAGTTAATAAGTGTAAATCCCCCTGTTTATTGGAAGTTAAGATATGGCATTTTCATCATATTAACTATTTTGATGGTTTTTGGGCCAGTCCACCAGCAAATTTAGACAACCATCCACCCCCTTCCCCCCTCCCCAAAACTGGATGAGTACTTGATTTTCCTGTGTGAGGCGATGTTTACATCCATTGTGGTTATGTCAGGCCATGTTTACATTCATTATGTAAAGAGAGAGAGACACGGAGAAAGGCCAAGGAACAAAGGTGGAAACATACCTGTTGGCACTTGTATGGTGTTGTATTGCATGGACCTCGTTCTTGGTCTTCTTGACACTTCCTCCATAATGGCTTTGCCTTTGCCGACATAGCTTGCTTCTTGTACATCTCGCAATGGAACATCGACATCTAGCTCTCTGATCACAACTCTAGTAGCAGGGGCAACACTCTCTTCTTGATGTTCTGCTTCAAGGATGAAGATTTGGGTGGCTATTGGCTCATTCTCTTCTTGAGACAAGCCAAGGCTGAAACTTGGCGGAGTAAATTGTGCGAAGTGATGTTTGCTTTTTTGGGCAGCCAAAAATTGCTTCTCGATTGCCTCAACCGCCAATAAGAAATCTTCCGACTCATAGGGGTCGAGTGAGAGTACCGGTTTGGTACTCTTTGACTTCCTCGGCAAAGTTGTCTCTGCAAACAGTGTATCAGTTGTGGTCTGCATAGCTATTGTTCTTACTCTCTTTAGTGAAGCATGTGCTTCAGGAACCAACTTCTCTAATTTCGTGATCACCCCTGTCAAGACACAAGTATTGGTGATGATCTCATTGCTCGCCTTCTTAGCATCCTCAAGAAGTGTCTGATCAAAAGAAAGACAAATTAGACGAAAGATACGCTAAGAAACATAAGGTCGATGTTAAGTCTGAGTCCTAGGCTACGTTCATCCTTGAGACTTCAAACAAGTCTACCTACTTGGGGGCTATTTTGACATTTCCTTATGAATTCGCATCAAATCAAAATGCTAAACAAGTAATTATATTTCAAGTTTAACTTAACCTTGGATTTGATGGTCAGGGCACATGACAAGAATATGTGAGCGTTATATCTACTTATAGATATCACACACAAGCATAAAAGTATGGCAATTTACCAACTACGTAGACACCTAGATGTTAGATATAGTATAGAGCAAAGAGTCCGACGTAGGGGATCATATACCTTAATCTTTGACCGTACAGTACCATGTTCAGCTTCAGTTGCAGGTTCAGGGGTTGCATTAGATGGTTCCTCTTCATGAACCGCTTAAGCTTCATCAAGCATTTCGATCTCATCTAGTCGGTCCTCAAAGGCACCTCTGCCAAAACCGACTTCAAATTCTTGTTTTTCCCTTGATTTCATTTTATCATTTGTCCATCCTATCAAGGTTGGGAACTGACGCTTGACAGTTCGTACTTGAAAAACAACTCGATCAAGATCACAAAGCTGTGAAATAAGAAAAAAGTTCAATTTCTTTTTACAAAACTTGTATGAAAAAGTAGATGATCTAAAATTTTAAGGATTCCAATGAAGCACAGGAATAAAATGAATGAATAGAAATTCTAAGCGTACCATTAGGACGAGTATTAGCCCTCTAAAAAACCTCGAGGTCTTCTTTTTCCCCCCATTAACTGATGAGACATGGGCTGCCATTGTGTATCGCGCCCAATTTAGTTCTCTCACTTTGCTTAAATCCAATAATGCTTCAAGTACCAAGTAATTCACTTCACCTTTTTGGTTCCCATTGATACAAGTAGACACCATAAACACTATGAAGTTTCTTTTAAATTCTTCTCCCCTATCTGCCTGACTACAAATCATCTCAACCATCTCCCCAGATTTAGGGACACTATCTCGGTCAGGCCATTGTTCTTTCCATCGCTTGAGTAAGGTTTTGAATTTTGTACTAGAATTCGTTTCACTTTTGGCCTCAGTCACCTCAAGGGGGCCCTTGGCAAGAGCTAATGTCATATAGACATCATGCTCAGTGACTCTCAACCTGCCATGGGTGAGGGGCAGGGAGCATGAGCAGGTGTCGAAATTGCGAACTAACCAAACTGGTAACTTCCCTGGAATCATGTCAACTTGCAAGTACAAGAAGCCGCCGAAACCAATTTCTTTGACGACTTCCTTTTGCTTGTCATTTAGCTTTTCAATTAACTGCCTCAACCCCTTGGGTGACATCTGATTGTTGAATTCTTTTGGTTTGCTTTTCTTTGTTTTTGGTTTGTTTCTCAATTAGGTAGTGTGAACACCCATTGAATTGCTGCCTAATCCCACTAATCGCTCTTGTTCTTGGGTCATTGGTGGTGTATCACCCATATCATGACTTCTTGGTGTACCTTGCTGACCATCCAAAGGTGCTGCTTCTAGATCCATTTGAGAGTGTATATTTGGAGGTTGAAGGCTTGGCTGGAAACATTGACCGAGAAATATTGAGATAGGTGTGGGTGTAGGAGCTGCTGTCTCCAAAGGGATGTGCTCCTCAGTGTGTGCATCACTAGAAGCTTCATTAGATTCGCTAGTAGTGGTAGCAATGTACACTGATGTTGGTCTCTTTGAATTACCTTGAACGCACAATCTTTTTGGTTGAGTACGAAGCTTCTTCCCCCTTTCTGTCTTTTTGTTGTCCTTGAGACCGCTTACTTCCAGAGTGTTCACTGCAAAAATCATTTTAATAAACTGATATTAGTATACATAAAGATGAAATTTTAGACAACCCCACACCAGACCAACCAAATTAGCCTAAATCTTTGCTATAGCTTAGGGTTGTATTAATAAGGATGCAGTTAATATACATATATGGTGGACAATTATATTGAATGAGTTGTACACTTAAAATGGATACATATGAGATTAAATCTACATTTTTGAAGGACGATCACATTGGATGAGTGTTTGAGTGGCTTAGTATTGGAAGATAGCGGTAATGCATCTTTACATTCAAACCATATCTGTAAAAACATATATCCAACCTCACTAAAACAAATGCATAAGTTATTACTTGTATGTAACCAAAAAGAGCATGTGTTAATTAACAAGACTGAATATACAAGGGGATTGAATTAGTTCACTTTCCAAAAGGCACAAGTTCACCATGATGAACACCCAAGTTTACTACAATATATGTGCAAGTTCACCACTATTAATATGCAATTTCATTAATATGAATGTACAATTTCACCAAAACAAAGTGTCCAAATTCACTAACATGCATATTATTTAGTGGCAAAACATATTAGGATAAGCTTGTCATAAAATCACATTATTTAACGCAATCAACCTACAATACAAACTCAATGCTATATATGAGTAAAGTTGTCGCCAATATATGCACCATTTGAACGCAAAAAATATACATAAATTCATTAAAACATATAAAAGGGATTTAATTAGTATTTAATAAATATATACATCAGTTGAACCCAAACATATGCTTGCATTGAATAAATATAAAAGGGATTTAATGAATTCACTTTTAAAAGGCACAATATTCACCATAATGAATACAAAAGTACACTAAAATACATGTGTAAGTTCACTAAAGTACATGTATAAGTTCACCATAATGACGTCTTATCATTTCTTCCATTCTTATTTCATATTATTGCCAAAAAAAAGGAGCTAATTACTAATTTTAGACTCACGTAATAGAGTAAATGATTTACATAATACCTTTGAGTGTTGAGCATTTCAATGGCTACATCTTTTTCACAATCACTGGGGTTTTTTGACTTTTGACTGCTTCTTGTATGAACCATTTTGCCTAAAATGAAAAACAAGACCAAGTCGTTAAGAGTACGCTAATCATAAAGCTTGCAAGATAAAAAAACATACAATTTGCCATATGCAATTTCATTAGTATGAATGTACAACTTAACTAACGCAAGTTCACCACGATTAATATGAATGTACAAGTTTACTAACACAAAAGTGACTAAATAGACGAATATATAAATTCATTAAAATATGGCCGCAAAGTTCACTACAAAGTGAATGACTTAATTCACAAGAATGAATGCACAAGGCAGGCATTCATTTAGTTCACTTTTTGACAAACGTACATGTTCACCACGATGACTAGCCATGTTCACTAAAGTACACGTATAAGTTCACCACGGTGAATACATCCAATTTGATTAATGTGAACGTATAAGTTCGCTAACGCAAGAGTGACTAAGTAGAATAATACATAAATTCATCAAAATATGGTTGCAAAGTTCACTAAAAAGTCCATGGCTTAATTAGCAAGAATGAATGTACAAGGCAGGCATTCACTTAGTTCACTTTTCACTACAAGAAAAAGATGAAATAAAGACGGAATCAGCGACAGAAATAGGTTAATCAGCAACGGAATATGGCTATCGGATTTTCGCTCGTCGCTGAGTACTCGGCGACGGAATTTAAAAAATCCGTCGTCAGTCGCGACGGATTCAGCGACAGAAATTGCGACATACTTTTTTTAGCGGGGGAAACTGGCGGGGCACGGGGTGGCAACGGAAGTGGTCATCCGTTGCCAGCAACAACGGAATCAGCGACGGAAATTCCGTCGCCCCCCTTGGAAAAAAAAATCTCCCGCATCCGTCACCATTCCGTCGCTGACTCCCTTTTTTTAAAAAATAAAATCGCTTGTTTTTTATCATATTCGTACATACAAACGAATCCCTGCAAGAAATTTACAACATCTTCGCCCTTAATCAACATCCAATGGCTTCGAATATGGCTTCATTCGAAGCGTTCTCAACAATTTCAAACCACATAAAGGTGAAATTTCACATCCAACGCAACACTTCCAACCAAGGGTTTTCGATTCACAAACCAGAAGTTCTAAACAAATTCTCTACATATCACAAACTACAAGTTCGAAATAAAGTTTGTACATATCACAAACCACAAATCCAAATAAACCAGAAGTAATAGGCCAGTAATTGAGAATGAAGTTATATATATGTTTACAGAAGAGGGAGAAGCAAGCGTGAAATGGGAAGGGAGCGAAATAAGCACCAGGGCGAGGGGAGTGAAATAAGCAGAAAGGGGAGGGGAAGCAAGCAGCAAGAGATATACTTCGTGAAGAACCAAGCAGAAGAGGCACCAGTTGAAGGAAACCTGCAACGAACTCAATCACCAAGGTCTTCCTCTTCCTCTTCCTCTTCCTCTTCCTCACCATCTTCCTCATTATGTTGCGAGTGATGAGTAAATGGTGGCTGAGATCCCGAGCCAAACGCCTGCTGCATTTGAAAGAAAGCTTGGAGGCGCTGATCGATGCTCATCATTTGTTGGCTCAGTTGTTGGTTGCTTTGAGTGAGCAATCTGTTAGATTCCTCCAGTTACTTACATTTCCCCATAACCAACAAGTAGCTTTCAGCTTGTGAAGTTAGCTCACCCCCCAAGTTGGTTACCATACCCCTTAACTCATTGAGCTCTTGTTGCAATGGTGTAGAACCGGTACCTACTAACAGGCATTTCAGTGAAGTACGCATAGGTATTGCAAGTAAGTAAATTCAATGTATAACCATGGTCGTTGAAACGTTAATATGAAAACTGTACCGGATCTTTGAGTGGGACTGAAGTACTCATTTGGGTTTGAAAATGGCTGCTTTGGATCTTGAGAACTGTCATCCCCGATCCCTTGAGAGTTGATAACATTTTGAAAATCCCGTTTAAAGGATTCCTACAGTATCGCAACATGTGCTCGAAATCATGCATACTAAATGTACTTGAAATAAAGTATACAAGTTTAGGGGGAAACTACAAATGAAGATTGAGAATAGCTAATTGCTTACATATGTTTGTTGTGATTTCTTGTCAACCGAAGCGGCATCTTCTTTGCCCTGCAGTTTGTGAGTGCGACTGAATAATTCAACAATGGTGGGCTTCGTCCCAAGTTGTTCCCTCTATGTACGTGCCAGAAAGAATGATGTCAAGTACAACACAAAATGCAGTATTGAACTTAAACGAATACATAGATAACATTAATTCATTTACCAAACGCCGCCTATGCTCATGCATAGGGATCGAGCCATAGGTGTGGAGAGATGGGCCACCACTTTCTGGAGTCCCCAGTCGGTTCTTCTGGGTTGTTTCACGCAATTTCTTGTAATGTTCATTTGCCCAATGCTGTTGGAGTCCCTCCCATTGAGCATCACCGAGCTAGACAGGCTTCTTGTAATGCTTCTTTGCTTTGCCAAAGAAGTCTCTCAAGCGTGCATTGCCTCGGTTTTCAAAATTCCTTCTTACACGGTCCTCATGGATCGGATTCCAAGTAAACCACTTCTGCAATTATGAAAACAAAAAATACATCAAATAATTCAATACTAATATAACACATTGACAGAAACTGTTAATACAAAGTCACTGTAGTTACCTTGAACTCTCCAAACCACAAATCTCGTACTGGTTTGGGCACTTTGCTCCAAGTAGGCCAAGCTCCGTCAAATTTACTTTGAAATATGAGCGAAATCCTACTAACAGCACCATCATTGGGGATAAACCTAATTGAACATAACACATAAAATTCATTACTTGTTATGCAAAATTCATGTAGTACTTCATAAGATATAACAAATGAAGACTTGCCCGTTACCGTCTGGCTCAATCCAAGTCTTAGCTCGAGTGCTCCCATGACTGGATTGTGCTTCACTTTCACCACTTATTATGTTCTCTTGGGATTGGTTTGTGTTTAGGGTGAGTGGGTTGGGGAGTGGGCTGCACAGTGTGAACAACATGGGGGTTTGGAGGAATGTTGTAGGCAAATTGGCCGTATATGGTGCTTTGGTTGGGAATGTATGAGGCCTGATGATGGAAAGCCCCAAATAGGGGAGGCAGTGGTCCTGAAATACCTGGTATGTAAGCAGCCATTGTCGCTCCTGACTGAACTGGTATATGAGGTACCTGGGGGGAAAATAGATCAATGTCCATTGCGATCGAATCAACGGCATATCTCCGATGCCCTCGTCCTCTACCTTGAGGGGAGGACTTTGCTCGATGAGAACTTGAATCCATACCTGAAATAGGTGACAACAACGGCAAATACAAATATATAATGATTGCACATGTAACCGTTCTCCTCATACATCATAATAGGTACGTAGGTTACACATATTTTGCAAAGTTCATTTATACAATATAAGTAAAATCACAACCAATTGTTTGACATGCAAAGTACTCATATACATAAGAATTCGTAACCACTCAATCATCTGCATCCTCATCCTCATCAACGTCATCGTCATCGTCATCGTCATCATCATCATACAAATGCAAATTTTCTTCAGCTTCATCTGTTTCATTACCGTCATCCCACTCCCCCTCTTCGTCATCCTCATCATTCTCTACCTCTTCTATCTCGTCATTACCCTGAATAAATGAAAACCCTACTTCACCATTAACCTCTTCCGGTGGTGCACTTTCATCCACTAATGATGCAGGGATGGCGTCATTCGCAGGTTCGACGATAGTTGTCATGTCCGTTTGTTGGTACGCAGTGTACTGTTGATCCACTCTCGTACTTGGTTTGGTTGGTATGACAACAAGCCAATTGGCCCTATCCCTTGAACGATCTGCATGTGGCATGAAGTATACTTGTGATGCGATGCTTAGGAAGATAAATGGGTCGTACTTTCAGTACCTTCTTATACAGTGGACCTCAATAAGGTTGCTTAGTTTATGAGATCGTGTCCCACGATTCAATGTGGGGTCGAACCACTCACAACTGAAGAGCACACATCGTTTAAGTGGTTCGCCTACGTACTCAATTTGGACAATGTCCTCCAGTACACCATAATAATCATTCTCAATATCGCCTTCCCCAGTGCCACAAACACCAACACCACAATTATATGTTCTCTTCCCGATGCTTCGAGCTTCTGTGTGGAATTTGAATCCATTTACTCTATATGTCGTCCACGTCGACATACACCGCTTTGGCTTCATAGCCAATTGACTCAGGTAGCAATGTTTGTCGGTCTTGAACAGTTGAATATAATGCACCTAAGGTGACATAACATGTGGTTTTACAATGCACCTAAGGTGACATACAATGCACCTAATTAACTGTTATGTTCAAATTACGAATGAATGAGTTCGAATACTTACATTCTCACTAAACCAATCAGCGAAATGAGTTTCGATGATGGTGTCGACATCTGCGTCGCTGACATTGGGACGTGCAGCTCTCACTTGTTCTGTGAAGATTCTATCACATTTTACGAAGCCTATTAATATACTTGCACTGTGAATGATAAACTCAATTGGAAGTAAAAACACCACTCACCCTATATAAGTTTTAACTTCATCACAATTTAACAGCACGTGAAGATGGGCTACAACATATTCTGTATCTGTGAGATACCTTGATCTTTCCCTACCAATAGCGGTCCATTGCGGTGCAAACAAGGACAGAGTTGAAAAATGATTAATATGTTCATCGTCGCCCTTATTTCTCCTGCACCTACTGCGCATGGAGGGCACATTAGAGCCGAAGTAATAGGAGGCAAAGAATGTCCTCTCTGCCTCTAGGTATGCTTCTGTGATTGAACCTTCAGGACACGCTTGCTACTTTATCTTTTTCTTCAATCGGCCAAAGAACCTACCAAATTCATAATTGCAATCACTTTTAAGTGATTCCACATATAAAAATTCATAGAAAGTTTCATCGATTATAGTATAATTTACCTCTCAAATGGATACATCCATCGGTGTTGTACTGGACCACCTAGTTGAGCCTCTTCTGCCAAATGCACTGGCAGGTGCTCCATTACATTGAAAAATCCAGGAGGAAAAATGGTCTCCAACTTACACAGAGTGATGACAACGTTGCAATACAGTTCCTCCAGCATATCCTCCTGCAATGTTGTTGAGCATAAGTTCTTAAAGAACTGGCTTATCTCAATAAAAGGTTTTAACATATCATCTGAGAGCGCACCAAATGCAATTGATAAAAGAGTCTCCATGAAGACATGATAATCATGACTTTTCATGTTGTTGAACTTAGCCTCATTAGGGTCCACAATATTTCTCAAATTAGAGCAATATCCATCAGGCATTTGAAGCTCCTTCACCCATTTACACAACTCTCTTCGTTTATCCACAGGAGATACGAACTTCGCTTTTGGTTTAACCGACCTATCACTTGGGCCTGAATGTAAATGTAATTCTAGTCTATCTCATATTTCTGCAACATCCATTCTTGATTTGGCATTGTCCTTTGTTTTCCCATGAACATTCATAACAGTGTTGATAATGTTCTCCAAGAAATTCTTCTCAATGTGCATCACATCCAAATTATGGCAGAGCTGTTGGTGTTGCCAATAAGGCAACTCCCAAAATATGCTCGTCTTCGTCCAGTTGTGCTCATTCTCCTTAAATCTTGGTATGACAAAGTCACCATTTGTGGTTACTATTGTGTAATTTTCTACCTCCGCGTAAAGTTCTTCCCCGAACAATCGGCGATGAGGACCCCCTGTAACAGTTTTGTCTTTCCTAAATGTGGTTCTATTTCTTCTGAACGCATGATTCCTTGGCAAAAAACACCGATGACAGTCAAACCATGAGAATTTACCTCCACTTCGCAATCTCAAAGCCTTTTGCTGTTTCATACATACGGGACATACCAATTGGCCATTAGTACTCCACCCAAATAACATTCCATATACGGGAAAATCGTTGATGGTCCACATAAGTGCAGCCTTCATCTAAAATGTACGCCCGTAGAAATATCATAAGTCTCAACTCCAACATCCCACAACTCTTTCAACTCATCAAAAAGAGGTTGTAAATATACATCTATCTTAGTCTTGGGATTTTTGGGCCCGGGGATTATACAAGTCAAGAACATAAACGGTGTGGTCATACACAGTTCAGGGGGGAGGTTATAAGGTGTAACGACCACCAGCCAAATGGAGTATGATCTTGAAAACAATGTGTAAGGATTAAATCCATCAACACATAAGCCAAGCCTCACATTCCGAGGCTCTGCAGCAAATTCAGGGTACTTGGTATCGAAATGTTTCCATGCTGCCCCATCTGATGGATGACATAAAACATCGTCCTCACGTCGATGTTCATAATGCCATCTCATGTTATCTGCACTACTTCTTGATGTGTACAACCTCTGCAGTCGAGGTTTTAACAGCAAGTAATGTATCCTTGAGTATGGCAATGGATTCTGATTCCTTTGTTGTGACCTTTGCCTCTTCCATCTTGAATGCCCACAAAACTTGCACCCATCCAAGTTTGCACCCTTCTTATAAAATAGCATGCAACCTTTCCGGCAACAATCAATTTGGACCACATCGTTGCCGAGATCTTTAACGACCTTCTTTGTTTGCCCGTAGTTGTTAGGCACGCAGCTGTTAGGGGGACACATCTCTTTCATTAATTGAACAACTTCATTGAAACAATTTTGAGGCATATTATAATCAGATTTAATACTCAACAGTCTCACCACCGCAGATAGCTCACTGTGGGTGGAGTAACCATCATATAAGGGTTGTTGAGCAGCTTGAACCTCATTATAAAATGGTTCTTGGCAAGTGCTTGACCCCTCTTCCCTTACATTTTGATTTACTATTATAGCATCATCAACCATGTCCTCCATCCGATCTATGTAGGATTCAGAATAGTCATTATTAACATGACTTGAACCTCCTACTTTGGCAATTTCACTATTTGGATACCCAGAACCATATTCTTGAGGTTCTATTTTTCCATGACTTATCCAAAACCAATACTCCTGCACAAAACCCTTATACATAAGGTGCATCTTGACCTCATTAGGTGTCAAGTACACCCTATTTCTGCATTTCGCACAAGGACATCTATACTTTCCCCCATTCAGAAACTCTTTCTGTATACGTGCAAATTGATCGAATTCGTTTACTCCATCTAGAAATTCTTGTGTATAACCACTACGATCAGGCAGTAATCTATTATACATCCACCTACGATGTGGCGGACCATTCATATTCTACTCAAATAACAATAACTACATAAGGTATTTAATAAGAACTAATTTTAATCAAAATTATAATAATTACATAAATTACGCAATTATATATTATGTATGCTTACTTTAAAATTTCCACATGCACAAAAAAAAACTTACAAATAGGTGATAAATATACTTACATTCTCACAAACATCACAAAACCAATAATTCATACATAATTGACTACTTTATTCCACCAACATATCAAATTTAAACTTAAAATTACAAAATCTAAGTGTACATTGCATTGGGCGAAAACTTTAAACACATATGAGCTACAACTTCATACAAACATCACATTTGAACAAAATAATAAACTAAAGCATCTTAATCCACCAACATATCAACTTTCAAGTTCACATCACCAAACCTAAACCCTAAATTGCATTGAGCAAAATCTCCAACCAAATTTCGACAACATTATCAATTAAAACATTTCATTCCACCAACATATGAAATTTCAACTTCAAACTACCAA
>JACYFF010031955.1:54393087-54407926 GCA_017589665.1 Selenicereus undatus
GGGGGAAGCGATGTCAAAATGTTTATAAAGTTAGTATTTCCACTCTTCCCCAAAATAATCTAACTTGTTTAAATGCATTAAATGATGATATAATGCTATGGCACAAGAGACTAGGTCATGCAAGCTTGTCCTTGTTAAATAATCTTGTTTCCAAGGATTTGGTTGTTGGACTACCTTCCATCAAGTATAATGATGACAAGGTATGTGAAGCTTGTGCAAAAGGAAAACAAGTCAGATCTTCTTTAAAATCTAAAAAGTGTGTAAGCACTACCCAACCTCTTGAATTATTACACATTGATCTATGTGGTCCCATGAGGATAGTAAGTAGAGGTGGGAAGAGGTATGTGCTTGTCATAGTGGATGACTACTCTCGATTTACTTGGACCCTGTTCTTGGCTTCCAAGGATGAAACATTTGAAAACTTTATTGCTTTTCTAAAAAGCGTTGAAAAGAGAGTAGGACACTCATTGGTTAGCTTGAGGTCTGATCATGGTACTGAATTTGAAAATGTAAATTTTACAAATTTTTGTAATATGCATGGTGTTGATCACAACTTCTCGGCTCCAAGAACACCCCAACAGAATGGGGTGGTTGAGCGTAAAAATCGTACCCTAGAAGATATGACTAGAACAATGCTTGTTGCTAGTGGTCTTCCTAGGAACTTTTGGGCAGAAGCTTTGAACACATTGTGCTATATTATGAATAGATGTATGATCAGACCCATGTTGAACAAAACTCCTTATGAACTCTTCAAAGGTAGAAAACCTAATATTATGCACTTGAGAACTTTTGGTTGTAAATGTTTTGTGCATAATAATGGAAAGGATGCCTTGGGAAAGTTCGATCCTAGGAGTTATGAGGCAATATTTATTGGTTATTCTTCTCACAGCAAGGCATACAAAGTCTTTAACAAAAGAATCTTGTGTGTTGAGGAAAGTGTGCATGTGCTTTTTGATGAAACTAATACTGTGAATAAGAATGATGCACAGGAAGAAGAGTTTGAATTAGGTCTTGTCCAAAAGGAATTGTCGAACCATGAGAAACCAGGTGAGAACACCTTGGAGAAAACAGGTACAGAAGGTGTTCCTCAAAACAGCATGCAAAGTGAATACCAAACAGGGGGAAACACCATTGAACCCTGTTCGGAACCATATCCCTCAGGAACCAGCTTGCAAACAAGCGCTGAAACAGGATCAGGAGGTGTTCTTGAACCTGATCCTATACGACCAGAACATGGGTCTGTGAATCCAATCAATTCAAGATCATGGAAGCACCATAGTTCGCATCCTCTTGATCAAATCTTGTCAGATATTAATACTGGAGTGCAAACTAGATCTAAACTTATGAATTTCTGTGCTTTCTATGCGTTTCTTTCTAAAATTGAGCCAAAAAGTGTGAATGAGGCCCTTGCAGATTCAGATTGGATCACAGCTATGCAAGAAGAGCTTCACCAATTTGAAAGAAACAAAGTATGGCACCTTGTTCCTAAACCTGCAGAAAGAACAATCATTGGAACCAAGTGGGTGTTCCGAAACAAACTAGATGAGTCAGGAACAGTCACTAGGAACAAGGCAAGGCTGGTGGTTCAAGGATACAATCAAGAAGAAGGAATCGACTATGAAGAAACCTTTGCACCAGTTGCAAGAATTGAGGCTATCCGAATCTTAATAGCCTTTGCATCTCATATGGAGATCAAGCCATATCAAATGGATGTGAAAAGTGCATTCCTAAATGGATACCTTAAAGAAGAGGTGTATGTCAAACAACCCCCTGGTTTTGAAAATAGTGATTTTCCAAATCATGGTTATAAACTTGACAAAGCGCTTTATGGTTTAAAACAAGCTCCAAGAGCTTGGTATGAACGATTGTCAAACTTTTTACTTGAAAATGATTTTAGAAGAGGCAAGGTAGATAATACCTTGTTTCTAAAATCTAAGGGGGAACATTTATTAATCGTCCAAATATATGTAGATGACATTATATTTGGTGCAACTCATCATGATTTATGCCATGAATTTTCAAATATGATGAGGAGTGAGTTTGAGATGAGCATGATGGGTGAGCTTAATTTCTTCTTGGGCTTACAAATCAAGCAAACTCCAAACGGCACCATGATCCATCAACAAAAGTATATCAAGGAGCTACTTAAGCGTTTTGGGATGGAGTCGGCCAAACCCATAGACACTCCCATTTCTCCTTCAACCAAGTTGGTTATGGATGATGGGAGTTCCTTAGTTGAGGAGAAACTCTATAGGGGCATGATTGGGTCACTCCTATACCTAACTGCTAGTAGACCGGATATTGTTTTTAGTGTTGGTTTATGTGCCCGTTTTCAGTCTAATCCTAAAGAGACTCACCTTAAGGCTGTTAAACGGATACTAAGATATTTAAAGCATACACCTGATTTATCTCTATGGTACCCTAAAGGTTGCAATCTTGATCTTGTTGGATATGCTGACGCTGATTATGCAGGTTTCCTAGTTGATAGAAAGAGTACCTCAGGTATGGCTCACTTTCTTGGACCTTGTTTGGTATCTTGGGCTACCAAGAAGCAACATTCAGTTGCCATGTCCACAGCTGAAGCAGAATATGTGGCGGCAGCCTCATGTTGTGCTCAGTTGTTGTGGATACGACAACAACTCAAGAATTTTTGTGTTGACACTGGACGCATTCCTATTTTTTGTGATAATACTAGCGCTATTAACATTGCCAAAAACCCTTGTCAACACAAAAGGACAAAACATATTGGCATTCGACATCATTTCCTAAGAGATAATGTGGAAAAAGGCTTAATTTCTATGAATTTTTGCTCAACGGAAAAACAGATTGCTGATATATTCACTAAGGCACTAGCTAGAGATCAGTTTGAGAGAAACAGACTGGAACTGGGGTTGGTGAAAACACCCTGAGAACACCTGTTCTCAGAGGTAGATCAAACTGACGAAAAACACCCTATAATACCTGTTCTTCTCTCTTGTTTGTAATTTTTTTGTGGTCTGTGCTTAGCGAATATATGTAGTCTGTGTACTCTCATGATTATGTACTGCTGTCTTGGGAGATGGAGAAAGAGTAATCATGACAGACCTTGGGATGAGAAAAGCATGCTCAAGAACAAGCGGCTCGAACAGGTATGTCTTAATTGCTATTATTGATTGCTGCCTGCTAAAATTCTAGGTGTTCCCTAGGTAACCCTTCGTGACAGGTGAGGAGTTTAAAAACTGCCTTGCGTGCGTCTGTCCTCTTTATCTTGCTCTCTCTCTCTCCTCTGTTCTTGCTTTCAAACCCTAGCAAAAACCCCCAAAAACCCGAAAATCCTCCTTGCAATAATGGCTCCCAAACCTGTTTCTTCATCAATCTCTAAGAGTAACAACATGAGTATACTCTCAATTCCATCTCCTCCTCGCCCAATTATCCACAAAACCTTCGGGTATCTCACTCAGCTAAACCTCAAAAGTGTTGGGCTTAGGTTGAATGATATTCCCTACCCCTTTGGTTGGGAATTAATGGTGTATGTGGGAACAATCCGTTGTCCCATTCCTTCTGCAGCATGTGCTGGCTCTTCGGGTCTCCAAGACTAATTCTTGGAGAACCCAGAAACCATTGTTGGGGATGACTTTGTTCCTCTCGACTCTCAAACTGGAGAGAAGAGGAAAAGGGTAAAGATGGTGGCTAGGCGCACTCGAACGCCAAGAACACGACCACAACCAAGGTCTCGCCCCTCTCTAACTCCCTCTTCACCTCCTTCTCAACCTCCTCGCAAGTCTGCGAGAATTGTCTTCAAATAAACCCTCAGAACCTCTAAACCCTCCGTTCCTATTGTCGAAGAGATCTCCTCTTCTACTGAAGGGTTCCCGAGTTCTGACTCTGAAGACACCACCTTCAAACAGGGGACACCGGTGTTTTCTGAGTCCTCTGAAGATCAAGCCCCTCCAAAAACAACCACTAAACCTGCTGTGAAGTCTTCTCCTGCAAAACCACCCCTCAAAACAAAACCAAGAATAGCCCCCCTACCAAAAGCTACTACCTCTGTTCCTGCCTCCAAACGCCCAAAGCAGTCCACTCTCTCTCCTATGTCTGACAAACATGCGCAGTTGCTTAAGCGCAATGTTGTCAGGGGGAAGGTAGTGTCTGTCAGTTTTTTTGAGGAACAGGGTCTGGGGGTGTTTTTGACCAAGCTTCGAGCCCAAGGCTGGCTTGAGTTGTTTGCAAACACCCAGTTGGGGTGTTCTGTGCCCGAGTTGGCTGAATTTTACGCCAACTGCAGAGTCACCGAAGGGATGGTGACAAGTTCTGTGAATGGGCAAGGCATCAGGGTCGATGCGCCCACACTTAGGAAAATTCTGGGAGTGCCCTCACAAGGTTTTGCTGTGTATGTGAGGGAAGACAAAACAGCCATGGAACAAGCCAGGCTCCTGGAGGTGTCCAAACGCCTAAGTCACAAACAGGGTCTGAGAACACCCTGCTCTGTCAAAAAAGGTGATCTGATTCCTCCCCACCAACTCCTTTTCATGTTCGTCATTAAGAACGTGATTCCAAGGGGTCAAGGGAGAAACTCAGCCGACCTTTTTGATCAGTGTCTGGTCGACTTATTGGACAGGGAGGAACCCATCAATCTTCCGGCAATCATGATTCGCCACATTGGGCGAATTGCGAACACCACCCAGGCTCATGATCTCGGATATGGGTTTCTGCTGACAAGGGTGTTTGAGCACTTTGGAATAATGCTCACACGGCGAGTAGAGGCCCAAGTAATAGATGCAATTGGGATTGACACTCTGCTAGGGTGTGGCTTTGAGTTTGGGGAAGGGTCCGGTTCCAAACAGGGTCGTCGACCACCTCGACCACCTGTTTCTGAGCAACCATCCACCAAGGTAGAGGCTGTTCTTGAGGACAATGCTCGCCTCAAGGATGAGCTCTCCGCTGTCAAGGCTGCTCTTGCTGCAGAACAAGCCCTCTCTGCTAAGCATCATGCAGACTTACTTGCTCTTCTATCCACCCTTGCCCCTAGTATCCCTCCCCTGCAGACGAAACCACCCCCTTCTCCCTGATTGTCTAGGCTGTTTCTGTCTTGTTTTTTTTTATTATACTGCTTGGCTGATTAATGAAAAACCCATTTGCAGTTTCTCTTGCTTGTTATTCCTTCTCCTTTATATTTGTTATTATTGCTTTTTAATAATGCCAAAAGGGGGAAGAAAAAGAGGTGATACCTATTGACATTGTCATGTATGAATCTGAACTGACCAACCTGTTCTTGACTTGCTCTTGACTTACATGAATCCCTATCAGCAGTCATTTTCTGGTTGTTTTGTCAATATGGTCACTTGGTTTGTCATCATGAAAAAGGGGGAATTTGTTGAGTTATTATATTTAAGTTTTGATGATAACAAATCCAAGTGCAAAAATGTGTCCAAGTAATGTTGCTCCAAACATGATTTGCAAACAGGCCTAACTGGTGTTTGTAATCTTTACTGTGTTAACTGGTTTGCTACATGTGCGAACAAGTCCTTAAAACAGGTTTTAAATTGGTGATTCTACATTAAGTCAAGAACGCCATCTCACAGTGGGTTGTAAGGCATGTTCACAGCAGCTCTTCTAGCAATGCAAAGAACAACTCCAGCAAACAAGGCAGTCTTGGTGTTCACAGCAGCTCTACAAGTCTTGGACAAGATGACTGGTTCAAAACAAGAAGTCTTGGGTATATAGGTTTTATTCATTTATTTAGACTCTTGTTAATATGCCAATATTGAAAACATCATTTTAAACACCTCTTGAATCGGCAGTTGCGCTAAGCGCTTCAGAACACCAGTTGCGAACAACCCTGCAAACAGGGTGCCTAGGGTGTTTCTGAACAGAAACGGCTATGCTCGATTATTTTGGAAAAATTTATTTCGGCTGGCCAAAAGCTCTAAAATACTTTCTTAAAATCCCAGGATAGGATATTTTTGAGATACGAGTTATTATGGGAGATTTGCCAAAATTGTGTTGCTAAATATTTTCCAAAACCAAAAGATCTTTATCACCGATATTTTAGGAAATGATTTATTCAATTTTCAAAGTTGAGATTTCTGGTTCCTTATTTGAAATTCTCCACGGCTATTTCAAACGAGAGGATAAGTTTTTATCTTTTAGAAACAAATCTCTTTTATTTTGGATATTTCTTATCCACTAGCCGTTTGGAAAATCCTTTGCTTGGAAATCTCCTTTGATACCATACTTGGCAGATTCTCAGCAACTTCCTTGATTTCTTTACCGTTGATTTTCTTGGTTAAAAGCTTAGCTCTTCTCTCCCATTTCGAAGACACAAACAGACATTGAGAAAACACAGTGTGGTAAAAAGAAAAATTTCTGAAAACCCGGTTTTTACTCAAAAGTAAGAAAAGATTTCTTGAGCTTCAATTCGCAAAGAAAACCGTGACAAGCTGTGTTAAATTGAGTTTTCAAACCATTGGCATAATAGGATCTTCATTTGTACCTTACATCTACTTAGTGAGAAGCACCCCAGTAAGGTGTTTTTGACCTTGATCTCAGATCAGTCAAAAGTGAGTGAGTGTGTCCTAGTCGTGTGGACTTTGGACGTGTCCAATCTGGTGAGATTTGGACGTGGTGTAATCTGCCTTGAGAAGGAGATTACGTGGTTGCAAGGTTGTAACAAGGTGTGTTACAATTGTAACGAGTTAAGCCCGGTTATAGTGAAGTGGTTAAAAGCCTACACGAGGTAGGTCGTGGTTTTTCACACCTCAGTTGGGCTAGAGGTGTTTCCCACGTAAAAAATTGTGTGTACTTTATTTCCGCATTTATCTTGGTGATTTTCGTATTTACAATATCTGAAAACACCCCCTGCAAACAAGTCAACAGGGTGTTCGTCATCGGAGAACAACCTCTGCCAGGGTGTTTGTTACTTATAACGCGAAAATCAGACACCACAATTCACCCCCCCTCTTGTGGAAGTATACTCATAAATTCAACAAGTGGTATCAGAGCAGGTTCTCTCACAACAAGGCTAACACCTTGAGAGATTCTGAAAATGAGTAAACCACAAGGCATTCTTGAAGGACAATCCATCACTCGTCCACCTTATTTCAACGGCCAACATTATAGTTGGTGGAAGAACAGGATGGAGAACTACATTCAGGCAGAAGACTATGAGTTATGGATGCTCATCAAGAACGGGCCCCTTGTTCCCTACAAAATACTTGAAGATGGCAAGAAAGTTTCCAAGGAACCAAAAGATTTTGACTCTGAAGATTACAAGAAAATGGAGAAAAATGCAAAGGCCAAGAAGCTACTCTATTTTGGCCTAGGACCCGATGAATACACTTGCTTCTCTGAGTGTGAATCAGCCCAAGCTATCTGGAACGCCTTGCAAGTTGCTCATGAAGGTACGAGTCAAGTTAAACAATCTAGAATTGAGCTACTTATGCGACAATATGAGTTGTTTGATATGGGTGATCGTGAGACTATAATGGATATGTATATACGGTTTACCCACATAACGAACGAGTTAAAATCCTTGGGAAAATCCTTCACCACTGAAGAGTTGGTGAGGAAGATCCTTAGAATTCTACCTCGTACGTGGGAGGCCAAAGTGACAACCATCCAAGAGGCTAAAGACATGAACAAAATCACCCTTGACGAGTTGATTGGTAATCTCCAAACCTATGAACTCCGGAAAAACTCACAACAGAAAGAGGAGCAAAAGAAGGATCATGGGCTTGCCTTGAAAGCACATGAGGACACTGACTCTGACCTTGAAAATGAAGACATGGCCCTAATGACCAGAAAATTCAAGAAATTCTTCAAAAAGGTCAAGGAAAGCAACAAAAGAAAAGACTTCAGTAAGTGCAGAAACACCCCCAAAGAACAGCTCACAGGGTGTTTCAAGTGCGGCAAACCAGATCACTTAGTCAAAAACTGCCCTCTACTTCGAGAAGATCTGGTGCCCGAACAACCTCGAAAACAGGGTCGAAAACACCCTGTCAACAATTTGGGCAAGCGATTCTCGAAAGCTATGCTGGCTGCTTGGGGAGATTCCTCTGAGGATGAAGGAGAATCTGAAGCTGAAGAAGATGGTGTAGCACTGATGGCACAAAGTGATTGAGATTCAAGTGATGAATCAACAATCAGCCTCTCAGATCTCAAGAACAAGGTACATGGTCTTAACAAAGCTACTTTAGAAGAACTTCTATATAATGTGATAGACACCTGTGCTGATCTAAAAAGAGAAGTTCGTGACCTAGAGCTTGAAAATGAAATTCTTAAAAATGAAAAACTTGGTTTACATGAAAATATTAACATGCTCAAAGAAAATCTCTTTATAAAAGAAGGAGATTATACTCGAGTAGAAGAAAAACTCTTTGAGGTGGAAGGAATGGTTGAAGACTTGCTCAAAGAGAACAAGAGCTTGCATGCTAATATAGAAAAACTGGAAACCGAACTTACCACGACCAAGCGTTGGAACAAGTCTTCACAAGCCCTTGATTGGTTAAACACTCACCACAGTCGAAACAAAAAGGGACTTGGTTACAAGCATAACCGGACCGTTCACCCAATACATAGAAAGTATGTGGGATTACCTGAAAACATCGTTTGCTTTCATTGTGGTAAAACGGGTCATTATAGATATACTTGTTCTTTAAGAAAACATGCCAATGAAAAGAATGAAAGGTATGTGAAACAAATCTGGATTAGAAAAGATGAGCTTTACATGTCTAAAAGAATGGGACCCAAGTGGATCTGGGTTCCCAAAACTAACCCGTGATTTGTTTTGCAGGTTGAAGTGAGAGAAAACAACCTTACGAACAACCCCACAAACACCCTTGAAAACAAGCAGTTGTGGTATGTCAATAGTGGGTGTTCACGGCACATGACTGGTGAAAGATCAAATTTTCTCTCACTTACAGCTTTAAATGGTGGGAGTGTAGCATTTGGAAACGGCAAATCCGGGACAATTGTCGGTATAGGTAATATTGGTAAAACTCTCTCCCACTCAATTGATAATGTGCACTTAGTTGATGGGTTAAAGCACAATTTGCTAAGTGTGTCCTAACTGTGTGACAAGAACAACCTAGTATTGTTTTCAAAAACACGTTGCTTGGTTGTGAATGACGACACAGGAGATGTTGTGTTGAGGGGGAAGCGATGTCAAAATGTTTATAAAGTTAGTATTTCCACTCTTCCCCAAAATAATCTAACTTGTTTAAATGCATTAAATGATGATATAATGCTATGGCACAAGAGACTAGGTCATGCAAGCTTGTCCTTGTTAAATAATCTTGTTTCCAAGGATTTGGTTGTTGGACTACCTTCCATCAAGTATAATGATGACAAGGTATGTGAAGCTTGTGCAAAAGGAAAACAAGTCAGATCTTCTTTAAAATCTAAAAAGTGTGTAAGCACTACCCAACCTCTTGAATTATTACACATTGATCTATGTGGTCCCATGAGGATAGTAAGTAGAGGTGGGAAGAGGTATGTGCTTGTCATAGTGGATGACTACTCTCGATTTACTTGGACCCTGTTCTTGGCTTCCAAGGATGAAACATTTGAAAACTTTATTGCTTTTCTAAAAAGCGTTGAAAAGAGAGTAGGACACTCATTGGTTAGCTTGAGGTCTGATCATGGTACTGAATTTGAAAATGTAAATTTTACAAATTTTTGTAATATGCATGGTGTTGATCACAACTTCTCGGCTCCAAGAACACCCCAACAGAATGGGGTGGTTGAGCGTAAAAATCGTACCCTAGAAGATATGACTAGAACAATGCTTGTTGCTAGTGGTCTTCCTAGGAACTTTTGGGCAGAAGCTTTGAACACATTGTGCTATATTATGAATAGATGTATGATCAGACCCATGTTGAACAAAACTCCTTATGAACTCTTCAAAGGTAGAAAACCTAATATTATGCACTTGAGAACTTTTGGTTGTAAATGTTTTGTGCATAATAATGGAAAGGATGCCTTGGGAAAGTTCGATCCTAGGAGTTATGAGGCAATATTTATTGGTTATTCTTCTCACAGCAAGGCATACAAAGTCTTTAACAAAAGAATCTTGTGTGTTGAGGAAAGTGTGCATGTGCTTTTTGATGAAACTAATACTGTGAATAAGAATGATGCACAGGAAGAAGAGTTTGAATTAGGTCTTGTCCAAAAGGAATTGTCGAACCATGAGAAACCAGGTGAGAACACCTTGGAGAAAACAGGTACAGAAGGTGTTCCTCAAAACAGCATGCAAAGTGAATACCAAACAGGGGGAAACACCATTGAACCCTGTTCGGAACCATATCCCTCAGGAACCAGCTTGCAAACAAGCGCTGAAACAGGATCAGGAGGTGTTCTTGAACCTGATCCTATACGACCAGAACATGGGTCTGTGAATCCAATCAATTCAAGATCATGGAAGCACCATAGTTCGCATCCTCTTGATCAAATCTTGTCAGATATTAATACTGGAGTGCAAACTAGATCTAAACTTATGAATTTCTGTGCTTTCTATGCGTTTCTTTCTAAAATTGAGCCAAAAAGTGTGAATGAGGCCCTTGCAGATTCAGATTGGATCACAGCTATGCAAGAAGAGCTTCACCAATTTGAAAGAAACAAAGTATGGCACCTTGTTCCTAAACCTGCAGAAAGAACAATCATTGGAACCAAGTGGGTGTTCCGAAACAAACTAGATGAGTCAGGAACAGTCACTAGGAACAAGGCAAGGCTGGTGGTTCAAGGATACAATCAAGAAGAAGGAATCGACTATGAAGAAACCTTTGCACCAGTTGCAAGAATTGAGGCTATCCGAATCTTAATAGCCTTTGCATCTCATATGGAGATCAAGCCATATCAAATGGATGTGAAAAGTGCATTCCTAAATGGATACCTTAAAGAAGAGGTGTATGTCAAACAACCCCCTGGTTTTGAAAATAGTGATTTTCCAAATC
This sequence comes from Selenicereus undatus, assembly GCA_017589665.1. Classification (NCBI taxonomy): domain Eukaryota; kingdom Viridiplantae; phylum Streptophyta; class Magnoliopsida; order Caryophyllales; family Cactaceae; genus Selenicereus; species Selenicereus undatus. The sequence goes on from JACYFF010031955.1 coordinate 54,404,016, forward strand.
ATGGTTATAAACTTGACAAAGCGCTTTATGGTTTAAAACAAGCTCCAAGAGCTTGGTATGAACGATTGTCAAACTTTTTACTTGAAAATGATTTTAGAAGAGGCAAGGTAGATAATACCTTGTTTCTAAAATCTAAGGGGGAACATTTATTAATCGTCCAAATATATGTAGATGACATTATATTTGGTGCAACTCATCATGATTTATGCCATGAATTTTCAAATATGATGAGGAGTGAGTTTGAGATGAGCATGATGGGTGAGCTTAATTTCTTCTTGGGCTTACAAATCAAGCAAACTCCAAACGGCACCATGATCCATCAACAAAAGTATATCAAGGAGCTACTTAAGCGTTTTGGGATGGAGTCGGCCAAACCCATAGACACTCCCATTTCTCCTTCAACCAAGTTGGTTATGGATGATGGGAGTTCCTTAGTTGAGGAGAAACTCTATAGGGGCATGATTGGGTCACTCCTATACCTAACTGCTAGTAGACCGGATATTGTTTTTAGTGTTGGTTTATGTGCCCGTTTTCAGTCTAATCCTAAAGAGACTCACCTTAAGGCTGTTAAACGGATACTAAGATATTTAAAGCATACACCTGATTTATCTCTATGGTACCCTAAAGGTTGCAATCTTGATCTTGTTGGATATGCTGACGCTGATTATGCAGGTTTCCTAGTTGATAGAAAGAGTACCTCAGGTATGGCTCACTTTCTTGGACCTTGTTTGGTATCTTGGGCTACCAAGAAGCAACATTCAGTTGCCATGTCCACAGCTGAAGCAGAATATGTGGCGGCAGCCTCATGTTGTGCTCAGTTGTTGTGGATACGACAACAACTCAAGAATTTTTGTGTTGACACTGGACGCATTCCTATTTTTTGTGATAATACTAGCGCTATTAACATTGCCAAAAACCCTTGTCAACACAAAAGGACAAAACATATTGGCATTCGACATCATTTCCTAAGAGATAATGTGGAAAAAGGCTTAATTTCTATGAATTTTTGCTCAACGGAAAAACAGATTGCTGATATATTCACTAAGGCACTAGCTAGAGATCAGTTTGAGAGAAACAGACTGGAACTGGGGTTGGTGAAAACACCCTGAGAACACCTGTTCTCAGAGGTAGATCAAACTGACGAAAAACACCCTATAATACCTGTTCTTCTCTCTTGTTTGTAATTTTTTTGTGGTCTGTGCTTAGCGAATATATGTAGTCTGTGTACTCTCATGATTATGTACTGCTGTCTTGGGAGATGGAGAAAGAGTAATCATGACAGACCTTGGGATGAGAAAAGCATGCTCAAGAACAAGCGGCTCGAACAGGTATGTCTTAATTGCTATTATTGATTGCTGCCTGCTAAAATTCTAGGTGTTCCCTAGGTAACCCTTCGTGACAGGTGAGGAGTTTAAAAACTGCCTTGCGTGCGTCTGTCCTCTTTATCTTGCTCTCTCTCTCTCCTCTGTTCTTGCTTTCAAACCCTAGCAAAAACCCCCAAAAACCCGAAAATCCTCCTTGCAATAATGGCTCCCAAACCTGTTTCTTCATCAATCTCTAAGAGTAACAACATGAGTATACTCTCAATTCCATCTCCTCCTCGCCCAATTATCCACAAAACCTTCGGGTATCTCACTCAGCTAAACCTCAAAAGTGTTGGGCTTAGGTTGAATGATATTCCCTACCCCTTTGGTTGGGAATTAATGGTGTATGTGGGAACAATCCGTTGTCCCATTCCTTCTGCAGCATGTGCTGGCTCTTCGGGTCTCCAAGACTAATTCTTGGAGAACCCAGAAACCATTGTTGGGGATGACTTTGTTCCTCTCGACTCTCAAACTGGAGAGAAGAGGAAAAGGGTAAAGATGGTGGCTAGGCGCACTCGAACGCCAAGAACACGACCACAACCAAGGTCTCGCCCCTCTCTAACTCCCTCTTCACCTCCTTCTCAACCTCCTCGCAAGTCTGCGAGAATTGTCTTCAAATAAACCCTCAGAACCTCTAAACCCTCCGTTCCTATTGTCGAAGAGATCTCCTCTTCTACTGAAGGGTTCCCGAGTTCTGACTCTGAAGACACCACCTTCAAACAGGGGACACCGGTGTTTTCTGAGTCCTCTGAAGATCAAGCCCCTCCAAAAACAACCACTAAACCTGCTGTGAAGTCTTCTCCTGCAAAACCACCCCTCAAAACAAAACCAAGAATAGCCCCCCTACCAAAAGCTACTACCTCTGTTCCTGCCTCCAAACGCCCAAAGCAGTCCACTCTCTCTCCTATGTCTGACAAACATGCGCAGTTGCTTAAGCGCAATGTTGTCAGGGGGAAGGTAGTGTCTGTCAGTTTTTTTGAGGAACAGGGTCTGGGGGTGTTTTTGACCAAGCTTCGAGCCCAAGGCTGGCTTGAGTTGTTTGCAAACACCCAGTTGGGGTGTTCTGTGCCCGAGTTGGCTGAATTTTACGCCAACTGCAGAGTCACCGAAGGGATGGTGACAAGTTCTGTGAATGGGCAAGGCATCAGGGTCGATGCGCCCACACTTAGGAAAATTCTGGGAGTGCCCTCACAAGGTTTTGCTGTGTATGTGAGGGAAGACAAAACAGCCATGGAACAAGCCAGGCTCCTGGAGGTGTCCAAACGCCTAAGTCACAAACAGGGTCTGAGAACACCCTGCTCTGTCAAAAAAGGTGATCTGATTCCTCCCCACCAACTCCTTTTCATGTTCGTCATTAAGAACGTGATTCCAAGGGGTCAAGGGAGAAACTCAGCCGACCTTTTTGATCAGTGTCTGGTCGACTTATTGGACAGGGAGGAACCCATCAATCTTCCGGCAATCATGATTCGCCACATTGGGCGAATTGCGAACACCACCCAGGCTCATGATCTCGGATATGGGTTTCTGCTGACAAGGGTGTTTGAGCACTTTGGAATAATGCTCACACGGCGAGTAGAGGCCCAAGTAATAGATGCAATTGGGATTGACACTCTGCTAGGGTGTGGCTTTGAGTTTGGGGAAGGGTCCGGTTCCAAACAGGGTCGTCGACCACCTCGACCACCTGTTTCTGAGCAACCATCCACCAAGGTAGAGGCTGTTCTTGAGGACAATGCTCGCCTCAAGGATGAGCTCTCCGCTGTCAAGGCTGCTCTTGCTGCAGAACAAGCCCTCTCTGCTAAGCATCATGCAGACTTACTTGCTCTTCTATCCACCCTTGCCCCTAGTATCCCTCCCCTGCAGACGAAACCACCCCCTTCTCCCTGATTGTCTAGGCTGTTTCTGTCTTGTTTTTTTTTATTATACTGCTTGGCTGATTAATGAAAAACCCATTTGCAGTTTCTCTTGCTTGTTATTCCTTCTCCTTTATATTTGTTATTATTGCTTTTTAATAATGCCAAAAGGGGGAAGAAAAAGAGGTGATACCTATTGACATTGTCATGTATGAATCTGAACTGACCAACCTGTTCTTGACTTGCTCTTGACTTACATGAATCCCTATCAGCAGTCATTTTCTGGTTGTTTTGTCAATATGGTCACTTGGTTTGTCATCATGAAAAAGGGGGAATTTGTTGAGTTATTATATTTAAGTTTTGATGATAACAAATCCAAGTGCAAAAATGTGTCCAAGTAATGTTGCTCCAAACATGATTTGCAAACAGGCCTAACTGGTGTTTGTAATCTTTACTGTGTTAACTGGTTTGCTACATGTGCGAACAAGTCCTTAAAACAGGTTTTAAATTGGTGATTCTACATTAAGTCAAGAACGCCATCTCACAGTGGGTTGTAAGGCATGTTCACAGCAGCTCTTCTAGCAATGCAAAGAACAACTCCAGCAAACAAGGCAGTCTTGGTGTTCACAGCAGCTCTACAAGTCTTGGACAAGATGACTGGTTCAAAACAAGAAGTCTTGGGTATATAGGTTTTATT
>JACYFF010031955.1:54433250-54461093 GCA_017589665.1 Selenicereus undatus
CTTGCTTTAGTCATATTCTAACTAATTACACCTTTATAACTTTAAAAATTAATCCATTTTCATGCATGGTTTTCAGTCAAGTCCAATTCAGGCATAATTCCATATAAACGCACATAGCTCGCATCAATTTATAATTCCAGGCATAAATCAACTAAATGACTCGAACCTAAACATGCATAGCTCGTTTCTTGATATTTCTAACAAATCTAACTAACCCCAACTTGACATGCAACATCAATCTGCTGAAAATTCATTTTGAAATTACTACTAATTTAGGAGGCAAGGGACACCCACCTCGATTCCATGCTAGACACACGCAATTTAGCTTAAATTGAGGTCAAAATCGACATCAACAGCCACGTCCTCCTCCACTCTTCGCGTCTGACTCGATTCAGCCCAAACCCAAAACCCTAACTCACGATTTTTGCCCAATTTTCACACAATTAGTGAGGGTTTGGGATAGAAATTCAGTTTAAAGAAGGATAAAGGCTCGAAACTCACCATGCTTGTGAATTTCGCTCGAGTGTCAGCCCTAGCCGTGTTGAAAACGGCCAAACCGTGCCTGGTCGCCGTCGTTGGGCCGCCGCCGTGGCCGTGGACGTGGCCGACCGACCTCCTTCACCCTCTCCTCTCTCTCTCTCACTGAGTGCTGGAGGTTCGCGTGGGGAGGAGCAGAGGGGAAGCAGAGGAGAGGGAGGGTCGCGCGAGTGAGAGGGAGAGTGGGTTAGAGAGAGAAAGGGGGGGTCTCGGTGCTGGGGAAGGAGAGCTCTCCCCCCCCGGTCGTGGTTTTGCCGTGAAGAGCAAGGGGGTCTCGGCCCCCCTTTTGATTTCTTTTTTTTTTTTTTGAAATGCTTGCTCATTCAACTAAAGTTGCTAGCTCAATCTTGAACCTCTTATTCTAAACAATCGCTCATCGATCTTTCATTCCCAAATACATCTAGGTTTGATTAATAGACCCTAAACTAATTCTAAGGTTGAAAACCTAATCGTACTCGGGAAACGACTAAATAAATCGAAAGACGATTTTAAAAACTCCAGTTAGCATTGATTCAATAATTTTATAAATAAGTAACATCAATAATAACGTAAATCAAATAGGCGTTCTTTTTAATAAAATTAATCGTTTAACGACTAAATTAAACTATCGATAAATTTAAAGGCATAAGAGGCACGAATTAACTTTAAAATCAATAATAGCGATAAAAATCCCTTATTATAAAATTATAGTTTTCAAAAGCACATCGATAATCAATTAACTCATATAATTACTATTAAAAATACGATTTTATAACGTAAAAAGGTAATGCAGGCAACTTAATATAGAAATAACGAAGGTGGGTCTTACAGATAGTTTTGCATTGTGCTCATATTGGGTTGTTAGCTGTGAGCACAACCCCACCGTTGTTTTTATGTTAATGATCAAGTACAATTTTGCATGTTCCCCACTATCAAGTAACCTGCCATGTTTGCCCAGGAGGAGGCAGATGTTCACCATGGTAAACCATGGTCTGCAACCGGTAAACCCGTGGGTAACTGTCACACTGCAGTCCTGGCACTTTGACATTCTGATTATATTAGATTCTAAGCTGCCACCACAACCCCACCCTTGTTTGGATTTTAATGTGCAAGTACATTGGTGCATGTGCATAGGGGCCTGGCATGTTTACCCCTGTTTGTGCATTAATGATGAGGTACGGTTGTACATTGTTACGTTCTGTCAGGTAACCTGCCATGTTGACCCAGTAAGAGGCCGAGGTTGACCGTGGTAAACCATGGTCTACAAGTGGTACGCCCTTGGAAAACTGACAGACTACTGCTATGGACCTTTGACATTCTACTCATACTACCTTCTCAGCTATCAGCACACCCCCATCCCTATTTGTATGTTAATGTTGAAGTTTATTGGTGCATTTGCATAGGGGGCTGGCATGTTTACCCCTGTTTCTGTGTTAACGATGAAGTATGGTTTTGCATCAAAATGTCCTCATTTAGTGTTGTCCAGGCATCACCTATTCTTTCCTCAACTAACTAATCAAAGGTCTACTCAAAGTCCACATTGGACAATAAAATGAATATCGCCTGCAATGAAAATGAGGGAATTGGTAGTCAAGCGAGTCATTAAGTCGTAAAGAAATAAACAATGAGATCAGAAAAGATTGATAAAAGAGGAATTATCAGGAGGTGGTTGAAATAAAATAACTAGAATGTTAAAATATACTGCCAAATGAATCACAGTTTATAAATGAGGATCACAAAGGATCCAATGGATAGTCAACCAAGGGGAAGGATGGCTCGGTTAGGCGGCAAGATGGTAACTTTCTAGCCTCAACTGTCAGGTTAAGTGCACTAGATAGATGGGAAAAGCAATGTGCGATAAGTAGACAGACAGATTGGATAAGTAAAATGCAATAGATATATAAATAGATTGGACAAGTTACATTGGGAATGTGTCTTTGCTCAGATAAAGTCAATTTGAGCGCAGCAATAAGATGGAATGTAGAATGTTGAAGTTTATTGGTGAAGACATTAAATAAAGCGTGAGAATTGAATTTAAAAGCAAGGAGAATAATTATACTATGAATTTAGAGCAAGTTATACGAGCATATCATTATCAACAAATGAAATATCCGGTCATTCAGGTAGTCCAACATAACTCATAAACACCTTATAGCTCACAGTGGCCATTAAAACCTTAGCTTTGATGCCACAACTTTAGTGCCCCCAAAATGCCAATGACATGATTTACAAAAAACTGCGGTGGAAGATTTAATGATAGAAGGCGCTACTACCGTCCTGATAAGGACAAGGTTCACTGAAACCATTTAACCTTGCAACTCATGTTCACAATCACAATATCTATTAAACTAAAACACTCTAAGACCAAAGTCCACAATAGTTCAACTTCAATACAATCGACTTAATCATACCATGTGGTAATTCGCACTCTACCCTACACAAGTATATTGAATATAGACCCAACTTGACCCTGAGGTTAATCCTAACAATCATGCTATGCTGAATCCACTATGAGCATCCAATGACATACAAAAGGGCTTGCTAAATGGAGAAACATGTGATACTCCATCACCTAAAATGAAAAACATGAAAAAAATTCGAAAATGTGAGCTAAAACTCAGTACATGCATTCCCGTATTGTAAAATGAGTGTAAAAATACTGTTGATGGGTACCCACCTTCGCAATTCATTTAGTTTGCAATAACAATCAAAATGAAAGTAATATGAAACTGAATTGCTCATTATTATCTGGATGTGAACCCCTTGCAATGATATGATCTATATATAGGTGTAGAGCTGCCAATCCGATCAAGAGTTGGCCTAAAGTCGCGTGGGTAAATGATGGGCTGACGCCCTATGGATGATAACTGACGGGGTCATAACTTAAATGGCAAATCGTTGTATAAATTGATTCATTGATAAACACATTAAGAGTTGTAACTTGGTAAACATATTCTGCTATCTGAAAATACAGGCAATGGACGTACCTTGAGTCTTTAAAAAAAAATGTCATCTGACTTGATAAATGTCATCTATTTCATAAATGCCATCCGACTTGATAAATACGTTCTGACTTGATAACACTTATGCATAACGGGGAGCGATAACTAGGCCTCAACTCTGTTTGATAAATGTCATTGTAGGTATGTGTAGTCAGTAGATGATCCTTATTCACATAATTGAGTAAGTAAAAGTATGTGTAATAGGAATTGCGTAATAAATTATCCTTACTCACATAATTTGGTAAGTAAAAGTATGGATAATAGAAATTGAGTAATTAAATGGCATACATAACTTGGGTATTTCAATATAACTTCAAAACTGAATTAATAAAAGTAATTAAATCCGATATAAAGTAAATGAAAGTAAAATAGACCAAAATGAGATATATGAGATTACAAAGGAAAAGGTCTTGATGGTAACAAATGGTAGAGTGGTTTTGGCTTTTTCTGAAATAGGTTGCTGATATGGGTGTAAGGCTCGCTGGTGTATAGTTTGGTTCAAGATAACAATAAGTACACTAGATTAGCTTAATAAATACATTTGATACATTCTGAATTGAGTACGTAATAAATGTTTGAGGCCAAGAGAGATAAATCTTGGTTCAAAATAGCATAAACTACAATAACTTGATATGATAAATGTGGTTTCTGAGCCAAAAATTTTCCCCACTTCCCATATTTCATTCACAAGTCCATTAAACACAGTTTTTTTTACCCCAAATAGATTATTGATCCCAATGAAAGCTAATAAACTCCTCAAACCTAGTACATTCTTTGTAATATCCATTAGTGATTCAAAACTCATAATTAAGCTCCCAAATTGTATACTTGTCTTATGCTTTCTCATTAATCAAGCTAAAAGCTCCATGAAAGTCCATGAATATTCATTTTCCCCTAAAATGACCTTACTTGGCCCAAAATACACAAAATGAGTGCATGATCAGTCTCACTCAATCTTTATTGTTGCTCTTTATACAATTACTCAAAATGCTTCCAAAATTTTTTAGAATTTTCCTCCAAGTATACGCTGCACAGAAATTGCAATAACAGCCCAATTTGCACCAAAGCAGGTTCGTTCAATTCAAAAATTCAGAACTTTCACTCTTGACCTCAAATGGAGGCCTAAAACCCTAATATGCAAAGATTAAGAAGTGCCAAAAACTTTCATGAACAACACAAAGCATGATTCCCACAATAGGGTTCCCAAAATGGGGCTAGAACACAAGTGTATTAGTTTTTGTCTAACCTACACAGTTCTTGTAAAACGACCATAACTTTGTCCACAGAACTCGGATTAAGGTGATTAAAAAGGATTTTGAAAGCTAACACAGTGACCTACTGACCCGCCGAAAACCATAATTTGTTGGCCAATCATTACCAGTTTAATATCAAAGTCACCCCTGTTTTCTGCCATTTCCAACCCTCACTGTTTTTGCTTTCCGCTCTTTTTTTCACATAAATCCTCACTTGAAATCATTCCAAATCACCAAAAACATCATCATAATCATCAATAAGGCTAAATATTACAAAATCATATGCAAAACAATACAAATCCATTAGTTAACTTAAGCTAACTTGATCATGACAAAACCCTAACCTTAACATACTTCAAGCTCAACCCCACCATGATTAATATCCTGAAAATCAATAAACTTTGCATGATAACATTAGGGATGGCAATGAGGCAAGTACGGGGTGGGTTGAGCCGTACCATTACCCATACCCGTTTTCGAAATCCGTACTCACACCCATACCCATAACCATCGAGTATTAAAAATAAAATCCATACCCATACCCATCGGGTTTTACGGGTTTGCGGGTTTTATCCGGGTTCACATAGAAAACAAAAATTAATAGCCATATGAAACCCATATCCAAGTACAATATATGTTTTTGTCATTATAAGATAGCAAAGTTGGAATATTTTGGGAATATATTGTTTAGAAATGTGAAATCAAATACATTATTGAATAATTTTTTTGTTAGAACGGTTTGGATTAGACTTAAACCGGAAAAATATTAATCAAAAATAATTTTTTTCTTATTACAAAAACGGGTACGGGTAGGGTACGGGTATGGGGCCGGTGAGGGCTATACCTATACCCGTACCCATACCCATACCTATTTTCCAATACCACCCCATACCCATTTAAAACCCATTTTCACAACCCATTTGGGTTTTAAATGGTGCGGGTTTTATGGGTTTTAAATGGGTACCGTCCTAGATAACATCTACTTTGATCTCAAGATCATGAATCATAACTAAAACAATCATAAAACCAAAAATACATCAAGATCAAGTTAGGGTTTACTCACTTTGATGCTTGAAAAGGAGGTAGAAGTGGTGTTGGATGTTTGTGGGAGTATGGGGCGTGGCTAGGGTGGCTATGGGTGGCTACCTGCTGGCCAAGGGATGGTAGCAAATGGCTCGAAGGTGGTAGAATTGGCTAAAACAGTCCCGGGATAGTAGCAAACAGCCATGTGAGAGGGAGGAAGAATAGGTGGATGAGAGTGGAAGACTAGTCTTTGCTTGGTGAGGAGAAAATGAATTGGATGTTTATCTAGGTCAAATTTGGCTAATATTTATCCACCAAAAAGTGGTTTTTTGCTAATTAAAATTAGGGACAAATGATGGTGATTAACTTAATTTAATTGTACCAAACTTTTCAGGCCAAAATAAATGAATTCAAGCCCAAATTTTTGCGTAGTGAAAACTTCAAATTTTGTGACGCTATGGAAAATAATTTAACGCTCAATCATAATTATCGAGGCCTACTATCAATTTACCTGAAATTTTACAATAATTAAAACCCGAAGTACAAAGTGGGACCCAAAATTGTAATTTTCTAAATAAATAAATTAGGTGTATTTGAATTAATAAACATGATTTGGTTAAATAAATAACCATGAAAATAAAGATGATTTAAATAAACATGGGTTAGGGTCGGGATATTATAGCCTTCCCCCCTTAAAAAGTTTCGTCCTCAAAACTTATGAGTAATTTGAAAATATGCACTGATATCACAAATAAATGTGGATACTTGGCTTTCATCTCTTTTTGGGTTTCCCTAAGTGGCTTCTGAGAATGTACGATTTGCTCAAAGTACTTTTTGCCCCATGTGAAACTGTGATTGTCTCCTACTTTTATCGACATAACTTTTTTGTCGATTTTGCCTCACCTTAACACGTCGTTGAATTTCTTTCGTAATACTTACTTGGGTTAGGTCTATTATTATACCCAATGCTTCTTCTCGCTCGCTCCAATAAGACCCGACATTGCCTAAGATTATACTCTTATCGAGATGTCCTCATTTAGTGTTGTCCAGGCATCACCTGTTCTCCCCTCATCCGACTAATCAAAGGTCTGCTCCAAGTCCACATTAGACATTAAAATGAATATCGCCAGGAAAGAAATGAGGGAATTGGTAGTAAAGCGAGTCATTAAGTCTAAAAGAAATAAACAATGAGATTAGAAAACATTGATAAAAAGGGGATTATTAGGAGGTGGTTGGAATAAAATAACTAGAATGTTGAAATATGACGCCAAATGAATCATGGTTTATAAATATGGATCATAAAGGATCCAATAGATAGTCAACCAAGGGGAAAGATGGCTCGATTACACTCAGGTTTAGCAAAAGCAAGATGGCAAGATGGTAACTCTCTAGCCTCAATTGTCAGGTTAAGTACACTAGATAGATGGGAAAAGCAATGTGCGATAAGTAGATAGATTGATTTGATAAGTAAAATGCAATAGAAATATAAATAGATTGGACAAGTTATATTGGGAACGTGTCTTTACTCAGATAAAGTCAATTTGGGCGCAGCAGTAAGATGGAATGGAGAATGCTGAAGTTTATTGATGAAGACGTAAAATAAAGTGTGAGAATTCAATTTAAAAGCAAGGAGAATAATTATATTATGAATTCAGAGCAAGTTATACGAGCGTGTCATTATGAACAAATTAAATATCGAGTATAGGGAGATTAAACAATATTGGATAAAATCCAATTAGAAAGATGAAACAAGAAGATAATTATAGGAACTATTATCAAAATAGCAGTCTTGAAAACGATAAGCTGTCATTGCCATGGTTTATATCACAATTGAAGCCATTTAAACAAATGGCCTAGATAAAGAGATGTTATAGACCAAGTGAGTGTCAAAGTGAGTGTTAACAGCAAAGGAATAATGCCCCTGAAGAATCCAAGGTGACTAGAGCCGAAGTAAATTAATGACTGGAAGTAATGGGAGCATTGCTGGTGTAAGGTCTTAGTGACAAGAGCAGCCTCTTTCTACGCATGGAAACTAAATCTTACTCATACCACCCATATAGTGCCAAGTAGCACACCGCAAGCTACTGAACTATTGTCACAGGATTCTCAACAGTAATTTCGTCTAATACTGATTCAACCCAAATATATATCAAGTTGCAAATGGCGTTCCTGCAATAGGTTTTAAACATCACCGTACTCAATATCATGTATGTTAATACACCTAACTGAAACTCTCAAATTCTGGAGCGAAACGAACAGTGTTCGGCCTAAAAATTGGTTAAAACCCTAACTTATAGCCTTACAACAGGTATTTAACATCAAAAATCACACTTCAATAGCTCAACGGCCACTCGCCGGAGTTCAATAACTCAACAGGCCACACACCCGGAGTGCATAATTTCAAAACTTACACAAATGATAGAATTGAAGCATACATCACACTTCATACTAAACAAAAGCATGCATCACTATCAGGTCACCCAATTTATGTCCCTCACTCCTCTTGCTAATGCTTGAGTCTCAGGGTATTATCAAATGATTGAGTCACCCAAATGTAAATGGTTCCTCATTATTTGCCCATACATATGTACTTATAATCAGCAACTCATTCAGCTGGTCCGACAGAACTCATAAACACCTTATAGCTCACAATGGCCCCTAAAACCTTAGCTCTGATACCACAACTGTAATGCCCCCAAAATGCTAATGATATGATTTATGAAAAACTGCAGCGGAGGACTTAATGATAGATGGCGCTACCGCTATCCTGATAAGGACAAGGCTCACTGAAACCATTTAATCTTACAACTCATGTTCACAATTACAATATCTATTAAACTGAAACACTTCAAGACCAAAGTCTATAATTGTTCAACTTCAATACGATCGACTTAATCATACCATGTGCTAATTCGCACTCCACAGTACACAAGTATATTGAATATAGATTCAACTTGACCCAGAGGTCGATCACAACATTCATGTTATGCTGAATCCACTGTGAGCATCTGATGACATCCCAAAGGGCTTGCTAAATGGAGAAACGTATGATACTTCATCACCTAAAATGGAAAACATGAAAATAATTCAAAAATGTGAGCTAAAACTCAGTACATGCATTCCTATTTTGTAAAATGAGCGTAGAAACACTGTTGATAGGTACCCGCCTTGACATTTCATTTAGTTTGCAATAACAATGAAGATGAAAGCAATATGAAACTGAATTGCTCATTATCATCTGGATGTGAACCCCTTGCAATGATATGGTCTATACATCGGTGTACATGTGCCAATATGATCAAGAGTTGGCATGAAGACTAGTCTTTCCTTGGTGAGAAGAAAACAGCCATGTGGGAGGGAGGAAAAATAGGTGGAGGATAGTAGAAGACTAGTCTTTGCTTGGTGAGAAGAAAATGAAATGGATGCTTATCTAGGTCAAATTTGGCTGATATTTCCCCACCAAAAAGTGGTTTTTTGCTAATTAAAATTAGGGACAAATGATGGTGATTAACTTAATCTAATTGCACCAAAATTTTCGGCCAAAATTTGAGCAAAATGAAATTGGGCCATAATTTGGGCCCAATGAATTGGGCCAAAATAAATGAATTCGGGCCCAAATTTTTGCGTAGCTAAAACATAAATTTTCTGACGCTATGGAAAATAATTCAATACTTAATCATAATTGTTGAGGCCTACTATCGATTCACATGAAATTTTACGATAATTAAAACTAGAAGTGCAAAGTGGAACCCAAAATTGTAATTTGCTAAATAAATAAATTAGGTGTATTTGAATTAATAAACATGATTTGGTTAAATAAATAGCCATGAAAATAAAGATGATTTAAATAAACATGAGTTAGGGTCGGAATATTTCAGCATTCCCCCCTTAAAAAGCTTCATCATCGAAACTTATGAGCTTTGTGAAAATATGCACTGATATCACAAATAAATGTGGATACTTAGCTTTCATCTCTTTCTGGGTTTCCCCAAGTGGCTTTTGAGGAGATACGATTTGCTCAAAGTACTTTTTGCCCCATCTGAAACTGTGATTGTGTAATAGTCCGACCCTAAATTCTGTTTATTAATTTCATGATATTAATCTATGTGATTGAGTTCATTTCATTCACATCATCTCTTTTCATATTCCCATCTTTTTACTATTCTCATTTGGACATTTCTCACGGGGCCCTTACTTTGCAATTCGGGGGTTTATTCTCGTCAATTTTGGATATTGAGTGAGGCCTTAATATTTAATAATTTAATGTTTAAAATTCTTTTCCATGGCATCACAACCATTTATTTCAAGATTTCTTTTAAAAAAAAAATAAATAAATAAAAAAATTTCAGAAACGCGCTCGGTTTCCATTTTTCGCTAAACCCGAGCCCGTTTAAAGTCGATTTCGATGCAACAAGACTTGACCCTTATTTGATTAATTAATCCTCTTAATTAAGCCCTAACCAAGCATGACTTTATTGACTTTTCAACCCTAATTTGCAGCCATGTATTTAGGCATGTGTTAAAATTAAAACCAAGGCTTTTATCTTCCATTTTTCACCAAGTGTTTTTCTCTCTCTTCTCACCTCTCTTTCTCTCTCTACACGGCACCTTCCACCACCATAACCACCATCTTCCCACCACCAAAGCTTCCCAAAACAACCCTCTCTCACCACCCCCAAACACCTCTTCCACTTCCATAAGCATCAAGGACTATACCTAGCTCTTTTACTAGTGCAAGTAAGTGTTCTTTCCCCTTTGCTGATTTTTTCTGTTTGATCTTTGGTTTTGTTGGGTTTTGTTCTTTGATATGGTTGTATTAATGGTGGATTAAGCTATTTTTGTGGTATTAAGAATCATCTTGTTGAGGGTTTATGGTGGGGTTGATTTTGGGTGAAGTTAGGGTTAGGGTTTCATGTTGAGGTATGCAAGTTTCTTGTTCAAGTGATAATTATGGCTTGATTTCTCCATGTTTTTGCCTATCTCTTCATGTATTGAAGTTTAATATGGCTTTTATGATGTGTTGGAATGTTGTGATGGGATTCAAGTTGACCCAAAGTTAGGGTTTTGTCCATAAATGCATGGTTTGGGCCAAAGTTGTGTTAACCTAGAGATATCTGTTTATGTGCTTGGAAAGTAAGCTTTGTTGGATATATATATGAATTGAAGTTGAGTGTGGTGATGTTGTGTGTGGTTGGGACATACCAAAGTGTGTTATACACTCTTGAGAAAGAGTTTGAGTGGAGGTTTGGTGTTAAAAAGGGAAGTAGCAACTAAAAGAAGTGCTGCTGGAATTTTCAGTGAAACAGGACAAGCTTTGAAACAAAACTGGTAATGATCGGCCAGGACAAAAATTCTGATATTTGGTGGGTAGATAGGTCTGGATGTTAGCTTTAAAATAACTCTTGAATCGCCTTAATCCGAGGTCTGTGGAGGAAGTTATGGCTATTTTACCGGAACCTGTGCAGGGTGGACAGAATGGTTGTTTTTCTGTCAAAACCTGATATGTTGCTGTTCTGACCCTATTTTATGAAACCTGTCATAGGAATCTGGTTAGGTGCCCTTCAGGAAAGTTTTAGAGGACTTCCTAAGCTATTTATATTGGGGTCTTACGTCTCGGTTGGAGGTCGGGAGTATAAGTTGTGGATTATTCTTTCCGTACCTTGTTATAAACCCTACCCTCTAAATTCGCCGTCGTGCCTTACCTTAGCATTTTCATACTTCATTTAACTTTACCAGTTTCATAAGCCTTTTCTTTTAACTGATTTACACAAATTCTTTATACGTCTTCTTCCATGCAAGAGTATTCATTGTACTAATTTTATGCCTATAATGATTTTTAACAGCATCAAGGCCTAAGCTCTCATCCTCTCCATTTTAGTCATCTATTTAATCTGTGTACTAACTTCTAAAAACCCCAGGTACGTTCATTGCCTGTATCTTTAGAAATCAGCACGTATTTATCGAAATTATAATGTTTTGATAAGTGCATCAATGAATCATTTGAACCAGTGATTTATCACATAATTAGTGACCCCATCAGTTATCAGTTACACGGCTTTGCCCTTCAGTTACCCGCGCGGCTTCAGGTCAGGTCTTCCGGTCGGCTTGGCAGGTGTACACCTATACATAGATCGTAACAGTTACTAAGGGGTGCACTAACAGATAATAATTGGCAATACAGCTTTATGTACATCTCATTCCCTGTTTTAAAATCAAAATGAATTGCAAAAGCGGGCCCTCATAATTTCTTTCCCATTGAATTGTTATCAGTACAGGGATGAACGTATTGAGCTTTGGCTCACAGTTTGAAATGCTTTTATGTTTTGTTTTAGGAAAATGCTCAGTGAACCGCTCTCAGGCGGGCAGGGAAGCGGAAGGTGATAATTAATTCAGGACCGCACCTTTGATTGGTGGATAAGAGTGTTATGACAATTTCATGCCTTCTTGTGATGTTTTTGGAGTCCCAGCTGTACATTTGAAATGCAATATGTATTTTAATGTTATATTTGTAAGCTTAAGCTGTGCTATGTTTGATGTAACCCTGGGATTTTAGAATCGATCTCGTGTTGTTATTAAAGGTTTCTAATGCTCGTGAATGACCTCTAAGGTTGTACTTTGATTTTATGGTTCAACTTTCATATTTTAGAGATGCCTTGTCCTTACGGACGGCGGTAACGCCCATCCATGGAGTTCTTAATGTTCAGCTATGATTTATGTATTATTTGGGCGTTACAGATTGTCTCCTACTTTTGTCGACACAACTCTTTTGTCGTGCTTGCCTCGCCTTAACATGTCGCTGAATTTCTTTTGTAATACTTTCTTGGATTAACTCTATTTTTATACCTTATGTTTCCTCTAGCTCACTCCAATAAGACCTGATATTACTTAAGATTATACTTTTATCAAAATATCCTCATTTAGTGTTGTCCAAGCATCACCCGTTCTCCCTTCATCCGACTAATCAAATGCCTGCTCCAAGTCCACATTGGAGAATAAAATGAATATTGCCTGGAATGAAAATAAGGGAATTGGTAGTCAAGCGAGTCGTTAAGTCTAAAACAAATAAACAATGAGATTAGAAAAGATTGATAAAAGGGGAATTATCAGGAGGTGGTTGAAATAAAATAACTAGAATGTTGAAATATAATGCCAAATAAATTATGGTTTATAAATATGGATCATAAAGGATCCAATAGATAGTCAACCAAGGGGAAAGATGGCTCGATTATACTTGGGTTTAGCAAAAGCAAGATGGTAAGATGGTAACTTTCTAGCCTCAATTGCCAGGTTAAGTACACTAGATAGATGGAAAAAGCTATGTGCGATAAGTAGATAGATAGATTGGATAAGTAAAATGCAATAGATATATAAATAGATTGGACAAGTTACATTGGGAATGTGTCTTTGCTCAGATAAAGTCAATTTGAGCACAACAATAAGATGGAATGTAGAATTCTAAAGTTTATTGATGAAGACGTAAAATAAAGTGTGAGAATCAAATTTAAAAGCAAGGAGAATAATTATATTATAAATTCAGAGCAAGTTATACGATTGTATCATTATGAACAAATGAAATATCGGGTCATTCAATTGGTCCAACATAACTCATAAACACCTTATAGCTGACAGTGGCCCATAAAACCTTAGCTCTGATACCACAACTGTATTGCCCCCAAAATGCCAATGACATGATTTACGGAAAACTACAGCGGAAGATTTAATGATAGAAGGCGCTACCGCCATCCTGATAAGGACAAAGTTCACTGAAACCATTTTATCTTATAACTCATGTTCACAATCACAATATCTATTAAACTAAAAACACTCTAAGACCAAAGCCATCATAATTCAACTTCAATACAATCGACTTAATCATACCATGTGCTAATTCACACTCTACAATACACAAGTATATTGAACATAGACCCAACTTGACCCTGAGGTCGATCCTAACAATCATGCTATGTTGAATCCACTGTGAGCATCTAATGACATCTAAAAGGGTTTACTAAATGGAGAAACATGTGATACTTCATCACCTAAAATGGAAAACATGAAAACAATTCCAAAATGTGAGCTAAAACTCAGTACATGCATTCCTATATTGTAAAATGAGTGTAGAAACGTTGTTGATGGGTACTCGCCTTCGCAATTCATTTAGTTAAATGGCAAAGTAATATGAAACTGAATTGCTCATTATTATCTGGATAGGAACCCCTTGTAATCATATGATCTTCACATAGGTGTACACATGCCAATCCGATCAAGAGTTGGCCTGAAGCCGCGCGGGTAAATGATGGGTTGACGCCCTATAGATGAAAACTGACGGGGTCATAAGCTAAATGGAAAATCACTGTATAAACTGATTCATTGAAAAACTCATTAAGAGTTGGAACTTGGTAAACATGTTCTACTATCTGAAAATGCAGGCAATTGATGTACCTTCAGTCTTTAAAAAAAAATGTCATTTGACTTGATAAATGTCATCTGTTTCATAAATGTCATCTAACTTGATAAATATGTTCTGACTTGATAACACTTATGCATAACGGGGAACGATAACTAGGTCTCGACTCTGTTTCATAAATGTTATTGTAGGTATATGTAGTTAGTAAATGATCCTTACTCACATAATTGAGTAAGTAAAAGTATGTGTAATAGAAATTGTGTAATAAATGATCCTTACTCACATAATTGAGTAAGTAACAGTAAGGATAATAGAAATTGAGTAATTAAATGGTATACATAACTTGGGTATTTCAATATAACTTCAAAACTGAATTAATGAAAGTAATTAAATCCGATATAAAGTAAATAAAAGTAAAATATACCACATTGAGATAAATGGGATTACAAAGGAAATGGCCTTGATGGTAACAAATGGGAGAGTGGTTTTCGCCTTTTCTAAAATAGGTTGCTGATACGAGTTTAAGGTCCGCTAATGTATAGCTTGGTTCAGGATAACAGCGAGTACACTAGATTGGCTTAATAAATACATTTGATGCATTCTGAATTGAGTATGTAATAAAGGTTTGAGGCCAAGAGTGATAAACTTGGTTCAAAATAGCATAAACTGGAATGACTTGATATGATAAATATGGTTTCTAAGCCAAAAATTTTCCCCACTTCCCACATTTCATTCACAAGTCCATTAAACATAGTTTTTCACCTCAAATAGATTATTGATCCCAATGAAAGCTATTAAACTCCTCAAACTTGGTACATTCTTTGTAATATCCATTAGTGATTCAAAACTCATAATTAAGCTCCCAAATTGTATACTTGTCTTCTTCGTTCGCATTAATCAAGCTAAAAGCTCCATGAAAGTCCATGAATATTCATTTCCCCCTTAAATGACCTTACGTGGGCCAAAATATACAAAATGAGTGCATGATCAATCTCACTCAATCTTTATTGTTGCTCTTTATACAATTACTCAAAATACTTCCAAAAATCACCGAACACCGAATACTCAACCAAAATTCATGAAATCTTATAGGAAATTCAAAAATAATATAGAAAATCTACAATAAAATTTTAACAATTTTCCTCCAAGTATACACTGCATAGAAATTGCAATAACAGCCTAATTTGCACCAAAGTAAGTTAGTTCAATTCAAAAATTCCTAACTTTTACTCTTGACCTCAAATGGAGACCTAAAAACCCAATATGGAAATATTAAGAAGTCTCAAAAAACTTTCATTAGCAACACAAAACATGATTCCCACAATAGGGTTCCCAAAATGGGGTACAACAAAAGTGTGTTAGTTTTGGTGTAACCTACACAGTTCTCGTAAAACGACCATAACTTTGTTGATATAACTCGAATTAAGGTGATTCAAAAGGTATTTGAAAGCTAATACAGTGACCTACGAACTCACCAAAAATCATAATTTTTTAATGTGCCAATCATTACCAGTTTAATCTCAAAGTCACCCCTGTTTTCTGCCATTTCTAGCCCTCACAACTTTTTCTTTCTCCTTTTTTTTCACATAAATCCTCACTTGAAATCATTCCAAATCACCAAAAACATCATCATAATCATCAATAGGCTCAATATTACAAGATCATATGCAAAACAATACAAATCCATCACTTGACTTAAGCTAACTTTATCATGACAAAACCCTAACCTTAGCATGCTTCAAGCTCAACCCCACCATGATCAATATCCCCAAAATCAATAAAATTTCCATGATAACATCTAGTTTTATCTCAAGAGCATGAATCATAAATAAAACAATCATAAAACCAAAAATACATCAAGATCAAGGGTTTACTCAGTTTGATGCTTGAAAAGGAGGTATAAGTGGTGTCAGATGTTTGTGGGAGTACAGGAGGTGGCTAGGGCGGCTGAGGGTGGCTACCTGGTGGCCAAGGGATGGCGGCAAGTGGCTCAAAGGTGGAAGAATTGCCTAAAATAGCCCTGGGATAGCAGCAAAAAACCATGTGGGAGGGAGGAAAAATAGGTGCAGGAGAGTGGAAGACTAGTCTTTACTTGGTGAGATGAAAATGAATTGGATGCTTATCTCGGTCAAATTTGGCTGATATATATCCACCAAAAAGTGGCTTTTTACTAATTAAAATTAGGCACAAATGATGGTGATTAACTTACTTTAATTGCACACAAATTTTCGGGCCAAAATTTGGGACCAATGGAATTGGGCCATAATTTGGGCCGAATGAATTGGGCCAAAATAAATAAATTCAGACCCAAATTTTTGCGTAGCTGAAACTTAAATTTTTGTGACGTTATGGAAAATAATTTAACGCTCAATCATAATTGTCGATGCCTACTATCGATTCACCTAAAATTTTACGATAATTAAAACCCGAAGTGCAAAGTGAGACCCAAAATTGTAATTTGCTAAATAAATAAATTAGGTGTATTTGAATTAATAAACATGATTTGGTTAAATAAATAATCATGAAAATAAAGATGATTTAAATAAATATGGATTAGGGTCGGGATATTACAGTCTTCCTCCCTTAAAAAGTTTCGTCCTCAAAACTTATGAGTTTTGTGAAAATATGCACTGATATCACAAATAAATGTGGATACTTGGCTTTCATCTCTTTCTGGGTTTCCCTAAGTGGCTTCTAAGAATGTACGATTCGCTCAAAGTACTTTTTGCCTCATGTGAAACTGTGATTGTCTCCTACTTTTGTCAACATAACTCTTTTGTCGAGCCTGCCTCACCTTAACACGCCGTTGAATTTCTTTTGTAATACTTGCTTGGATTAGCTCTATTATTATACGCAATGATTCTTCTGGCTCGCTCCAATAAGACCCGACATTGCTTAAGATTATACTCTTATCGAAATGTCCTCATTTAGTGTTGTCCAGACATCACCTGTTCTCCCTTCATCTGACTAATCAAAGGTCTGCTCCAACGCCACATTGGACAATAAAATGAATATTGCCTGGAATGAAGATGAGGGAACTGGTAGTCAAGCGAGTCATTAAGTCTAAAAGAAATAAACAATGAGATTAGAAAAGATTGATAAAAGGGGAATTATCAGGAGGTGGTTGGAATAAAATAACTAGAATGTTGAAATATAATGCCAAATGAATCATGGTTTATAAATATGGATCATAAAGGGTCCAATAGATAGTCAACCAAGGGGAAAGATGGCTCGATTACACTCAGGTTTAGCAAAAGCAAGATGGCAAGATGGTGACTTTCTAGCCTCAACTGTCAGGTTAAGTACACTAAATAGATGGGAAAAGCAATGTGCGATAAGTAGCTAGATAGATTGGATAAGCAAAATACAATAGATATATAAATAGATTGGACAAGTTACATTGGGAATGTGTCTTTGCTGAGATAAAGTCAATTTGAGCGCATCAATAAGATGGAATGTAGAATGCTAAAGTTTATTGATGAGGACATAAAATAAAGTGTGAGAGCTGAATTTAAAAACAAGGAGAATAATTATATTATGAATTCAGAGCAAGTTATAGGAGTGTATCATTATGAACAAATGAAATATCGAATGTATGGAGATTAAACAATATTCAATAAAATCAAATTGGAAAGATGAAACAAGCAGACAATTATAGGAACTACTATAAAAGAGCATTCTTGCAAATGATAAACTGTCATTGGCATGTTTTAGATAACAATTGAATCCATTTAAAATAATGGCCTAGATAAAGAGATGTTATAGACCGAGTGAGTGTCAAAGTGACTGTCAATAGCAAAGGAATAATGCCCCTGAACAATCCAAGGTGATTAGAGCCAACGTAAATTAATGACTAGAAGTAATAGGAGCATTGCCGGTGCAAGGTCTTAGTGATAAGAGCAGCCTCTTTCTATGCATGGCAACTAAATATTACTCATACCGCCCATATAGTGCCAAGTAGCACACCGCAAGCTACTGAACTACCGTCACAGGATTCGCTACAGTAATTCCGTCTCATACTGATTCAACCCAAATAACCAAGTTGCAATTGGCATTCCCGCAATAGGTTTTAAACATCACAGTACTCAATATCATGTATGTTAATACACCTACCTGAAACTCTCAAATTCTAGAGCGAATTGAACAAAGTTTCGCCTAAAAACTGGCTAAAACCCTGGCTTAAAGCCTTATAACAGGTACTTAACATGAAAAATCACACTCCAATAGCTCAACGGCCACCTGTCGAAGTTCAATAACTCAACAAGCCACACGTCCGGCGTGCATAATTGCAAAACTTACACAAATGATAGAATTGGAGCATACATTACACTCCCAAGTCAACGAAAGCATGTATCACTATCAGGTCACCCAATTTGTGTATCTCTCACTCCTCTTGTTAATGTTCGAAGTCTCACGGTATTATCAAATGATTGAGTCACCCAAATGGAAATGGTTCCTCATTATATGCCCATACATATGTACTTATAATCAGAAGCTCCTTTAGCTGGTCCAACATAACTCATAAACACCTTATAGCTCACAGTGGCCTTTAAAACCTTAACGCTGATACCACAACTGTAACGCCCCCAAAATGTTAATGACATGATCTATGGAAAACTACAGCGGAAGACTTAATTATAGAAGGCGCTACCACATTCCTGATAAGGAGAAGGCTAACTTAAACCATTTAATCTTGCAACTCATGTTCACAATCACAATATCAATTAAGCTTAAACACTCCAAGATCAAAGTCCATAATAGTTCAACTTCAATAAACTCGACTTAATCATACCTTGTGCTAATTCGCACTACACACTACTCAAGTATATTGAATATATACCTAACGTGATCCTGAGGTCGATCGCAACATTCATGCTATGCTGAATCCACTGTGAGCATCTGATGACGTCCAAAAGGGATTGCTAAATGGAGAAACATGTGATTTTTCATCACCTAAAATGGAAAACATGAAAACAATTCGAAAATGTGGGCTAAAACTCAGTACATGTATTCCAGTATTGTATAATGAGAGTAGAAACACTGTTGATGGGTACCCGCCTTTGCAAGTCATTTAGTTTGCAATAACAATGAAAATCAAAATAATATGAAACTGAATTGCTCATTATTATCTGGATGTGAACCCCTTGCAATGATATGATCTATGCATAGGTGTAGACCTGCCAATCCGATCAAGAGTTGGCCTAAAGTCGCGGGGGTAAATGATTAATGGATGCCCTATAGATGATAACTGACGGGGTCACAAGTTAAATGGCAAATCGCTATATAAACTAATTCATTGATAAACTCATTAAGAGTTGTAACTTGGTAAACATGTTCTGCTATCTAAAAATACAGGCAATGGATGTACCTTGAGTCTTTAAAAAAAATATCATCTGACTTGATAAATGTCATCTATTTCATAAATATCATCTGACTTGATAAATATGTTCTGACTTGATAACATTTATGCATAACGGGGAATGATAATTAAGCCTCGACTCTATTTCATAAATGTCATTGTAGGTTTGTGTAGTCAGTAAATGATCCTTACTCACATGATTGAGTGAGTAAAAGTATGTGTAATAGAAATTGCATAATAAATGATCCTTACTCACATAATTGAGTAAGTAAAAGTATGGATAATAGAAATTGAGTAATTAAATGGTATACATAACTTGGGTATTTCAATATAACTTAAAAACTGAATTAATGAAAGCAATTAAATTTGATATAAAGTAAGAAAAAGGGCAGCCCGGTGCACAAACATCTCGCGTTCACGTAGGGTCCGGGGATGGGCTGCACCCCAAGGGGTGAATTGTAGGCAGCCTAACCTGACTTTGTCAGTGGCTGATTCCACGACTCGAACCCGTGACCTTTTGGTCACACGGAGACAACATCACCATTGCTCCAAGGCTCCCCTTTTCTGATAAAGTAAATAAAAGTAAAATAGACCACAATGAGATAAATGAGATTACAAAGGAAAAAGCCTTGATGGTGACAAATGGGAGAGAGTGGTTTTGGCCTTTTCCAAAATAGGTTGTTGATACGGGTTTAAGGCTTACTAATGTATAGCTTGGTTCAAGATAATAGCAAGTACACTGGATTGGGTTAATAAATACGTTTGATACATTCCGAATTGAGTAAGTAATAAAAGTTTGAGGCCAAGAGAGATATATTTTGATTCAACATAGCATAAACTGCAATAACTTGGTCTGATAAATATAGTTTCTGAGCCAAAAAAATTTCCCGCTTCCCATATTTCATTCACAAGTCTATTAAATATAGTTTTTCACCCCAAATACATTATTGATCCCAATGAAAGTGGTGCATTCTTTGTAATATCCATTAGTGATTCAAAACTCATAATTAAGCTCCCAAATTGTATACTTGTCTCTTTCTTTCTCATTAATCAAGCTAAAAACTCCATGAAATTCCATGAGTATTCATTTCCCCCTTAAATGACCTTACTTGGCCTAGAATACACAAAATGAGTGCATGATCAATCTCACTCAATCTTTATTATTGTTCTTTACACAATTGCTCAAAATACTTCCAAAAATCACCAAAATGCAAATACTCAACCACAATTCATGAAATCTTATAGTAAATTCTAAAATAATATGGAAAATCTATAGTAAAATTTTTAGAAATTTCCTTCAAGTATACGCTACACAGAAATTGCAATAACAGCCCAATTTGCACCAAAGCAGGTCAGTTCACTTCAAAAATTCATAACTTTCACCCTTGACCTCAAATGGAGACCTAAAACCCCAATATGGAAAGATTAAGAAGTCCTAAAAAAATTTCATTCACAACACCGAACATGGTTCCCACAATAGGGTTCCCAAAATGGGGTTAGAACATAAGTGTATTAGTTTTGGTCTAACCTGCACAGTTCTCGGAAAATGATCATAAGTTTGTCCATAGAATTCATATTAAGGTGATTAAAAAGGCATTTGGAAGCTAAAATAGTGACATATCGACCCACCAAAAATCATAATTTTTCAATAGGTTGATCATTACCAGTTTAATCTCAAAGTCACCCCTGTTTTCAGCATTTTTAGCCCTCACTGTTTTTGCTTTCTCCTCTTTTTTAATATAAACTCTCACTCAAAATCATTCCAAATCACCAAAAACAACATCATAATCATCAATAAGGCTAAAGATTACAAAATCATATGCAAAACAATACAAATCCATCACTTGACTTAAGCTAACTTGATCATGACAAAACCCTAACCTTAACATGCTTCAAGCTCAACCCCACCATGATCAATTTCCTCAAAATCAATAAAATTTCCATGATAACATCTACTTTGATCTCAAGAGCATGAATCATAACTAAAAAAATCATAAAACCAAAAATATACCAAGATCAAGTTAGGGTTTACTCACTTTGATGCTTAAAAAAGAGGTATAAG
The DNA here is from genome assembly GCA_017589665.1 of Selenicereus undatus. Classification (NCBI taxonomy): domain Eukaryota; kingdom Viridiplantae; phylum Streptophyta; class Magnoliopsida; order Caryophyllales; family Cactaceae; genus Selenicereus; species Selenicereus undatus. Next base: position 54,454,873 of record JACYFF010031955.1, read on the forward strand.
TGGTGTTAGATGTTTGTGGGAGTATGAGGGGTGGCTATGGTGGCTGTGGGTGGCTTCCTGGTGGCCAAGGGATGGCGGCAAGTGGCTAGAAGGTGGCAGAACTGGCTAAAATAGCCCCAGGACAGCAGCAAACAGCCATGTGGGAGGGAGGAAAAATATGTGGAGAAGAGTAGAAGACTAGTCTTTACTTGGTGAGAAGAAAATGACTTGGATGCTTATCTAGGTCAAATTTGGTTGATATTTATCCTCCAAAAAGTGGATTTTTGCTAATTAAAATTAGGGACAAATGATGGTGGCTATCTTAATTTAAGTGAACCAAAATTTTCAGGCCAAAATTTGAGTCCAATGGAATTGGGCCATAATTTGGGCCCACTGAATTGGGTCAAAATAAATGATTTTGGGCCCAAGTTTTTGCGTAGCTAAGGCTTAAAATTTTGTGACGTTATGGTAAATAATTTAACACTCAATCATAATTGTCAAGGCCTACTATCGATTCACATGAAATTTTACGATAATTAAAACCCCGAAGTGCAAAGTAGGACCCAAAATTGTAATTTGCTAAATACATAAATTCGGTGTATTTAAATTAATAAACATGATTTGGTTAAATAAATAACTATGAAAATAAAGATGATTTAAATAAATATAGGTTAGGGTCGAGATATTATAGTAGCCAGCCCAAACTTGACCACCCCAAGCCCCCTTCTTCAACCTCCCACTCCTCTCTCTTCTCCTTCACCCTTTCTACTCGGATTTCTCTCTCTCTCTACTCTTGCCCTACCATCTGCGTGTTCGGAATGTCCAAAGCATATCGGTGTTGTCTTCACAGTGCTCCATTAACTGCTCCCCAACCACAAAGTCGTTCACGTTACACTAACTGCCACAATATTTTCATTAAGGCCATTTACGTAATTTAATCTCCCTTAGCATTTTCCTCCATTTGATTTTCCCTCCAAAAGCTACACCCATTGGTGCAAAAAAAATGGGTTAGTTACAAGCATGTAGAAGTGTGACCCATTTGTAAATTTCCCTTGTAAATTTACCATATCTTGTCTTTTTATTGTTCGACAGGACTTTGCCTACGCCACGTGTGTTGTGCAATTTGTTCGAATTTTTTTTTTACTTTCCCTTTTTTTAGCCCCCGTTCTTTAAGCCCCTTTGATTGTTTCTTTTTTTTTTTGTTGGCAAGGACTAGTAGATGGGTTTTATTGTCCCAATTTATGATTATTTTTTTTTTATGAATTTTTAAACCCATTTTTTAAGGAACATAATCTGATGCTTCTTTTTTCTTTAGGGAATTACAGAGACGATTACTACCCCAATTAGATCATGAAGTGGGGTTGACTTTAATGATGAGGAATTGTTTCTCCCCATAGATTCGATTCTTCACAAGAGACTCCCTCTCTTAATTTAATTGGATTTTACATTGATTTTTTCGTTCTAGCTGTGATTCTTCCAATTAGATCTTGAAATGAGTTCAACTTCTAAGACGAGGAATCGTTTCTTCCTGGAGATTCGATTCTGTGTAGGATACTCCTTCACTTAATCTCCTTAGTGTCGACTTGCCTTTCTTCATTCACCATTGTACGTTTTTTTGCTCATCCCCAAACCCGAAGAAGCTAACTCTCACCATCCTAGGCAAAGAAGATGACCAATTGAAGGAAGATTGACTATGTTGGTCAGACAATGAAGGTATTTAGACAGTGATCAGATGGCAGCGACTTCATTCCTCCGATCAAATAGTGACCAAATGGTAGATGATTCACTCCTCCGATCAAACAACAAAAGCATTCAAATGGAAAAGCATAACTCTCCCTATTAGAAAGTAAAGGCTTGACTCCTTCGATCAACAGAGAAGGCATGATTCCTCTTATCAAACAGCGAATGCGAGGATGACTTCAATCATATAGCGAAATGAGGCCAACTTTCAAGGAAAGGAATAGACTTGAAGGAGGAGATTTCTTGCTTGAAGGAATATGCCTACATTGCTCGTGCTCGATTGGAAGGAAGATGCCTAAATTGCTAGTGTACGCCTTAAAGTAGAAGGCTGCCAACGTGAAGCAAGGCGCTATGTTGTTGGTGTTGCTCGCTTGACAAAGAAGACTGCCGATTTGAAGAAAAAGGCCACGAACTTGAAGAAAGAGGCCTGTATTGCCATTAGCCCCAACCTAAAGGAGTTAGGTTGTCTTTTCCTTAACTTAAAGGATCCATGTTGCATTTAGCCCCTATAAAATTAATGATTTGAAAACATACAACTTTGATTATTTGAGGTTCTATTTTAATGACTTAAGAAACAACAATTTTAATGACTTAAGAGTGTGTAATTTGACTTGAAAGTCTTCAACCTTGATGGGATGAGACTTATGAACCACAACAATCAAAGAGTCTACCACTTTGGTGACAACATGAGATCTTATTAGATGACTTAAACGTCAACACCTTTGATAGAATGATTTCATAGTATATTATTCTGATGACTGAGAGTCTTACTTTGATGACTTTGGTAGTATTTTATTGTGATGACTTATGAGTCTTGAACTTTGAAGACTTGGGAGCCTTTAACTTCAATGACTTGGGAGTCTTTAACTTCGGAGGCTTGATAATCTTAACTTGGGAGACTTGGGACTCTTAAATGTTGAAGCCTCCAGAGTCTTTTAGTTTGGAGTTTGAATTTTGGTAACTTAATAGTGTTGAACTCGAGAGACTTTGGGGCCTTGAATTTTAGTGATTTGATAGTCCTAAACTTTGGAAACTTTGGAGTCTTTGACTTTGAAGACTTAGGAATCTATAACATCACTAACTTGAGGGTCTGTAAAGTTGACTTGAAAGTCCTTGATGACTTCATACTCAATAATTTAGTTTAACTTGTGAGTTTGTCACTTAGTCGGCTTGAGAATCTTTAAACTTTAATTAGCTAAGAATTTATGTCCTTGTTGACTTGTGAGTCTACCATCTTGATGACTTAAGAGTCATAAGTTCACTTTAAAGTTTGTAATTTTGTTGACTTTGATACTCTTTAGGAATCTTGAAAGTCTTTAATTTTGATCACTTAGAAGTCTTTTGCTTTGATAGCTTGAGAATCTTATGGGTAACTTGATAGTCTATGCTAACTTGAGAGTCTAAAAACTTGGACTTGGAAGTCTTAATGGCAACTTAAAAGTCGAAATTGTTTTATGACTTAGGAGACTTTAGGGGTGATATGAAAGTCTTCATTAGGCACATAGTTACATTTACTTAGGAGTCTTGAACGTTTGACTTAATAGTCTTTAAGTGACTCGGAAGTTTGCTCCCTAAATGGTCATTTTGGATTGCTCATCTTCCAAAGCATTTTTCGATCTAATATTGATAGAGGATCAATCAGATTCTTTGGTGTCTTCTTCGCCAAATGTGATCATTCCTTCCTTTGCAAGTTGCAAGACTTGGATCTTGAATGCTTTGCACTTCTCTATAGGATTACTGATGATCATGTGATACTTTCAATATTTAGAATCATTAATTCTTCTAATTTCTTCAGGATGCCCTGACTGTGGGAGTTCTATGATTTATTTCTCAAGAAGTTTGTCAAGCACTTTTAGCGCATCAGACTTAGAATAAGGAGTTAAGGATATTAATTCTCTTAAGAATCTTTGAGCATGGAGCTTCTATCTCTTGACGATGTCATTGATTCACCATCATTTAGTCGTCTTCTATAATAGGCAATTATAAGCTCCATATCATGAGTTCGTGTATCATGAGTTCGTGTTTCTAATTCTTGGAAAGCTTACGCTTATTGACATACAAAGCATACAAGATATTCCACTCCATTCCTTAGCCATGCATCTCAACAGTAGAAGATTCAGGCAAGTGATCCTTGCACTTCAAAGAGATGGCACACCAAATATAATCCATGATTGGCTCATCATCCCATTACCTAGTGTTAGTCAACTCACTTATACTAACCACACGACATGTGATGTAGAAGTGATTCAAGAATTCATTCTCCATATGCCACCGGCGATCAATGGATCCATAAGAAAATTTTGTGTACCAATCGAACACAATACTTTTAAGAGATCACATGAATTGCTTCATCAAGAGCTCACCTTCCATGTTAGGATTGTTACAAGTCTTGATGAATTGCGCAATAGGCTAGTGGGCGTTTCCCTTACTATCAAATTGTTGAAAATTAGGTGGCTGATAGCTATGAGGCATATGGAGTGCGTTGATCCTCTTTGTATAAGGTTTTGTATACAAGTGAGTTCTACGAGGATCTCCCCCCAGCTAGGCCTTCACTGCATTAGCTATAAAGCTTTGAATTCGTATAGTTGACCTCGAGCTCGAGGATGATTCCTTCTATGATTTGCGTTCATCACTAGATTCTTCATTGTGATTAGACTCTTTGTTAAAATCTTCACCACCTGAACATTTGTTGGAGCTTCAGACGGTCGCTTTCCCAGCTTCTTTGTCAAATCAATAATTTGTTTGTTTTGATGCTTAATTTGAATATTCTTTTCTACCTTTAAGAGTCTATCTAGTGTGGCCTTCATGTCTTCTAGTTGTTAGTTTAAGTTGGCATCCTCTCTCACCATGACTGACATGACGGTAGAGTAAGACGATTCTACTTCAATTTATGACAAAAGTGAATTGCTTGGAGATGCTAGTGGAGAATCACTACTATCATAATTATCATCCTCCTCACCGAAAGGTTGTAACACCAGATTGGTAGACTTGGAATTCATCTAGTCCACATGGTAGAGTCTGCCTCATATTTAAGACAACTAGAGACTTTAGCTTCAAATTAGGAAAACAAGCAATTTGGTTGGCTAAGTCAACATGCAAGTTGGAGCTAAAGTTTTGATTTTTGCGTGACTAAAAAATTAGGGTGATGGAGGCAGCAGCTCTGGTCATGCTCTTAGTCATCACTCAGTGCTTCGATTTCCAGATGCAATACTATCCTTTGCAGATCCTTCAGATGTAGATCTAGTATTCCCCTTCTTCGAAGATTAAAGGATGGCATTCTTAAGAGCCAAGTCTTCTTCAAAGGAGTGTAGGACTTGTTTCCTTAGAGAAAGCAATAAGAGGCAAAGATGGTTCCACCGGACGTGCCAAAAATTTGTAAACAGAAATTTCGAGCCTAAAATAAATTTGACAAAAAACTTAGAAACAAATTTAATTTTATATTAATGTTGTATGTGTAGGTACAATCTCTAGATTGAATATAATAAAATGATCATCTTATTTGATCTTCTAGTGACTTGAGTAAACTCGAACAATGCAAAATCAGCTGAAAATCTTCGAAATGGCTCTTGATCTTTATCTGCGAATGGTTAATTGTTGTTTCTAAAGCTTGCAAGTTTTGAACCTTCTCGTTTGGTAGTTGGATGCTGCTTGCAGTCCAATCTTTTGAATTCTGCAAATGCTGAGTGTGGAAAATGAGGGGAGATGACCCCTATTTATGGGCTCCACCAGCTAGGGTTAGAGTTGGGCCTTGAGTCTAGGCGTAAATAATATTTCCTTATTATTAAATAAAGTAGTTACTAATTTCTGCGGGGTTGATGACACGCGGCGACTTTTAATTCGCTAAATTTTACCTACATTTAGTTGTGACTAAGTGAAGCCGCCAAAATTAACTTGACACATGGCAATTTGTGATTGGTTCAATTATTAATTTTTTTTACCTTCTACACATCCATGGCTATATTGGATCCTAATGAGCCTTTCTAGCTCTGTGGCAATTAAATTGACTCATGGATCTAGGGTTTGGGGTCATTAGTGAGGAGAGAGAAAGTCATACCAGTGATGATTACGAAGCTTCAAAATCTACAAGTGTGCTCGCTGGTCTCCTGTGAGTGAAGGTGGTCAGGTCGTACATTGGCCGGGTAGAAAAGGACCATTTTGGAAGTGCTAGGTAAAGCTACAGGTGTGGTGTGAGTCTTGAAAGAGGAGTTCCAGATTGTAGTGCTTAATTTTTAAAATGAATAAATTAAAAAGTATATGTTGAAAAAGAAGAAATGAACACTGCATTTTTTTAGAAGTTTTACTATAACATGAATATTATCTTTTTTCCGAAGGACAAACAAATATTATTTTTTTTAAAAACGAATACTGTTGTGTTGACAACCCTAGAAAAATGAATATTTGTTCATTTTTGTTTTAATTTTCATATGACATTTTAAGTTTCGTTAAAGGGCTACGCTGTAGAAATAACCATAATTAGTTCCTTAATTAAAGGGACTAAATAT
>JACYFF010031955.1:54496064-54512207 GCA_017589665.1 Selenicereus undatus
TGTGTGTGTGTGTGTGTTTGTGTGTGTGTGTGTGTGTATACATATATATATATGTGTGTGTGTGTGTGTGTGTGCGTGCGTGTGTGTGTGTGTTTGTGTGTGTGCGTGCGCGCGCGCGTGTGTGTTAAGTCATAAATTATGCATTATTTTAGTAATTATTTTGATTATATTATATCAATTATTTCGTCTAAATTATTTTATTTGATAGATTTTTCAAGTTAAGCGTTAATAAAGTAAAGAGGAAAAGAGAAGACATCGAAGTTCAGAATTTGTACGCCAAGTTATCAAACCGGTCCAAAAATAACGATTTTTTAAAAAATAGTTTTTCTATAGTGATTTATTTGGGTTAGGGTTGCAAAATTGTTACTCCTAATTCAAGAGAAACTAAGAGACTTGGAAGAGAATGAGTCTAATGAAAAAACCCCAAATAGAATAATATTGTAAAATCCAACCTCACGCCTAATCTTCTCGGCAAACCCTTACGCCGCCCCCCTAAAAGATTTTTCACCCCTAACCCCCTCAAACCACACACATTCACACTTCACTTCATCAGAACCCTCAACCTCACCCTCATCGATCATCATCATCATAAGAGTCATCATCATCATCCCATCCATCATACATCTTGAAGCCTACACACATCACCTCCTCATGCTCTCCATCACGCATCACACGCAGGATCATCATCATTCCATCTCCCGCACCTTCGATCATCACCACACCCTAGCAAAGTAGTGTTTCTCTTATTTATTTATTTTATTTTATTTTATTTCTTTTGTGTTTAGTTTATTGTTAAACATGAAATCTTTGGTTAATTATTGTGATTTTATTTATAATATGTGGGACTAATTTCCTTGTACTTAGTATAATCTATTTTAAACCATGCTAAATTAATTAATTTGAAACAAGTTTTTTACTTTATTGTCTGGTTGATTTTTAATCATAATTCTATAACGATTAGTATTTATTGTTTATGATATTCGAGTTAGATTAATTAGAATGCATGCTAATTAGTTTAATACGAATTCATATGATAGTTTAAAAAGTTTTAATACGTAAAAGTTATAGTCTTTTAAGCATTAGTGTCACCCTAATTAATCATGGATGACTCAAACCATCTCTTTTAATTAGGTAATCATTATAGATCTTTGTTCAATCAATTAGCTCGTAAATTGGTTAGAAGGCATTAGATGATGTTTTTCTAATATTTAATGCTCTAGTTTGATTAAATTCTTGCACTGGTGTTAGGGTTATCACAATTTATATTAGGGTCGGACCTGGATAAATAAACTTCTGTGTTGCTGATAAATATTAATTAGCATGTTGGATATAGATTATGCTAAGTATTTTTCATAAATTTGGTATCGTTAATAATTATTCCTTGCTTTTTAGTCAATTTCTCTAGTTTGTCAATTTTAATTCTTCAATTTATAAGCTTTCATATCAATTTTGGTTACCCCCCCCCCCAAAAAAAGTAATCTCTTAGGACTGTCTTAGCGATTTTAGATTATTTATATTTTCGTTTTTAGTGTGATTAAAATTTTCAGATTAATTTTCTGTTCTACTTTGTCATTTATTTATCAGTTTGTTAGAAATTAGGTTTAAAATAGTTTCCTTTGTGTTTTTTTGTGTTTTATTCCATTTTATGGTTTATATAGCATCCTAATATGCCTCTATTTAGTTTCAAAATATTCGGAAATTATTTGATAATTTTTCATAATTATTTCGTGAATTGGATATTTGCCGGTTTTTATTTTAATAAATCTAAAAATTATGTTTTTAATTTTTATTTTATGTTTTTAGGGTTTTATTAATTCCTAAAAACTATATTGTAAAATCTGGGAAATTTTGTTATTTATTTTTGTATTTATATTAGTGCAGTTTTTTATTTCTCTAATTCCAAATTTTATTTTCTGTTTCAATTTTCTGTAGTTAATTTTGCTGTTTTAATTTTTCTGGATTTAATTACATATAATTTTGGAGATATAGAGTTATAAACTTGTAGAATGCTAATTTAGATTAATTTCTATGATTTTTAATATTAATTTTCTGCTTGTTATTTTCTGTTTTAATTTTCAGTCTAATATTGTGTGATTATTTCTGTTTTTATTTTTCTAGAATATTTAGGATAACTATTTACTATTTTTATTTATAGAATTAAATTTAGAATATTTAGGGCAATAGTAAGTAATTTTTAAAAATTTTACTTGTTTCATTTGATTTGCTTTAGTAATATAAAGAGAAAGTAAAATAAATTAGAGCAGTAAATATAATTAGACTTAAACTAGCTTACTATAAAAATCTTTCCACGTGAGATCAATCCCTACTTTCCTATGCTACAAATTTTATTTATAAATCAAAGTAGTGGTTTAATTTATAGCTCTACGACAAGCTTTACAAATTTTGGCATCGTTGCCGGGGAAGGAAAATAAAATCGTTAGTTTGCTTCTGTTCAATTATACTACTTTTAGTGTTTTGTTTTAACTCTAGTATTTTATTTTTGTAGGTTGTTTTAGTTTATCAGATTAAGGAGTGGTTGCATGATCGAAAAGAAAAAGGAGCATACGTTTGAGGTGTTTGAAAGTAAAGTAAGTGATTCTGAATCTATAAGCTCCGAATCGATAAGTTGTGAAGTTTTTAAAGTTGAGATGGCTACTTTACGTGAACTTGTTGCGCCTAATTTGGAAACTCAACATTTGTCTATTACTTATCGTGTATTAGACTGACCACTGAAATTGAGCTCTAGATTTTTAAACTTACTAACTGAGTTTCATGGATTGTCTGGTGAGGATCCATATCGCCTTATTAATGAGTTCATTATTACATGTTCGACCCTGCAACCTGAGGGTATCACCCAGGACCAAATTAGATTGAGAGTCTTTCTTTTCTTACTTCATAATAAGGCCAAAGACTGGTTACATTATTTACCCCCTGCAACATTCACTACATTGACCCAAGTTCTTAAAGCATTTTTAGAAAAAAAAATTTCCTGCATCTAGAATTGCATCCATTAGAAATGAAATATGTGGAATTAAACAAATGAATGGGGAAACTTTCCATGAGTATTGGGAACGTTTTAATAAATTATGTGCTAGTTGTCCCCAACACCAAATTTTTGAGCAATTATTGATTCAATATTTCTATGAAAGTTTATTACCTATAGATAGAAATATGGTGGATGTTGCTAGTGGGAGGGCTTTGGTTAATAAGACTCTAGCTCATCCTAGGGAATTGTTTAATATCATGGGGCAAACACTCAACAATTTAGAACTAGGGAACCACAGTTTAGGAAAGTCAATGAGCTTAGCTCAGGTCCATCTATAGAGACCTAGTTGTCTCAGAGCACTGCTATACTGAACAAACTCATCACTGGAGGGAAATGCTACTGAATATTGATGCTTGCCTTACACTTCAAGGGGGTGATGTGAATGCAATGCTTTCTAACCAAGGCCAAAGGAAGTATGACCCATACTCTCACACTTATAATGAAGGATGGAGAGACCACCATAACCTTAGGTATGGACCTAGGAACAACCCCCCAGGTTTTGACCAACCATCATGTCAACCATCTACTCAGGATAGAACAAATTTTCTTTTACAGCAAGTCATAAAAAAGATGAATGACCAGAAAAAGGAGATTGACACTAGGTTTCAAAGCATAGAGATGACTCTTAAACAGGTCCAAGAGAGACAAACTACTACTGATACCATAGTTAGCAACCTCTAGGCCTTAATACAACATAGGTTGCCATCTCAACCATTCCAGAACCTGAAAGAAAATGTGAGTACCATGACACTTAGGAGTGGGAAAGAATTGAAGGAACCTAGGAAGAATAGGGAGATAGAGTATGAAATAGAGGTCAGCAAACCTAAACCTAACTAAGACCAAGACACCACTTCTAATGTTAAAGAAGTAGGTGAGGATAAGAAGGAACCTTACAAGCCATTATCACCTTTTCCTAGTAGACTGAGAGGGAAAACCCCGAATGTAGATGAGGTAAACCAAGAAATCTTAGAAACATTTAGGAAGGTAGAGATCAACATTCTTCTCCTAGATGCCATAAAGCAGGTGCCTCGTTATGCCAAGTTCCTTAAAGAGCTTTGTACTGCAAAACGTAAACTAAAAAGGAACGAAAAGGTAAGTGTGAGGGAAAACATGTCTAATGTTTTCCAAAGAAGCTTCCCCCTAAATGTAAGGACCCAGGTGTATTCTCTATTCCTTGTAAAATTGGAAACATCTCCTTTGATAGAGTTATGATTGACTTAGGAGCTTCCATCAATGTGATGCCTAGCTCCGTTTATAATAAACTACACTTACGAGAGTTAAAGAGAACCGACTTAGTTATTCAGTTAGCTGATAGGAGTAATGCATACTCATATGGAGTGTTAGAAGATGTCTTAGTCCAAGCTAATGAGCTTGTTTTTCCAGCTGACTTTTATGTATTGGACATGGGTGATGCATGCCATGATGTTCCCATATTGCGTGGTAGACTATTTCTTAAAACATCTAGGATAAAATAGATATGCATGCAGGAACACTGACTATGGAACTTGATGGTGAAATCATTAAGTTCAATATTTTTGATGCTATGAGATTTCCTGCTGAGGTGAATTATCTGTGTGCACTTGATGTGATTGATGAATTGTCCCAAGATGTTTATGAACTGTCTCATGATGATGAATTGTTAACTGTACTTACTCAAGGTTTGAATCAATTTGTGTTTCATAATGTGCCTTACCATATTAATAATGAGTAGTGGGCAGCATAGAGTCTTTGTTGTAATTGCATGTAGTTGACAGACCTAGGAAGCTAGAATTGCCTGAAAGTCATATGAAGATGCTACCCTCTCGCATTTACCCCCTCAGTTAGAACTAAAACCATTACCTGAAATCTTAAGTACGCTTATTTAGGGGATGATGAGACCTTACCTATTATAATCTCTAATGCACTTACATCTGAACAAGAGGATAAACTTATTAGGGTCCTTAGAGAACAAAGTGAAGCGTTAGGGTGGACTTTCGCAGACCTTAAAGGACTTAGCCCCACATTATGTTCACGTAAAATCACATTAGAATCATATGCTAAGCCTAAGAGAGACCCTAAGCGAAGACTAAATCCACCTATGATGCAGGTAGTTCAAAAATAAATTCTTAAGTGGTTAGATGCTGGAGTGATGTACCCCATCGCTGATTTTCAGTAGGTTAGTCCTATCCATGCAGTTCCTAAAAAGGGGGGAACAACAGTAGTGCAGAACAAGGAATGTGAGTTAATACCTACTAGAGTGCAAAGTGGTTGGAGAGCGTGCATTGACTATAGAAAGCTTAATAAGGCCACAAAGAATGACCATTTTCCATTGCCCTTTATGGACCAAATGTTAGAGAGACTAGCTGGGAGGTCATATTATTGGTTTCTATATGGCTATTCAGGTTATATTCAAGTCCCTATAGCTCCTGAGGATTAGGAAAAGACCACTTTTACCTGTTCTTTTGGCACCTATGCCTTTAGAAGCATGCCTTTTGGTCTATGTAATGCAGTTGCTACATTTCAAAGGTGTATGATGAGTATCTTTTCTAATTTCATCACCAAAATCATGGAAGTTTTCATGGATGATTTTACTGTACATGTTGATTCATTTGATGAGTGCTTGCATCATCTTATGTTGGTACTTAAGCGTTGTATTGAGATCAATTTAGTGCTTAAATTTGAAAAGTGTCATTTCATGATGGAACATGGAGTAGTATTAGGTCATGTAGTGTCATCCAAGGGATTACAAGTTGACAAGGGTAAAGTAGAAATCATTCAATCTTTACCCTATCCACAATGTGTCAAAGAGGTGAGGTCATTTCTAGGTCATGTTAGGTTTCATAGGAGATTTATCAAGGATTTTTCTAATATTGCCTCTCTCTTATGTGCTTTACTTGCAAAAGATGTTTTATTTGATTTTAATGAGGACTGTATGAGAGCTTTTGACCAATTGAAGTTGAAATTGACCATGACTCCTATAGTACAACCCCCTAACTGGGCCCTGCCTTTTGAATTGATGTGTGATGCTAGTAATAAGGTAGTAGGGCCAGTCTTAGGTCAAAGAGTATGGAAGGTACCTCATGTGATTTATTATGCTTCAAGAACTCTAGACCTAGCACAGTGTAGCTACACTGCTACAGAAAAGGAGATGTATGCTATTGTTTTTGCTCTAGAAAAGCTTCATCCTTACCGGTTGGGTGTTAAAGTTATGCTTATACTAATCATTCCACTATTAAACATATGTTAAGTAAGAATGACTCAAAGTCTAGATTGATTAGATGGGTACTAATATTGCAAGAATTCCAATTGGAGATTAAAGGTAAACCGAGAGATAAAAATTTAGTAACAGACCATCTAAGTAGGCCAAGTAATGGGGGAGAGCGCGAATACATTGAGATTGTTTCCCTGATGAGACTTTAGATGCTATCACTGACAGACTACCTTGGTATGCTAATATAGTTAATTATATAGTAACCAAAGCCTTTCCTATAGACTTGTGTAGAGCCCAAAAGGAGAAAATAAGAGTTCAATCTAAATATTATGTTTGGGATGAGCCATATTTATGAAAATTTTGTGGACATCAGATTATAAGGCATGAATTTCAGTCAATTTTAACCTTCTGTCACCCTTCTGAAAGTGGGGGACATTTTGGACCCAAAAGAACGGCCACAAAGTTCTTGAATGTGGATTTTATTGGCCTACTATTTTTAGGATGCCTATGAATTTTGCAAAAGATGTGAAGCGTGCCAGAAGACATGTAATTTATCTAAAAGGAATCAAATGCCTCAGCATAATGTGTATGTTTGTGAGATTTTTGATGTATGGGTTGTTGATTTTATGGGACAGTTTCCCCCTTTTTTTGGTTTTATTTACATTCGTATGCTTGTTGACTATGTATCTAAGTGGATTAAAGCTGTAGCTACTAGAGATGATGGTGCTAAAACTGTAGTGACACATGTTAAATCTCTCATTCTGCATAGATATGGAGTTCCTAAAGCAATCATCAGTGATAGGGGAACACGTTTTTGTAATAGAGCCTTAGGTGCCTTGCTAGCCAAATATCATGTAACTTATAAGGTGTCTACTGGATATCATCCCCAAACCAATGTTCAAGGTGAAATCTCCAATAAAGAGATTAAGGGCATATTAGAAAAGGTTGTTAAACCAGATAAGAAAGATTGAAGTCTTAGGTAAAAGGAAGTTCTCTGGGCCTATAGGAATGCATATAAAAAACCTATAGGTATGTCACCTTATCGGTTAGTTTTTGGTAAAGCATGTCATCTCCCTGTAGAATTAGAGTATAAATCATATTGGGCTGTAAAGCAGTGCAATCTAGACTATGACCCAGCAGGGAAGGAGCATAAGTTGCAATTGCAGGAATTAGAAGAAATTCGCATGGAAGCCTATGACAATTCAGTGATCTACAAAGGTAAAGCCAAAGTTTTTCATGATGCTAAGCTTAATAGGAAAGAATTTCAGGTAGGTGAGAAAGTGTTGTTATTCAATTCAAAATTGAGACTCTTTGCTGGTAAGTTGAACTTTAGATGGCTAGGACCTTTTGTTGTAGTAAAGACTTATCCACATGGTGCTGTTGAGATTAAATCCTTTGCTACTAACAAAATTTTCAATGTAAATGGTCATAAGCTAAAGCACTTTTATGAAAGAGATCAGGTATGCTTAGTAGAGGAAATTCGACTAGAGGATCCATGAGCTCAGTTGCGTCGAGCCAACGACAGTAAACAAAGGCGCTGGTTGGGAGGCAACCCAACAGTTTTTTAGGGAAGTATACATTTAATTTTACTTTTATCTTCATTATTTTTATGTTTTTGCATGCATTAGGGACAATGCAAGAATTAAGTGTGGGAGGCGCATCCTGCATTTAGTTCCTGCAGTATTAATTCTTGAAAAAAAAATTGTGATTTTCTTATAAATAATATGTGACTATGAGTTTATGCTAGGCTTTCTTGCTTCAAATTTTTTTTTATAGCTATTTTTAGTTTATTCTTCTATGAGTGAAGACTTCTGAGCATGCTAACTATCATTCAGAGAAGTTTCAGTTGATCCTCATATATCTTTGTAATGAGTAACTGTCATGATTATCCATCTTATTCGATCATATTATATAGCCGCTTCAGATGTAATAAAATAATGACCTAGTCCATTTCCTAGACTATTGAATTAGTAGAATAGCTCATTAAAATTGTGACTTTTCTTGTTTGAAAAAAAAAGGTGAAAAAAAAAGAGAAGAAAAAAAAGGTTAGATTATCAACATGGGTAGAAATAGGTGGCTCGACACCTTTTTCCATTAAGTTCAGTTCTCAACTTGAGCCTTATGTATGGAGTAACCCATGATTGGGAGAGTCATGCCCCTTTTTGGGTCGATCAATGACTCGCACCAAACTAATAGTGAGTAAATAAAGAAATAAAATAATGATGAGGATAAACTGTTAACTCCAGTACCTCTATTTGGGTGAGTATAAGACAGGGAGTGTTTAATATCTAAGACCCTATGTAGGCTTCAAATATGTGTGCAATTGGAGTTTGAAAAAAGAAGAAGAAGAAGAAGAAGAAGAAGAAGAAGAAGAAGAAGAAGAAGAATTACAAGGCAAGTTTAGAATCAATTTCAATGAGTTATTCCTTATAGTTCAATTGTCTCTATAGCCATACCGTACTTCAACTTTTCTATCGTAAACTTTTTAGACCTCTTAATTGGTGTATGCGTGCTTAAAAGAATGAATGATTACTCTTGTTACTTGATGATAGTTGGATGTCTAGTAGTTATTCACTTGTTGGAAAGAAAACTGATTAATTTTGAATATAACTATTTTTAAGGCAAGCCAATGCCTAGTGTAAATATCATATTTACGCATGACTTTATAAGAAAGAAAAAGGGTAAGTTTTTAGGTTGAGTTCCCAGATTTCTTTGCACGAGGACATCCAAAGACTAAGTTTGGGAGAATTTGTTAAGTCATAAATCATGCATTATTTTAATAATTATTTTGATTATATTATATATATTATTTCGTCTAATTTGCTTTATTTTATAGATTTTTTAGGTTAAGCGTTAATAAAATAAAGAGGAGAAGAGAAGACGTCAAAGTTCGGATTTTACATGCTAAGTCATCAAGTCGGTCCAAAAATAATGATTTCTAAAAAAATAGTGTTTCCATAATTATTTATTTGAGCTAGGGTTATAAAATTATTACTCCTAGTTGAAAAGAAACTAGAAGACTTGAAAGAGAAGGAGTTCAAAGAAGAAAACCCTAGTAGAATAATATTATACAAAACTAACCTCACGCCTAATCTTCTCGGCAAGCCCTTACGCCACCCCCTAAAATATTTTTCATGCCTAACCCCCCCCCCCACACCACACACATTCACACTTCACTTCATCAGAACCCTGAACCTCACCCTCATCAATCATCATCATCACAAAAGTCATCATCGTCATCCCATCCATCATACATCTTCACGCCTACGCACATCACCTCCTCATGCTTTCCATCACGCATCACACGCAGGATCATCATTGCACCATCTCCCTCACCATCAATCATCACCACACCCTAGCAAAGTAGTGCTTCTCTTATTTATTTTATTTTATTTTATTTTATTTCTTTTGGGTATAGTTTATTGTTAAACATGAAATCTTTGGTTAATTATTGTGATTTTATTTATAATATGTGTGAGTAATTTCCTTTTTCTTAGTATAATCTATTTGAAACCATGTTAAATTAATTATTTTGAAATAAGTTTTATACTTTATTGTCTAGTTGATTTTTATTCATGATTCTATAACGATTAGTATTTATTGTTTATGATATTCGCATTAGATTAATTAGAATGCATGCTAATTAGTTTTGATTTAGGAAAAAAACACCTATCATCTTTTGGGCCTGGCCCAGAAGGTGTTCGCATATGCCTACTCACGAGGTCGCATCCCCAAAAGGCCCGAAACGCAACCTTTGGGGCCTTTCCCCAGGCCCACTCGCTACAGGACCGGAGGCTCATGCTGTCAGCTACAGTAAGATCACTCTTTTACCCCTCTCACAAACAGGCTATAAATAGTGACATATTCCCCTTGGAAAAGGGGCTGGAAAAAGGAGGGAAGAATTTACTCTGTATACTGTTCACACTCTCTAGAACATCGGACTGACTTGACCGTCGGAGAGGCGTCCCCCGGACCACACTCCGGGGCAGGCCTTTTTTGCAGGTCGGAGGAGGAGAAAACCGGGGCCGTGTTGATCGCCAGCTAGCAGGTAAACCCGTTCTTTCGCCCCACGTCATCAACTCAATCACGAGACAGATTCCTGGCGGAATCAGTTTGGCACCGTCTGTGGGGAGAGAGCGGTAACGATGGTAGTTAGTGATGCAACACGAGCTAGGGCGCGCAGAGAAAATGCGCCAGCCGCGGGTCCCTCTGCGCCGCCCACGGCTGAGGATGCCAGCGAAAGTTCCAGGGCAGGTCCTCGGCCAGTGGGGGCTCTGCAGCGAGAACCCCCAGCCTACGTCACGGTTGACGCGCTCCAGGGCCTCATGTCCACCATGGCAGATGCCATCACCAGACAAGTCACCGAGCAGGTCCAGAGGTCTCTGGGGGTGAATGGCACAAGAAACCTTCTGGACCCTCCTCGGCACCTCAGGTCGCGGGCCGAATCCCCCAGGGAAGAATCGGGGTCCCTACGCTCCCGAGGCCTCGCTCGGGAGGAGAGGTCGTACCAAGTACCCCATCTTCAGGACGAACGGCAGAAGGACCGCGCGCCAGAAGATATGGCCGGTCGGTCGGGGCGCAGACGCTCAGTAGCCTCGGCTACCGCCTCGACTCCTTACGCCACTCATTCGCGGCCGTCCGGATGGCTTCGGGAGCAGGAACACACTTCCCGGCTCATGCGGGAGCGGTCGTACGGTCAGCGCCGCAGCCCCGAACATCATAATAACCGGGACCGGGCGCGGAGCCCTCCGGTGAGGGAAGCGGGGGGCTACGAGTTCCGCATTAGGAATCGCTCGCCACAACGCACGTCACATCCGAATGAGGACAGGAGAAGTCCTTCTGTGGTGGAGGTCGAACGACGCTGCGGTACCCCCATCAAGGTCTCAGGAACCGCTACCCGTTTGGCCGCCCCCTCTTTTTCAACCCCTTTCTGCCCAGAGATCGTAAACGCCCCGAGATGCGGGAAGGTGAAGATGCCAATGATGGATCTGTACGATGGAACCGGGGACCCGGAGGAGCACCTGGGGGTATACAAAGCTCAGATGTATGTCCAAGACGTGGACGACGCCTCGTATTGCCGCTACTTCCCCGCCACCCTCAAAGGGGTAGCGCAATCCTGGTTCAATGGTCTCCCCCAGGGCAGCGTGACTTGCTTTCAGGACTTGGCTGACAGGTTTGTTCGACAGTTTATTGCGAGTCGTAAGGAGCGGCGTACTAGCATTCACCTGTCAAAGATTAAGCAGGGGTCACAGGAGTCCTTAGCCGAGTTCGTCAGACGGTTCCATCAGGAGGCAGTCTTGATCCCAGAATTGGAAGAAGGTGTGGCGTACACGTCTTTTCTGAATGGCCTCAAAAATGGACGTTTTAAGTTCTCCTTGGCGGAACAAAAACAGACCACCTTAGCTGAAGCACTGAGAAAGGCCGCGGACTTCATTCGGGCCACTGAGATTTGCGCCGAGGGACCAGACGCCCCCAAGAAGGGAAAAGCCCCAGGAGATAGGGGTTTCGCGCGCGGTGAAAGGAACCCCGCCCCGCGCGACAGAAGACCACCTGTGGAGGTTAGGGATGCCCGGTTCACGACGGATGCAAGGAATATCCTGATGGAGGTGCGAGGGCACCCGATGCTACGCCGGCCGCCCCCAATGACGACGGCCCCCCGGCCACAGAACGCGCGGAAGTATTGCGAGTTCCACGAGCAAAGCGGTCACACCACGACCGAGTGTAGAGAGCTAAAGAAAGCTCTCCATGAGCTCGCGGACAAAGGGCAAATTGACCGCTTCCTGAGAAGGGGGCCGCGCCTGCTCCGGAAAGAGCCAAAATCAGAGTCCCCACAGCGGGATGAAGAGTGCTCGACGGAAATCGTGGCCACCATTGCTGGCGGCAACCTGCCGGGCATGACGCGTTCGGCCTGGAAGGCACAGCCGAGAAGCACCCAACAGGTACTCACCATGGAGCAGAAGCCCAGCCTAACAGCGCCCACCATGGTCTTTGGACGAAAAGATGCACCCCGCTTAGTTACCCCCCATAACGACCCACTGGTGGTCGAGATGAAAATTGCAAACGCGGTGGTACGCCGTATCCTCGTAGACACCGGCAGCTCCGTGGACATCATCACAAAAGGTTGCCTCCAGAAACTTTCCCACCCGGGGCGCGCGGTTAATCCCATTACAACCCCCGTTCTGGGGTTTGGGGGACAAGAGGTGATCCCGACTGGGACCATTCGCCTGCCAGTGCGCTTTGGAAACAGGACTCATTTCCGTAGCTTGGAAGTTGACTTCCTTGTGGTCGACGTGCCCACAGCATACAATGTGATTCTCGGGCGGCCTACGCTCCATAAGGCTAAGGCCGTCGTCGCACCCTATCTCCTCCAGCTTCAGTTCGAGACCGATGACGGAGCCGTGGGCGAGCTCCGGGGGGATCAGCGCGCGGCACGCGAGTGCTATCTAGTGAGCATAAAACCCCTCGTTGAAAGACCCCGGGAGCAAGAGGTGCAGGCACCACCCGCAACCGGAAAGAGGGCAAAGGGAACTCCTGCCGCGCCGTGTTCCGAGGCCTTGGCAATTCACTCTGTCGACATTGAACCTCCGCGACGCCGAGCGGAAAATGATTCTGAAGTCGAGCATATACCGTTGGAGGAAGGGCGACCAACGCGCACGGTACAGCTCGGGTGCGGTGTAGCGGACGCAGAACGTCAGCCCCTCGTCTGTCTTCTGCGAGAGTACAAGGACGTCTTCGCGTTCGACCCCAGCGAGATGCCCGGCATAGCCGCCGCACTAATGGAGCATCGCCTAAATGCCGATCCAAGGCACAGGCCGGTCGTCCAGAAGAAGCGCCACATGGGTCCCGAGCGCGCGGCCGCGGCAAGTCAGGAAGTTCAGAAGCTGCTGGAAGCCGGCTTTATCAGAGAGTGCCAGTACCCGGAGTGGGTTTCAAATGTGGTGTTGGTTAAAAAGCCCAACGGCACTTGGAGGATGTGCGTGGACTTTACGGACCTAAACAAGGCCTGCCCAAAGGACAGTTACCCCCTTCCAAAAATCGACAAGTTAGTGGACGCCACCGCCGGCCATCCCTACTTAGCTTTATGGATGCTTTCTCAGGGTACCACCAGATACCCCTCTGCCCCGAGGACCAGGAGAGGACGGCGTTCATAACCGACCGTGGACTCCATTGCTACAGGGTCATGCCGTTCGGGTTAAAGAATGCCGGGGCCACTTACCAACGCCTTGTCAACAAGCTGTTCGAGCCATTAATCGGGCGGACCATGGAAGTGTATGTGGACGATATGATCGTCAAGAGCAAGCTCCAGACTGACCATCCCGCTGATTTGCGGAAAACATTTGAGATCCTCCGGGCGTTCAACATGAAGCTCAACCCTAAAAAGTGCGTGTTCGGAGTACGATCAGGGAAGTTCCTGGGCTTCATGATCAGCCATCGCGGCATAGAGGCGAATTCAGACAAGGTGCAGGCCGTCCTCGACATGCAGCCCCCCAAGAGTATACGAGAAGTTCAGCGCTTGACAGGTTGTGTAGCTGCTCTCGGCCGTTTCATGCCTCAATCAGCCGACCGGTGCCAACCTTTTTTCCGCATTCTACGCCGGCGGGGTAATTTCCAATGGGATGAACAGGCGGACGAGGCCTTTCAAGCGCTGAAGACGTACTTAGCTAGGCTGCCACAGATCGCCAGTCCCACCGAGGGGGAGGTATTGACTTTGTACCTGGCCGTCTCGGAACATGCAGTCAGTGCGGTCCTCGTGGCCGACCGAGCGCGGGAGCAAGTACCGGTGTACTACGTAAGTCATGCCTTGACGGGTGCAGAAATGAACTACCCCCTCATCGAGAAATTCGCATATGCATTGGTGATGGCCAGTCGGAAGCTACGACCCTACTTTGAGGCCCACAAGATCTTGGTCTTAACGGACCAACCCCTCAGAAACGTCCTTCAGAAGTTGGATGCGTCCGGTCGCCTCTTGAAGTGGGCTGTGGAGCTCTCGCGCTATGACATCGCCTTCGAGCCCCGGCGAGCCATCAAAGCACAGGCATTGGCTGACTTCTTCGCTGAATGTAGGGCGCCTGTGGAGCAACGTTCCCAGCCGCGCCCTTGGAACTTGTATGTTGACGGTTCATCTACCAAGGACGGTAGCGGGGCCGGCCTCATTGTGGAGAGCCCAACCGGAGCGCGTCACGAGCACGCCCTCAAGTTCATGTTCAAGGCATCAAACAATGAGGAGGAATACGAAGCCCTCATTGCGGGAATAGAGCTCTGCCACACCGCAGGGGCCGCACACGTCCAGGCGTTTTCCGATTCACAGCTTGTTGTGAGTCAGCTCAACGGAGAGTATGAGGCAAAAGATGAAGTTATGGCCGCCTACGTCAGAAGGGTTCGCGAAGCCACCAAGCTGCTTCAGCACTTCACCATCACGCACATCCCTCGCTCAGAAAACCGACAGGCCGATGCTTTGTCCGAACTCGCCAGTTCTTCTGACGATGGCCGGCCGAAGAACATTCAGTGGGAAACGTTAATGAATAGAAGTATTCACTTGCCGGAGGTCGCATGGCTAGACCGGAGCCCCACATGGATGGAGCCTATCCGCACGTATCTCGCTGAAGGTATGTTGCCCACTGATGCTAAAGAAGCGGAGAAGATTAAAAAGCGGTCCAACTGGTTCGTGCTGTACGAGGGAATTCTCTACAAACGTTCTTTTGCCCGCCCCTTGTTGAGGTGCATATCCCCGGCGGAAGGGAGACAGGTTCTCGAAGAATTGCACCAAGGCATCTGCAGCTCACACCTCGGTGGGCGAGCGCTCGCCGTAACAGCCCTCCGCACAGGTTATTATTGGCCTAGCCTACGGGAAGACGCCATGACACTGGTTCGCACTTGTGACAAATGCCAGCGGTTCGGCCCCGTACAGCGTGTTCCGACAACTCTGATGACGCCAATTGTCAGCCCACTGCCGTTCGCTATCTGGGGTATGGATATTTTGGGACCCTTTCCTCGAGCCACTGGCCAGCGCAAATACCTGTTTCTGGCAGTAGACTACTTTACAAAGTGGATTGAAGCGGAGGCCGTCGCCTCCATTACTGCCGCAGAGGTGCGCAAATTTATCTGGAGAAACATTGTCACCAGGTTTGGCGTCCCTCGCACCATGATCTTCGACAATGACCGGCAGTTTGACACTAGCAAGCTCACCAACTACCTGAGTAGCTTGGGATGCCAGGCTCGCTTCACAGCTGTGGCACATCCCCAGACTAACGGACAAGCCGAGGCAGCCAACAAGTCCATCCTCCATGGTATTCAGAAGAAGCTGGATGACGCCAAGGGGAACTAGGCTGACGAACTGCACGGCGTCCTGTGGAACCTGCGGACTACGGAAAAGACAGCCACCGGCGAGACACCATTCATGCTCACGTACGGCTCTGAAGCCGTTCTTCCCGTAGAGGTGGCACTTCATACGCACCGTCTAACCGCATTCCAAGAAACAGCAAACAATGCAGCTCTGCGTGAGGCCCTGGATCTCCTCCCCTCGATCCGCGGCGACTCTATGCTCCGAGAGGCCCTCTATAAACTCCGCATTGCACGAAGGCACAACAGGAGGGTCCGGATAACACCCATCCGGGTTGCTGACCTGGTACTCAGACGCATGTATACATATTTATATATATATATGCGCGTATATATATATGTATATATCTATATATACAAATATACATATATATATGCATGTATTTATGCACGCACACACACACAGAGATATATATATATACATATACATATATATGCATGTATAAATTTATATATATACATATATATATATACAAATATATATATATATATACATATAAATATATATTTTTATATATATATATATATGTATGTATGTATGTGTGTATATATATATATATATATATAT
>JACYFF010031955.1:54515150-54527601 GCA_017589665.1 Selenicereus undatus
TTGAAGTTGGTTAAAATAGTGAGAATAAAATTTTGAAGGAGGTGGGTTGAAGTTGGTTGAAGTTGGTTGAAATTAGTATTTTTTATTGAAGGTGGTTGAAGTTGGTTGAAGTGGGTTGAAGTAGATTGAAGTTGGTAAATTGAAAAAGACCAACGAAAAAAACATGTCCTAACTTCAACCCATTTCAATCCACTATGTTAACCAACTTCTACCCATCACATAAAAAATATACCAATTTCAACAAAAAATATACCCACTTCAATCCACTTCAATAAAAAAAATACCCATTTCACTAATTTCCCAACCTCTATTTCCCAACGCAAAGAATATGCCCTACGTATGTATCTTGTGAGTTTTTTTGTCTTGTAGAATGAAGAGAATCTCCCCCCCCCCCCCCCCGGGCGGATTACATACTTTCCCTTTGACAACCTTATAGTCATTTGTATTTCCTTGTTCATGCCTTAATTTTGTTGATACTGAGGAACTGATAAACTTTTGAAATTGTGTCTCTATGAAGATTTTGTTCTTGTATTACTGAATGAAACATGAACTTTTGCATGGCTTCTCATCTCATCGTTGTTTCTTCTTGCATCAGGGAACTTCTTAAGGGACCTCTTTATTATGCTTCTACCATCACGTTTGCCTGTGTATATTGTTGGAGAACATCTCCCATCGGGATTGCCGCGATTTGTAACCTGTGTGCTGGGGATGGTAAGGCAATATATGTTGTCTTTGTATAGCATGATATAGAATGTAGTTGATTTACTACTTAGAGACAAACTGATGGAGATTAGGATATGAGAATTTTAGGGGGAGAAGAGGAGGGTGAATATAAGAGTGGAAAAGAGATACAAATTAAGGAAATATGTTAGGTGGGTAGCTGACTGCAATCAATAATAATAGGAAAGTTGTGTCCCAAGGGCATAGCTAGCTTTTAAATTTTATTTAGTAAGTTGCAGTTACCTTGCTAGTCATGAACATGTACTTGAGGCCCATGAGAGCATTCAAGACAACACTACATTGGGTTTGAAAGGTTCAAGTAAAATGTAGACTTAGTTTTAAAAAGCGCAAGGCGCACTGAGGCGCATAGGGTCCCAAAGCGTGAGGCGCAAGGCACAAGGCGAAGGTGCACGCATCATGGATGCGAGGCGCACATCTATGCAAATTTTTTTTAAAGTATTTCATATTTCACAAAGCATGTTTTGCATAAATAAGTTAGATAAATGCATTAAAAATATGATTAGACATCAATATGACTACTAACACCACAAATAACCTTAAGGTATGTTATCTGATCATCATAGTTCCCCAATGCACGTACTTACAGTACAAGTTTAGCTCACCTTTTAGCTCCCAAGGGAGGAAAATAAGGAAAAAGGTAAAGCACGGATAAGAAAAAGAAGAAAAAGGGGGAAGATATAGTCTCGCATCCTCGAGGCGCACCTCACCCCCTTCAAGGCGCTAACTCGGTAGCCTCACGCCGAGGCGTGCCTAGGCGTGCCTCAAGCGGGCTTTTTTAAACTAAGAATGTAGAGAAGTAGACATCAATTGAATGAGCCGTGCAATCATTCATTCAATGTGTTGTCTGCCTGTCCCTCTTTACGCTAGGATATGAGCTTCCTGGATCTACTGCTGGTTGTATGTTGAATAACTGAGTGTATTAATGCCAACTAGTCAGGTGTTATGTCCCTTAGACTCAGAATATGCTCCTACGAAATAACTAGTT
The DNA here is from genome assembly GCA_017589665.1 of Selenicereus undatus. Lineage (NCBI taxonomy): Eukaryota > Viridiplantae > Streptophyta > Magnoliopsida > Caryophyllales > Cactaceae > Selenicereus > Selenicereus undatus. The sequence goes on from JACYFF010031955.1 coordinate 54,516,877, forward strand.
CCGAAGGTTAGATTGTTGGGTAAGATTTATCTGTCTGCAGCATTTAAATCGTCATTTTCTTTTGTCTCATTAGGTTGTTGGATGAGATGTATTTAACATTAATACTCTTTCTAGCAGTTATTGATTTTATTGCTTTTCCTCAACATTATTTCCTTTCTTGCCCTATGGGAAATTATTATAAGTAAATGCAATTTATCTTTTCGTATTAACACCTACTTTCTTCAACTATGCCCAGTGTTTGATAATGCTAACGGAACTGAGGGGTTTATCATTCAACTTCCGTGGATTACTTGGATAAAGTTCCAGTAAGATTATTGCAGGCTAATGATAAGGAGAAGATAGATTCCTGTTGATGGTAATCTTGTCAGTAGTTCATTGAGTTATCTTCTGTGTTTTGGGGAAAGTAGTGTATATTATTGGAGGCTTAACTAAAGAAGAAAACACCAATCATTCATTGACCTCATAGGCTCCAGAATCCTGAACAGATACTATCCCTCATGATCGTAGAATGCATGACAGTTTTCTGGTATTTATCTCCTTGATATCTAAGTTTTTTGGAAAGTTATTATCTCCTTGACTGCTAAGTTTGTTGGAAAGTTATTGCATTACAATCGCTATACATCCCTCCATCTCGTTCTCTCTAGATGAGCGCTGCCTCATCTAGGGTTTTGACGTTGGGCGGGCGTATCTTCGTTCCACGTGAATTGATTATCTTCATTCCCATGATGATAAAGTCAAGCTGCTGCAAGGAGGGATGGTTCCTGGGTTTTTGACAAGCAGTTGGTTTTCCTCTTTGGAAATCTAGGAGAATGTGGTGCCATCGGAGGTCAAGTTTAAATATGTGAACTTCTAAGTTCAAGGCTACGATGTGCCCTTTGGGCATGTTTATGAGGAAACCGCAATTGTTCTAAGCCAGAGCTTTGGAGGCTTGTTGGACCACGGAGGGGTGGACAACTTTGGGTGGAGTAGGTATGTGGCTTTTAGGGTTCGGGTGAGCATTGGTGACCCTCTTCCAAGGGTGCTATTGCTTCTTTTGGGGACGCATGGATAAAGTGGATTCCTTTCAAATATGAGAGGCTTCCAAATTTCTGTTATCAGTGCGGAAGATTGGGACATGTTGAAGATGACTGTGATGAATCTGAAGGGGGGTTGGGGGGGGGGGGTAAGAGGAGAAGGGGCAATATGGTGATTGGCTCCGCCTCTCGCCAGAGAAGACTTTTAAATATCAGCATGCAGAGAATTAAAATATCGATTCAACTTGATGCCAGAGGCGATGAACACAGTTAAAAAAGGAGGCAAGGTGTCGGCGGAGAAGAGGGAGGAGGCGGCACATAAGCCGTCGATGCATAAATCTCTACGTGATATTCTGGAGGCGGCCAATTCTGCATCGAGGGTTCTATCCGGTGAGTCTACAATGGATGGGAGCAGAACGGAAGGGGAGGTTACTTCCAAAGCAAGTAATCCTCGCCTGCCTAGGGTTTCAAAAAAACCTGGTGTCAAAAGAACCTGGTGGGGGAGATAAGGTAATGGTAGAGTTGGAAAAAGCTGACCCGACACGATTATCGACCTGAACCCGTCACGAAGTTAAGTGGGTTTGGGTATAAATTTTCGACTCGTTTAATTACAGGGGTTGACACGTTCAACCTGTTTAATTAAATGAGTTAGGTTCAGGTTGAGATTCTCGACACAAAAAAGTACCTATTTAACTCGTTTAATTAAACGAGTTAAATAACTTAACTCATTTTTCCATTTGTCATTTATCCATTTACTTTTCATTAGATAATTAAGAATATAAAATTTTTTTAAAATTGTGAATTATGACGAATCAGGGGAATTTTAAAGAGTAATTATTTAATGTGATATGTAAACTTAATTTCTAACACTATAATTACATATTAGTTGAAGATATTAAATGTGTAAATGGTTAATTAGACGACTGAACTTGACTTGTTTATCTTAAACGGGTTAAGCAGGTCAACGCGTTTAAAAATTAAATGGGTACAGGTCAAGGTTTTTCAACCCGTTTAATAAAACGGGTTAGGTTCAGGTCGAGAAATTTTCAACCCGTTTAAGTTCGACACGAACACGAATCCAACCCGACACGACCTATTACCCAGCTCTAGGTAATGGAGGGAATGTGACTCGAGAAGATAATATTGGTGAGAAGGTGAGTGAGGATGGGGTGAGGCAGCAAACAAAACAGAAGGGGGAGAAAGATAAGTAAGTAGTGGTTTCTCCTCTGGAAGCCATGCAACAGGGCCTATCTACTGGGAGAAGATGCTCCTGGAAGTGACGTAAAACTTCTTCGGATTCCAAAAAGTCATGCTTGGCGATGTCTAAGGGCGGGAGTAAGGGTAAGAGGAAGAGAGTGGTAGTGAGTTGGGAGACTTGCAATTGATGGAGGTTGAGGCGCGTGAAAAGAGGGGATGTATCAGTGATGTTCAAATGGATGACAGTGAGAGATCGGCAGGGGTGGGGGATGCCCACCCTTGCCAGGAGCAATGAAACTTCTAAGCTACAACTGCCAAGGCTTGGGAAGCGCCGAGGCAGCTGCTTCAGTCTGTACATTAGTATGGCGTAGAGCTCCCAATTTGGTCTTTCTCATGGAGACGAAATTATATCCTAATGAGATGGGCTGGATTAAGAGGTTACCCGTTCATTTGGAGTAACCAAAGGGAGGAAGAGGAACACATTGAGGAATGGCTTGGCAGGTTTTTGCCATGGAGGGATGGATGGGTGCTTTTCCAAATCATGTTGTTCATAATCTAATCTGGGAGGGTTTGAACCACTATCCTATCCTCTTGGACAACACCCCGGTGACTAATGAAAAAGAGGAGGAAGCAGATTGTAAGTTTGAATTGTTTTGGACCAAAGAAGATGAATTTGAGGAGGTGGTTAGGAAGGCCTGGGATGAGACTTGTGTGGGCTATGATAACTGGTTAGACAGGCTAAAAGCATGCGGTTTGATGTTCAAGGATTGGAGCGATAAAAAGTTTGGGTGCATTCCAGCCAAGGCCAATGACTTACGCAAGAAGTTTCAGGACCTATGCAAAGTTCCTCCTCCTGCCAGAATGTGCATAATTTACGGAAGGTTGAGGAGGAGCTAAAGACAGAGAGGCTTAACGGCTGTTTCTGGCATGACGAGCCGATCATGCCTCTCTCAGAGATGAGGATGGAAACACTGCATATTTCCATGCGCGGGTGAGTCAAGAAGGAGGAATAGTCTTAGGACCCTCAACTCACTACATGAAAAAGACGAGGGGAAGGAAAGGATGGTGGCACCTAAGCTTGATATGAGCAAGGCCTATTATCGAGTTGAATGGGGGCTTGTTGTGATGGTGATGAAGTTTATGGGTTTCCCTTAAAAATGTAACCGTTCGGTTATGAGGTGCGTGACAACTACTACTTTACTGTGGGCATGGTTAAACGGAATGGGGGGGGGGGGGATAAAACAAGGGGATCCATTGTCACCCTCTGTTTTTCTACTTTGCTTAGAGGGTTTGTCTGCTTTGTTGCATAAGGCGGCTAGAGATGCCTCAATTCGTGGAATTAAGGTGTGTAGAAGTGCTCTATGAGTTGCTCGCAAATGATAGCATGTTATTTTTCAAGGGTACTAAAAATGAGGCTGGGAGTGTGCTGGGTTTGCCGAAGAAGTATGAGTTCTGCTCTGGCCAAACCATTAACTATGATCAGTTTGAATTGGCCTTTGGCCGCAACCTGGGCAATGAATGCGGAACTAAAATGTTGCAGCTTCTTGAGATGAAGATGGGGGGTGTAGGAAATATTTAGGGTTTCTAATGTGCATCAGGAGATCTAAAAAAGAGATTGTCCACCTTCTGAAGGATCGGGTTTGGGCAAGTGCTAATGGTTGGAAGGAAAAATTCTTATCCCAGGCAGGTCGCGAGGTGTTGGTGAAGTCTCTGTTGCCGGCTATTCCGACTTACTCAATGAGTGTGTTTGAACTACCCCAGTTTTTTGTGACGAGGTGAGAGGGATGGTGAGCAAGTTTTGGTGGAGTGGTGATGCGGATAAAAGGGGTATCCACTTATGCATTGGGTTGCATGGGACAAACTTTGTGAGCCAAAGGACACAGGGGGGCTCGGATTCCGGGATTTTGAGTCTTTCAACTCTGCACTCTTGGCTCGCCAAGAGTGGAGAATTATCAACTACCCAGATTCACTAGCCATAAAAATTCTTCTAGCTTAGTATTTTCCTAGTGGCGCTTTCTCTTAGGCAAATCTTGGGTTTTGCCCTAGCTTTACGTGGAGGAGTGTCCTCCATGGGCGGGACCTGATTAGGAAGGGGGTTGGGTGGGTGATTGGGAATGGGGGAAAAGTAAAGGTGTGGGGTGGCCGATGGCTGTCTGAAGGGATTACTTAGATTATTGGTCCCCCTGCTGAAGGGCGAGAAGAAACGAGTGTGGAGGAACTGATCAATCAGGGTGAGGGTTGTTGGAATGAAGGGATGGTTGGGCAAATTTTTGAAGTAGAAACTGCATAGTATGTCCTATTTATCCCTTTGAGCGTGCGTCTTCCTGAGGTTCGCTGCAGATGGGTCTTCAATAAATCGGATGAATATTCTGTCAGGTCAGGGAGATCACGGTATCATCTGGCAAGACAAGAAGCTACAGGTGGGGTGTCATCCTTAATCTAGATTTCCAAGTTCTGGAAGAGATTGTGGCGCCTCATGCATCCCCCACTTGTTAAAAGTTTTGTTTGGCGTTTTGCAAATAATGCTCTCCTTGCTAAGGTGAACTTGCTTGCATGCCATTGTGTGGAGAGTTCAGTTTCTGATATATGTGGCTAGACAGACGAGAGCCTAGGCCACGTCTTCGTTGGATGTGGTTGGACCGTCGAAGTGTGGGAGGAGTTGGGGCTGCTGGGGATCGTGGGAGTGCAAGGGGTGCATGTGAAGGACTGATTTTAGAATGTCTTGAATGAGTTTGGACAGGATATAGCCTGTTTGTGTGCTTATGGCTTTTGGAGCTTGTGGTGGGCAAGAAATGATATATTGTTTTAATGGGAGGGTAATGAACACTATAAGGGTGGCGGGTAGGGCTGGTAGATGTTGCATTGAATTTTTACAAACTCATATGCAACATGTAGTTAATAAGGGAAGTGGGAGTGGACGGCGTTAGAGGGAGGTAAGAGGTTAGACAAAGGTGATTTTTGATGCTACAATTGACACCGGTAGGGGACCAGTAGTGTTGGGGTGTGTTGCTCGGGATGAAAGAGGACTTTCCAGTGGGGAGCTGGGTCTTGTGGCTGGATGGTTACCCTAAGTTGCGGAGATGAAGGCTGCTGAATTTGCTCTGACTCAAGCTTCAGCGAGGGAGGAGGCTGCCTTTGTGTTGGAAGGTGACTCTCAAGGGTTAATGAAGCCAATTAAGAGCAAGAAGGTGGATCGGGCCATCGACTTGAATGTGCTGGATGATATGCTTGATTTGTGGGTGGATCGGGCCATCGACTTGAATGTGTTGGATGATGTGCTTGATTTTTGGAACCATGGGAAAGTACATGATGTGTCCTGGGTGAGAAGATGTGGGAATGGGGTCGCATACTGCATAGCTGAATGGGCTGTGGCTTGTTCTTAGTTGAATGTCTGGGTTAATTCTTCCCCCATGTGGCTTGCGGATGCCTTGGTGCCTTCCTTGATGATGTAATTGTGAGTAGTTGTTTTGATTAATGGGAAGTTTGATTTTGGATTTCAAAAAAAAAAAAGCTTTTTTGGAAAGTTTAGCATATGAGAGGATTAGATGGATATGTGACTATACGAGGGTGGATAGAATTTGGAATGAAGTAATTAGAGACTTACTTAAAGTGACTCCCATTGAGGATAAGATGAGAGAAATTAGACTCAAATGATTTGGTCATGTGAAGCGGAGTGTGGATGATCCAGTGAGAAGATATGAGAGGATTAACATCCCTGAAGGTAGAAAGGGTAGGGGACGACCAAAGAAGAGTTTGGACGGGGTTATAAGAGAGGACTTGAAAGTTGTAGAGTTGACGGAGAACATGGCTTAAGATAGGAAACTATAGCGGATAGGATTAAAGTCTTAGATCACATAGAGATGGCCTAGTAGATGTCAATCGGTTGCAATAGTTTTTTTTGTTTTGTTTTGTGTGTGTGTGTGTGTGTGTGTGTGGTGTTTGTATGCAAGTAGTACGTACATCCTAGAAGAGATATTGGTTGTCTACTTCTATTTGTTTAGGTATAGTACTTTGCTATTTATGTTTTGCATAGTTACTATCACCTGTTTTATTAGTATTTTTTAGTTCATTTCCTACTGTTTATTCTTAGTTTTTTTATTTAAAATGTTTTCACAAAATCTTTTTTCTATAAAATGTTTTCAAAAAGAATTTTTTTTTTTTTGCAAGTTTCTTGGAATCAGCCTCTTTACTGGCAAGAATGCCTGTATATATGAGGTTGCCTACTTCTAGATCTCTCCAAATTTCGTGAAAGTGGGACCCACACGGGGAGGTGGTGGTGGTAGTGTTGTAAACCTGAAATTTGGACTTTTGAGTTTTTTGCTTCCATGCCCACAGTGTTCAAGTTCATGGCAGCACAGTTGTAAATAAAAGCGAGTGTAGATACAGCCCTGTGGCAGAAGATAAAGGGACAGTGCAAATATGAAATTTCGCGTACCGGCAGTGTCGTGGGTTGGACTGGTAGTCATTCATGGAGATTTGTATCGTGATGGTCCCACTGTTTATGGCAGGACTCACTGTCATGTCCCTCTCCTTTTTAGTTACTGTTCTACAGTGAACATGATCCATGGAGGTGGAAGTGTGAGCAGCAAACATGACCTGGTCGGTGACCACCTCTTGTGCAGCAACTGAGATGTGGCGTAAGGCAACAGATGCCTATTGAGCTAGCAACTTTTGTCAGGTTTTTGAAATCTGTCATAACCTATTTTTCAATAAAGCAGTGTGCTAGAGAGTATTACGGTGGCAATGGAGAGTATTATAGTGGGAATGGACGCCACTTTGGATGGAGAGCTATTTTGTTATAAACATGCCTGTGGTGAAATTATCAATGTTACCTTGTCCATTAGGAATCTGGCAAATCCTCCTGCTGTAAGCCACCTAGCTGACTAGAGTTCTCTTGTGCTCAGTCATATTGATAGGGGAAAACGTTGCTTCTAACATGCTATTATAGAGGGATAGATCCTGAAGCGAGCGAAGAGTTGGAAGGCAGAAGGAAGAAAGACATGAATTAGGGGCGAGCAACCACAGCCAGGCAGAGGACGGTTAGATTTGGCGAAAGATCAATACAGTGCCATTCAAGCGAGTATTTGATAGATAGCCATTCTATTTGTAACTATGAGGCTTTGAAAGCGAAAATGAAGATTTGGCAAATGTTTTAGATAGTATAGGAAGTACTTATGACTAGGTATTGTTTTTTGTTGTCCACTTTGAAGAGAGCTGACAGGTCCATGTTTTCAGCATTGGACGTTAATATAACTCTTGCATTATTTATTTTTTTGTGGAGTGCAGAATATGAGTCTTGCATTATGAGACTACATAAAATGTTAATTGACATCCCCAGAATCAATGGCCTCATCAGCAGCCTTTCTGCAATCATAGCAGTTAGGAACTTATTCATCATTTACATTTTTAGATCCCCTCTTGCCCGTGTTGGTAGGCGAGCATCAAGGAAGGTAACATGGAAAAAGGGCAATAATTATCTTATTTTATCCCCCCTTAGTCTAATATGCGTGTGCAAATAACCAAAACAATAGGACAGGGATTTCATTGGTTTTCTCTAGTATGTCTCTATTACGCTCTATTGCTCCTCTTCGATTCTCTTTTAACAAAACTCGGTTTTTCGTGAAGAAAGGGATTGAAGGATTGTCTTCCTCCTACATTTTTTCAGGTTTGGCAGATGTAGTTGGAAGAAGATTTGGCCGTCACAAACTTCCATACAATAAAAACAAGTCATATGTGGGTAGCTTTGCCATGGCAACTGCTGGCTTTATTGCCTCTGTCGGGTAACATACTATTCATAGAAATTTGCTTTGTATGTCATGGATGATTACTGACAGTGAAACGAAACAGGTACATGCACTATTTTTCTCATTTTGGGTTCGTGCAAGAAAGTTGGGATATTGTATTGGGTTTCTTGTGTGTATCAATTGCCACTGCTCTGGTGGAGTCGCTGCCTATAAGCACAACACTTGATGATAATCTGACGGTTCCCATTGCATCATTTCTGATTGGGAGTCTTGTTTTTTGATGTCGAGAGCTATTCATTAGTCTATGATAAGCCTTTCTTAATGTTGTGTCATGTACTCATGAATTTCACCTTTGTACTAACTGTACATTTGAGCATAAAATATGTAGCTGATAATTTTCCCTTTTGCAGATCACAGCAGTCGGTCCTTTAGGAAGAATTCAACAATATTCGTTTAGTTGCAGCATTTTCTTATGTTATGTATTGCATGCTCTTAAACAACCTGCTCGGTCAATGTTAATTCTTCCACTATATATCTCAATTGTTTGATGATCTCTGCCATGGCGCTACTTAGAGCTATTGAGTTTGCTGATAATAATAGAACTGTGAAATTCGAGTCTTGGGAGAGCTTTTCCCTCACCCTTGTGCCTTTTTATTAAGTCAAAGAATCATACAACTCGTACAAGATGTCTTCAGATTTATTTTGCGTTCTCTTGAAATGGACTTTCTGAGGTTCTATTTGTCTGTTTCTTAGCAGTGAGGTTTTACTGAGTTGAGGGATTGGACATATTGAAATATTTGAGGCTCTTTGCTGCACTTTTTGTAGACTTGAAAGGTTCCTCAAATTGCCTGACGAACAGCTGAATAACTTTTGAACTAGTTTGTTGGAAAATTATATGCCTTGAACTATTAACCGCAAAGCATTTGGTGAATCTTAGGGCATCTATAGCTGAGGGACTGCGATCCCTTGGCCTCACCAAAGTTACACCCACCTTCCACCAACTCTTACACAGCATGAGGTCAAAATGCTTTGCTTGCGAGGGGAAAATCTGCGTGCAGTTCTTATAGTGCACAACCGGGCGTATGTAATGGGTTGTACGTCCGGTGTGATCATCAGTAAGAGATATATTTTTTTTTAATGAAAGGTAAGCATGCCAATCCATTGGACCCTTACAGGCGGGAGAGGGGAATGAGACTAACCCACAATACCCAAACTTATAAGCTTGGTTAGTAGTCCTGCGCATCTCTATATCAGATAGAATTGCAAGTCATGAGATTCGACCCATGATCTCCAATTTGGAAGGCTACTTTAATGTTACTTGAGCTAAGAGCTCTTGGCATCGTCAGTAGGATATATGTACTTTGTTTGTTTGCATTACTTTAGTATGGGCAAATTGGCTTGATGGTTCACTCAATTTACTCATAGCACAATATCTATAGTTCGATGCTTGCGGCATGTCAGTTTTGCTTCTTTTAATAATTTTTCGTCCCTTTTAATTTATGCATCATTCGTATGGGTTTTTCCCCTAGACTTTTATATTCAACCAAAGTGTTTCTGTTTTTTCTTTGCTGATAGAACTAAACACTCTTTTTTTAAAAGAAAAATTTTGTTTTTTCCATCTAGCCTTTTATATTGAAGTAAACTCTCTTTTTTAAAAGGTTGATATAACCAAAAACTTTCTCTTTTTTTAAGAAATTTTTGGATCCCTCTAATTATATTATTAATATGAATAGTAGCTCACTTATTAAAAATATTGTATAGTCCACTAATGCCTATTTTTTGCACTCTCGAGTTACACTCACTAAAAATACTATATAATTCACTAACACCTACACATGTACACCTGCTTTCAGCTCACTAAGATATATGGTAAAACTCATTAACATTTGCTCACTAAATATATATTATAGCTCACTAAATGTATATCGTAGCTCATCAAAATATCATACAACAACTCTCTTAAAAAAGACATAGTACATGTGAACAAAACTTATCAAATATATCATAACTCACCAAAACATATAGTATATCTTCTAAAAAGATGAACATAAAGTATTGCCCACTAAATATATATCACAACTCACCAAAAGACATAGTGCAACTCACTAAAAAAATATCATAGCTAAGAACATAAACAAGAATGTGTATGTGCTTGCTAATGTATACAATAAAATATGTTGCTGTTGTTGTTATTGTTATTATTATTAACATTTGACTCACTAATATATATTGTATAACTCACTAACGTATGCTTACTAAATATATATCACATCTCACTAAATGTATATCATATATAGCTCACTAAATGTATATCAAAACTCACCAAAATATTATACAATAGCTTTCTTACAAAAACATAGTACATATGAATAAGACTTATTAAATATATCATAACTTACCTAAAGATATATCATAGCACTTTATAAGATGAACATAAAGTATTGATCACTAAATATATATCATGGCTGACCAAAAGACACAATGCAGCTCACTAAAAAAATATTATTGTTAAGAATATAAGCAATAATGTGTATGTGCACACTAATGTATACAATAAGATATTATTGTAATTATTGTTGTAATTGTTGTTGTTGTTGTCGTTGTTGTTGTTGTTGTTTTTATTATTATTATTATTATTATTATTATTATTATTATTATTATTATTATTATTATTATTATTATTATTACTATGATGATGATGATGATGATGATTATTATTATTATTATTATTATTATTATTGTTATTATTATTATCATCATCATCATCATCA
>JACYFF010031955.1:54528001-54539837 GCA_017589665.1 Selenicereus undatus
TATAAAACTCAGTAAACGTATATCAAATCTCACCAAAATATTATACAATAGCTCTCTTACAAAGACATAATACATATGAACAAGACTTATTAAATATATCGTGACTTATAAGATGAACATAAAGTATTGCTCACCAAATATATATCATAGCTCACAAAAAGACACAGTGTAGCTCACTAAAAAAATATCTGTTGAGAATATAAGCAAGAATGTGTATGTACATGCATTGTATACAACAAGATATATTATTATTATTAGTATTATTATTATTATTATTATTATTATTATTATTATTATCATCATCATCATCATCATCATCATCATCATCATTTGACTCACTGATATATATTGTATAGCTTACTAACATCTGCTCACTAAATGGATATCACAGCTCACCAAATGTATATCATAGTTCACCAAATGTATATTCAGTAACTCTGTTACTAAGGACATAGGGCATATGAATAAAACTTATCAAATATGTCATAACTTACCAAAAGATATATCATAGCACCTCATAAGATGAACATAAAGTATTGCTTACTAAGTATATATCATAACTTACCAAAAGTCCCCGTGCAGCTCTTTGAAAAAATATTATGGCTAAGAATATAAATAAGAATGTGTATGTGTCTGCTAATGTGTACAATAAGATATTATTATTATTATTATTATTATTATTATTATTATTATTATTATTATTATCATTATCATTATTATTATGTATTATGTATTATGTATTATTATTATTATTATTATCATCATCATCATCATCATCATCATCATCATCATTATTATTATTATTATTATTATTATTATTATTATTATTATTATTATTATTATTATTATTATTATTATTCGACTCACTAACATATATTATGCAGCTCACTAACATCTGCTCATCAATATATATCACAGCTCACTAAAGATATGTAACGCCCCCAAAATGCTAATGACTTGATTTACGAAAAATTGCAGTGGAAAACTTAATGATAGAAGACGCTACCACCGTCCTGATAAGGACAAGGCTCACTGAAACCATTTAATCTTGCAACTCATGTTCACAATCACAATATCTATTAAATTGAAATACTCCAAGACCAAAATCCATAATAGTTCAACTTCAATACAATCGACTTAATCATACCATGTGCTAACTCACACTCCATACTACACAAGTATATTGAATATAGATGCAACTTGACCATGAGGTTGATTCCAATATTCATGTTATGCTGAGTCCATTGTGAGCATCTCATGACTTCTAAAAGGGCTTGCTAAATGGAGAAACATGTGATACTTTATCACCTAAAATGAAAAACATGAAAACAATTCGAAAATATGAGCTAAAACTCTGTACATGCATTCATGTATTGTAAAATGAGTTTAGAAATACTGTTGATGGGTACCCACCTTTGCAATTCATTTAGTTCGCAATAACAATGAAAATGAAAGTAATATAAAATTGAATTGCTCATTATTATCTGGATGTGAACCCCTTGCAATGATGTGATCTATACATAGGTGTACGCCTGCAAATCCGATAAAGAGTTGGCCTGAAGCCGTGTAGGTAAATGATGGGCTGACGCCCTATAAATGATAACTGACGGGGTCACAAGTTAAATGACAAATAACTGTATAAACTGATTCATTGATAAACTCATTAAGAGTTGTAACTTGATAAACATGTTCTGCTTTCTGAAGATACAGGCAATGAACGTACCTTGAGTCTTTAAACAAATGTCATCTGACTTGATAAATATGTTCTGACTCAATAACGCTTATGCATAACGAGAAACGATAACTAGGCCTCGACTCTGTTCCATAAATGTCATTGTAGGTATGTGTAGTCACCAAATGATCCTTACTCACATAATTGAGTAAGTAAAAGTATGTGTAATAGAAATTGAGTAATTAAATGGTATGCATAACTTGGGTATTTTAATATAACTTCAAAATTGAATTAATAAAAGTAATTAAATTCGATATAAAGTAAATGAAAGTAAAATAGACCACAGTGAGACAAATGAGATTACAAAGAAAAAGGCCTTGATGGTGACAAATGAGGGAGTGGTTGTGGCCTTTTCTGAGATAGGGTGCTAATGCGGGTTTAAGGCTTGCTGATGTATAGCTTGGTTCAAGAGAACAACGAGTACACTAGATTGGCTTGATAAATACATTTGATACATTCTGAATTGAGTAAGTAATAAAGATTTGAGGCCAAGAGAGATATGTCTTGGTTCAAAATAGCATAAACTCCAATAATTTGGTCTGATAAATAGGATTTCCGAGTCAAAAATTCTCCCCACTTCCCATTTTTCATTCATAAATCTATTATATATAGAATTCCTTCCCAAATGAGTAATTGAACTCAATAGAAGCTATTAAACTCACTAAACTTGGTATTTTCTTTGTAAAATTTATAATTGATTCAAAGCTCATAAACAAGCTCTCAAATTGTATACTTGTCTTCTTCTTTCTCATTAATCAAGCTAAAAGTTCCATGAATATTCATTTCCCCCTTAAATAACCTTGCTTGGCCCAAAATACACAACATGAGTGCATGATCAATCTCACTCAATCTTTATTATTGCTCTTTACACAATTACCCAAAATGCTTCCAAAAATCACCAAACTCAAAATACTCAACCAAAATTCATGAAATCTTATAGAAAATTTGAAAATAATATGAAAAATCTACAATAAAATTTTTGGAACTTTCCTCCAAGTATACGCTACACAAAAATTGCAATAACAGCCCAATTTGCACCAAACAAGTCAATTCACTTCAAAAATTTATAACTTTCACCCTTGATCTCAAATGGAAACCAAAAACCCCAATATGGAAAGATTAATAAGTCTCAAAAAACGTTCATTTAGAACACCAAACATGATTCCCACCTTAGGATTCCCAAAAATGGGGCTAGAACATAAGTATATCAGTTTTGGTCTAACCTGTGTAGTCTTCGTAAAACGACTATAACTTTGTCCACATAACTCGGATTGAGGCGATTCAGAAGAAATTTGAAAGGTAACTCACTGATATATCTACGCGCCAAAAATTTTAATTTTTAGTTGGGTTGATCATTACCAGTTTATTGACAAAGTGTCCCCTGTTTTCTGTCAGTTCATAGCCACATTGTTTTTTCTTTCTCCTCTTTTTTTCACATAAATCCTCACTTGAAATCATTCCAAATCACCAAAAACATCATCATAATCATCAATAAAACTAAAGATTACAAAATCATATACAAAACAATACAAATCCATCACTTCAAACTTAAGTTTGCATGATCACGAACAACCTCAACCCTTGCATGCTTTTAAGCTTAACTAACAATTAAAACATCAAAATAATTCTTATTTATATCAAGATAACATGATCCATAATCAAATCCAACACAAAACCAAGAATCAAAATCAAAATAAACAAGATGGGTGATAAAGTTACTCACTTTGAGCTTGAATATATAATGGAGGTGGTGCTTGGTGGTGATAGGAGTTGGGGATGGTGGCTGGTGGTGTTGGGGGTAGGGGCTCGTGGCTGGAGGTGGCTGGGAGTGGTGGCAGTAGACTGAAACAGCAGTAGGAGGGGCTAGTGGTGGTGCTGCCATGTAGGTTTAGAGGAGAGAGGAAGAGGAAGACTAAGGTTTCTACTTGAATGAAAATGATTTTGAGTTTATCTTGGATACATGGCTAATATTTAAGCATGAAAAGTGATTTAATCCTAATTAATATTAGGCACAAATAATGGTGATTAACTTAATTTAATAACACAAAAATTTTCGGGTCACAATTTGAGCCCAAAATGAATCGGGTCGTAATTCGGGCCCAAATGGATTGGGCCAAACTTAATGAATTTGGGCCCAAATTTTTGCATGGTTAAAATTAAAATTTTGTGACATTATGAAAAATAATTTATCACCTAATCATATTTACTAGGGCTTAACATCGATTCACCAAAAATTGTTACGGTAGATGAAAATCGAATTGCGAAATGGGACCTAAAATGAATTCTCCCAACCGAGATGATTAAATGCTATAAATAAACGTGAAAAATTAATAACATGACTTAATTTAATAAATAAACATAATTTAGGGTCAGGCTATTACAAGATATATCATAGCTCAGTAAATGACCATTTTGAACACATGAAATTATGAAATATAAGATTCCTTAAATACGCAATAATGACATACTTGAAAAAGTTTCAGTTACTTGTGCTCTAACTTTTTGCTGAGCTATTTATATTACTAGTTTTTTACTCGTGCGTTGCACAATGACTATCATTTCTTGATTGGTAAGTATCAGTATCTTGCTATATATATTGTTGTTGGTGCTATACCATACTGAGTTCTATGAACTTGATGGTAGCACAATTTTTTTGACTTTATTTCATATAAAGTCACCTTAATTATATGTACTTGAATTTTTTATATACAGTCTATCTTTTTTAATCTTGGTAGTCAAGAAGTTTTTAATTTTTTTTGGTTTTAAGATATTATGTGATTTGAAGCTGCGTGATTTTTTTTTAAGTTTAAAATGATTTTGTGAAATAACTATATTGACAATGGGAGCAAAGGAAAACCATAGTATTTTGCATAATCTAATGTTGTCTTTCTTAAACTTGGACTTTATTTTTAAAAATGCATCATATGGTAATGTGAAATGTAATGTGTGAAAAGTAGTTCTAATATGAAATGTTCAATAACACATCTGATTTGTCGCCTTCATTTTTTATTAGTCGCCAACTTCCGTTCTCATATTAAGTAACCTGCAAAAGTAACATATATTATACTAAGTTAGATTTTGGTTTTTCATTTGTTCCTAACTACTTGTCATCAACGTTTATTCTTAAATGTATGTAATGATTTTTTACATGCTTATATATTTAGTTAAAAGAATATAAGATAATAATTTTGTATTGATTTTGTACTTGCCTATAGAGAGGTATTTCAATTGTGAACTTCTTGTATATTTCATCTGCCTGGAGTTGCCAGCACAATTTGGAGAAATTTATTAATTGTTATTTTAATCTTCGATTATATTTAATTCTAAGAATCATAATATCATGATCTTTGCATAATTAGAACTAACATTTTGTAGGAGTTTACTAACACTAAAAGATGTATAGGGCGAATTTTTTTTTTTTTTGTGTGGATAATTTGTAGTAGTGAAGTTATTTTCATTGCATACATACCATTGGTATGTTGTTGAACACTTCTTTACAGACAGTGTTTCTTGTGTATCTTTCATAGTGTTCATTATCATGTTTAATGATAAACTTCAAACCCTCCGGTGAAGTCACTCACGATGCTGCAATTTAGTTGTCCATGACTTCATATTGATTTTGGAAGGTAAACTCCAACACATTTAAGTGATTGTCCTTAACTTTTATTTATAGTCATTGTATAGCAAATATGAATACAAAGTTGCCTTCTTTTTAATACGAATGACCACTTTGTTGACAGTAGTAACAAAAAAGACAAATAAGTCTTTGACCTTAATTTTATCTCTTTAGTGTATAATTATTTATAAAAAAATCCAACAAAGAAAAATGAAAAAAATTAAGAAAAGAAGGCAGGGAGATTAGTAGCTGATGAAGAAGTTTTAGTGCAATTTGAATTTAAGAAAACTTTTAACCTTTTTTTTGGGGGGGGGGCGGGACGGGGAGTACTACTAATTTATGAAGTCGATTATGGTCTATTGTGAGAATGTAGACAAACTACTTTTATATATTAATTTACCTAATAAATTTAAATTTAAATTTGCTAAAAGAACCAATTATACTATGTGATTTTTGAGCGCAAAATATAATCTCAAGCAAAATATAAATTGAATAAATCATTGAATTTTTTTTAATATCATGAATGTAAGTTACAAATGTGAAACGAAACTAAATATTGTACCAACTTATAGTAGTCGTAAGCGAACCCACAGTCACATTAAGGTTCTACTGTATTTCATATTATCTAAATCCAATTATGTGACATGCGTAAGTAATCAAGCTTTATAGTATGCGAAATAAGTAGCCCAATTAGCATTTAAGTGTCAGCTCATGATATATTCACTCAAAAGTAAATATATAAAAATAAATATATTTAGATTTAGATGTCCAATATATCCTTATCTCAAGAATAATGTCTAACACAGTTCAATTTTTTTTCTTGGGTGACATCCAAATAATTTCTTTGGTCTATATTTAAGTTTTTTATGAAAAAATTCAATTACTAATTAGTCATAACATATCAGAAAAGTTAGCGTTAAATTGAATTGAAATTGTATTGATAACGTGCATCCATCTTAATTACATGATGGAAGTCTTTTATGTTGCTATCTTACATAGCATTCTTATCTCAAGTGGCACCCTAAATGGTATCCTATGTGGCATCCGTAACCAAAAAAGAATAAAATTACTTAAAAAGAATATATTATTAAAAATATATCTTGATTACTTAAAAAGAATAACATATTTCTTTCCTGTTAGACATTATACAAACGTGTTGTTGTCGTGGTGAGGTTACTTTTGTTTTATCTCTTGCTCTTACTCAACATTGGCATATTTGGCAATTGGATGTTAATGTCTTCCTTAATAGCATTCTCGTAGGAGCTTACATGCAACAACCTCCTAGTGTTCATCCTGATTATCCACATCATGATTGCAAACTCAAAAAGGCTATTTATGGACTCAAGTGAGCTCATGATTTAGATGTAACACATATTATATTACCATATGATTTAGATGTAAGCTAAGGAGGTTTGGATGCTAGGATTTCATTCTCATCCGTAAGTAATACATATTACATTACCATATGAATATTTCATCCAAGAACTACTTTTCACACGTTGCATTTCACATTATCATATGATGCATTTTTAAAATAAAATCCAAGTTTAAGAAAGACAATATTACTGAAAATACTATGGTTTTCCTTTACTCCTTTGCTCCCGCCGTCAATATGGTTATTTTACATAATCATGATCCTTTTAAACTTAAAAAAAAATCATGCAGCGACAAACTACATAATATCTTAAAAAAAAACTGTTCGACTAACAAGATTAAAAAAAATAGACTACACATAAAAAATTCAGGTACATATAATTAAGGTGATTTCATAGGAAATAAAGTTAGAAAAGAGGTGCTGCCATCAAGTTCATAGAACTCAGTATAGTATAGCACCAACAACAACATATACAACAAGATATTGATGCTTATCAAACAAGAACTGATAGCCATCATGCAACGCACGGGTAAAAAAACTAGTGTATTAGAAAGAGAGCATTAGTGACGAAGGTAAATGGTTTAGCATGAAGAATTAATTGGAGATAATAAATCGGAGTTTGACTGGTAAACATGACTGAAAGCTCATAGGTTTATTTCTTTGAAAAAAAGTAATCTATGATAAATGTTAATATAACTGACCCAATGATCGACTCGACCAGAAGAGCTGGTCAATATGTCAAACAGTTGGAGCGGTTAGATTGTAACTGAGCAGGTTGACTTGTTATACCATCAAACTAAATTGCACCATAATGACCTCATCTATCATATTGTCAATTTATATTTATCCTTTCTTAAATTTAAAATTTATTTTAAATTCAAGAAATTTTTGCTCAATCAATTATTCTTTTGGCAGAAAAATGGCACATACGTACAAGAAAACAAGCAATAAAGATTTGGGCTAGGCTTATTTGAAAGTATGCAACAATCCAAAAAGTAATCATAAAAATAAAAAACTCCTTATTCAATGCCATGAATGTTCAATAACACATTAGATTTGTTTTTTTTTGCTATCTATTAGTCGCCAATTTCTGTTCTCAGATTAGGTAACCTGCAAAAGTAATATATATTATACTAAGTTAGGTTTTAGTTTTTTATTTGTTCCTAACTATTTGTCATCAACGATGTGTTGTTAAATGTATGTAATGATTTTTTACATGCTTATACATTTAGTAAAACAATATGAGATAATAATTTTGTATTGATTTAATTTGTACTTACCTATAGAGAGGTATTTCAATTGTGGACTTTTTGTATATTTCTTCTGCATGGAGTTGCCTGCATAAATTTGGAGTAATTTAATTATTATTATTTTAATCTTCGATTATATTTAATTATAAGAATCATAATATGTCATGGTCTTTGCATAATAAGAACTAACATTTTGTAGGAGTTTACTAACTACAAAAGATGTATAGTGCCTTTTTTTGGGGTAATTTGTATTAATGAAGTTATTTTGAGTGCATACATACCATTGGTAAGTTGTTGAACACTTTTTTGTAGACAGTGTTTCTTGTGTATCCTTCATAGTGTTCATTGTCATATTTAATGATAAGCTTCAAACCCTCTGGTAAAGTCACCCGTGATGCTGCAATTTAGTTGTCCATGACTTAATACCAATTTTGGAAGATAAACTCCTACACATTTTAGTGAACGTTCTTGAGTTTTATTTATAGTCATTGCACAGCAAACATGAATAGAAAATTACCTTCTTTTTAATATGAATGACCACTTTGTCTCAGATGAGTGTAAAACAACTCTATGGATTGTAACCTTCATTTTGACATTGAGCAAGAATAAGAATCTTTCGTTTTAGCTAATCAGCACTTGTTAGGACTCATTTTTGTATCTTTCTACAACGAAGAATTATATGGGGACACAAATTTTCTTTTTGATCAAATGACGACACAAACTTAGATGAGATACTACAAAATTAAGTCCCTATTTATAGGAATTGCAAATTAAGATAAACTCTAGAGTAAAATGAGTAATTGTCGAAATAATGAGGTAATTAATTTCAAAAATAATATATAATATAATAATTAAAGGTGAGTATTAAAATGAAATGATGAGGTAATTTAGCAAAGGTTATATAATATTGAAGATGGACATTCAAATAAAATAATAAGGTAATTTACCAATGAGAAAAAATTAGCAAAAGATGAGTTAGCACATGTGAGACCAAATGTAAATTCTTGGGGTCAAGCATGCCAATTAAAACTAATGATCATCACAAAAGGTGCGCTTTTTTCCCCCCCTATAGATTCCTATTGGTTTAATTGTATTCATTACACAAGCATTTATTTCATATGTCCATTGCAGATTATTTCAATAGTTTAACGGTACCTTTAATATTATTTAATAGTGACGATGGTCCTTCCTACTGTTTGACCCATGATTTGAATAAAAATAAAATTTGATTAATTATTCTCGTGCTCAATAAAGCATGAGAAAATTATTGACAGTAGTAACAAAAAGGCAGATAAGTCTTTGGCTTTAATCTTATATCTTTGGTGTATAATTATTTATAAAAAAAACCAGCAAAGAAAAATAAAAAGATTAAAAAAAGAAGAAAGGGAGATTAGTAGCAGATGAAGAATTTTTAGTACAATCTGAATTTTAGGAAAACTTTTAAAGTTCTTTTTTTGGGGGGTGGGGGGGGGGCAATAATAATTTATGAAGTCAATTATGGTCTATTGTGAGAATGTAGACAAACTACTTTTATATATTAATTTACCTATTAAATTTAAATTTAAATTTGTTAAAAGAACTAATTATAGTATGTGATTTTTGAGCGGAAAATATAATCTTAAGTGAAATACAAATTGAATAAATCACTGAAATGTTTTTTTTAATATCATGAATGTAAGTGACAAATGTGAAAAGAAACTAAATATTATACCAACTTAAAGTAGTCGTAAGCGAAACCCACAATCACATTAAGATCCTACTGTATTTTATATCATCTAAATCCAATTATGCAACATGCTTAAGTAATCAAGCTTTACAGTATGCGAAATAAGTAGCTCAATAATCAACATTTAAGTGTCAACTCATGATGTATTCAATCAAAAATAAATATATAAAAATAAATATATTTAGATTTAAATGTCCAATATATACTTACCTCAAGAATAATGTCTAATACACTTCAGTTTTTTTTCTTGGGTAACATCTAAACCATTTCTTTAAGCTAAGCCATTCAAACTCAATGCTCACTTGCTTTAGACTCAGGCCTTCCAGTACCTTGCCTGGTGACTGTTTTATTTTTGTGCGAGAGACTACTATTATATAAAGACCTATATAATATATTATTAAGAGAATAGCTTTTTTTTATAAAAAAGGCAAATAATAAATTGATTTATTATATTATTTTTTTGTTGCAAAAGTAAAGTGAGTCTTGTTTAGTTTTTCCGCTACTAATAACATACTTTTGTTTTCTTAATTAATATCTAACTCACATTTTTTGTTGTATTTACATCATTAAATCATATATATTTTATGATTAAATTTTATTATTAAATAATAGGAAGGTATGTGAGAAGTTACCTCATTAAATAGAATTATTATTGTATTAAATTTACATTCATCATACATAACCTTTTCTTTTTATTTTAAATCTCATATAACATTCTATGTTGTATTTAAGTATCTCACATGGCTATTCACTCCTATGTGGCATCCTACATGGCAAGCTTATGTGTTGCTCATACATGAGTTCAACCCAACTTTATACATATACTAGTGTTATACTCTTGCGATGCAAAGATGTTAGTCAATTTTTGTTTTAATATTATTAGTATAAATAATTAATAAAAATATATTATCGTTAAAGTACATTAACAATTCCTTAATAACATAATTATTGTATTCTTTTTTTTTATTTAAAATCACTTTAAATTGCTTTTGTTTCATATGATAATGATTTAGCATTTACCATTTTTTTTATAATTCTTGGGCACGTCAGACGTCTAATTAATTTGTGATGGATATTATTTAGTAGTTAAATGAAATATATTTTAATTTAAATTAATTGCATAAAAATTATATTACAATCTTATAGATTACTCTACATAAGATATATAAAAAGTCGCTTTTCAATCTTAGATGAATATTCATGTAGGAAACTAATCTAACACAACCTTTATAAAAGTTGTCCTATATATTATTCATAAATTGTCCTATGTGATTAAATTATTATATAGCAATAAGCTCTTACTCATTTACAACGACCTCAAGATCTAACCTTAAATAAATTAATAAGTAGTAACAGTTAAAATTAAGGTAAAATTTGATTTTCTTATCTAATTCTATTATTTTAATATGAAAAATAAAATGAATCAATTTTAAATACAAAAAAAAAACAATTGTTGCACACCAAGTTAAATGTAGGAGGACTTACTCAAAAAATAAAATAAGTTAGGACTTTAAAACCATGCAATAAATAATTAACATGTAATAAAATCTAATTAATAGCATTAATATTGATTAACAAATCTCAACTAACATCCACCAATTACAATTTACCAAGTCATTATTGTGTGTCACATGAGGTGCCACGTGTCATTCATACATTGTTTGTATCAAACTTTTTGCTCCTTTGCTCCCACTGTCAATATGATTATTTCACAAAATCATTCTAAACTTAAAAAAAAATCAAGCAGCGTCAAACCACATAATATCTTTAAAAAAAAAAACTTCTTGACTAACAGGCTTAAAAAAGATAGGTTGCACATCAAAAATTCAAGTACATATAATTAATGTGACTTCATATGAAATAAAATAAGAAAAAAGGTGCTACCATCAAGTCCAGATAACTCAGTATGGTATAGCACCACCAACAATATATAAAGCAAGATACTGATACTTATCAACCAAGAAGTGATTCCTATTGGTTTAATTATATTCATTATGCATACACTTACTTCATATGTCCATTGCATATTATTTCAATAGTTTAACGATACCTTTAATACTATTTAATAGTGATGATGGTCCTTCCTACTATTTGACCCATGATTTGAATAAAAATAAAATTTGATTAATTATTCTCA
>JACYFF010031955.1:54559117-54576164 GCA_017589665.1 Selenicereus undatus
TATATATATATATATATATATATATATATATATAGACACACATACATGTACGTCCATACATACATTTTGCAAATTGGTAGAAGCAAATGATGTATAATGAGAATAGTTTGGCCGAGAGCTACTAGGCTTAACTGTTGACTAGGAAACGTGAAACTTCAGGACATGTTCTTTTCAAAAAAAAAAAATTGTTTTTCTAGGATAAGCATAAATAAGTTTGATAAGTTTAGAAAAATTTAGAAATTTATAATAAGTTTGAGGCAAGTTCTAAATAAATTTAGCAAAGTCCAAAATAAGTTCAAATGAGTTTTAATAAGTTTAGCTTAGATGAGTTCGATAAATATAACTTGAAAAGGAGCACCTGATTGTGATAGATGCATGTACATGACAAAACTAATCAAAAGTTCCAATGGTCAAATCTAAGGGTGAATGAGACCGGGTAGCTAGTGGAATTTTCATGAGTTGGAATCGGACGCAGTTGGAATCAGGTACTAAAATTTGGGACCATTCGCAGAACCGATTCAATTGGGTCCAAAATTTTGGACAAGGTCGGGACCGGGACCAATTCCAGGTACTCAATTCCCAAGTCAAGTTCTATTTATTTTTTTTCATTTTCCCCTAAGAAAATAGAGAGAGGGAGTGATTGAGGGAAATCGAGAATCCTTATCTGAAACCAAATTCCTAAAAGCCAAATTATTAGGCTAAATCAAATATGCAGTGAGCAGTAAAGAAATATTCACATATTCTAAAAGAAACTCAGAGAATTGGAAACAATGTTAATCGCAAACCCACAAATCATCATTACAAAACAAACGAGAAACCTAAAAATTATTTTAATTCACTTGAAATATATTGATAGAAAGAGGTCAAGTTGTCAAAATAATATAAAAACAAATATCTAGTAACCAACAAGACTCATGAGCAGAAGAACCAAAGCTTGAAAGAAGATATCCATGGTGGTCGAGATGCATAAAAAGCAAATCGTGGATAAATTGAAAACCAAAAAGACAAAGGGTTAAACTGGGGTCTTTGAGGATTGAGTCGGAGCATAGAAGATACATCACTTGGGGAATAAGGTCTTACTTTTATATTTTTTATCAAAATTCTTTAAATTTTGACCTGATATTGGATATCGGGTCTAAGTCCAGTTTCAAAACTTCAAGATCTGGTACTCAGTGTTAAGAGAACCAGACTGGACCAGTCAGTTGAATTGGTCCGACCTGGACCCATTCCATAGTCTGGGGCGGAGTACACTGCGAACTGCTGTGGCAATCAAACCGAAAAAAACCGGTCTCAACCGCAAAACCGGCTAATGCAATCAAACCAGCCAAGTTACGGTTGGACTGGATTTTAAAATTGATTGAAAAAAATCACTTGTGCAGTCCTCGCACAGTGATTTTCTCTCAGGTAAAGCGTTCCATTGCGATGGGGAAGCTTACATTATAATCGTCTCATTCAACAATGATGAGAAATTGAAAGAAAATACAGGATCAAAAGTCAAAACTGCAAAGGAACATCATGGCAGAGAAGAGAATGAAAGAAAGAAGATAGAGAAGAAGAGGGGCTGATGTAAGAAGTTGAGCGCAGTGCTTTAAATGTAATCAAACTATAAAAGGGGATGCCCTAGCCCCTACGCATACCTAATGACAGCTGGCTCGCATTTTGAATGCTCTCATGCTCTCACTAAGGGGGTGTTTGGTAACAACAACTTTTTGAGAAAAAATAGCTGTTTGAGAGAATTTTGGCTATTTTGACCAAGTCAAACAGCTAAAGGGTGTTTGGTAAAGAGCTGTTTGCAACAGCTGTTTGGCTTCAAAAAGCTCTTTTTGAAAAAGTTATTCTCATTAGCCTTTTGAGAAGAGCTTTTTGTGGAAATGACATAATTATCCATAAGTTTGGAAAAATTACACACATCCCATTAAAAACTAATTTATAAATAAGGGCATAAATGAGATTTTACCAACATATTGTTTAGAAACAGCTAATTTTTACCAAACACTTTTTCTAAAAACAGCTAATTCAAACAGCTAATATAAACAGCTAATTCAAACAGCTAACAGCTAACAGCTAATACAAACAGCTAACAGCTGTTTACCAAACAGGGCCTAAGCCACTAAGGGCATACTCTTCTCATTGAAAAATATGGATAGAAAAATGAATGAAGTTGGTTAAAATTGATTGAAATGGATTAAAGTTGGTATTTTTTTATTGAAGTGGATTGAAGTAGATTGAAACTTGTTGAAGTTGGAAGAAAATGGTATTTTTTTTCTATATAATGGGTTGAAGTTGGCTATTTTTTTTTTTTAAAGTGAGTTGAAGTTGAAATTTTTTTGGTAGAGTTGGTTGAAATTGAGAAATTGAAATTTATCAATAAAAAGAACATGCCATAAGCCTTTGTTTTGACTTATAGTCTCACATGATGGGCAAGTGATACACTGATGGCCCGGAAAAATTAATGGACCAATATCTTTTTTTTAAGAACAATCAACAGGCCCATTTTCCACATACTCAAAACTCACATCCTTCCATTACAATTGTTTATATGAGTAGAACATATATGATGACTTCTATTAAAAAAAGAAAAAAGAAAAGATGAATTCCTTCTCTAGAAGGATAACAATTTGTAATAAAACTTATTTTGTATACAACTTTCCTTATTAATGTTGTTCTTAGTATTTTATTATGTGGGATGTGAGAAAATATTAGAAAAAATAATAATAGAATAAATTTTGGACTATATACTAGCTACAAATTTTTTCGGGTTTGATCGGTCTAATATGATATGATAACAAAGCGGATCAATCGGTTTAATCCAGTCCTAACAGTCTAACCGGTCGAACCATTGACCCATTACTTCCACTGGGTTAATCACCGGTTCGGTTCTCTTAACATTGTCGGTACCGGACTCGGACATAACCAAGTCCTAAATTTTGAAACCAGTTCCGGAAGCAGTCTAACTATGTCTGGATTCATATTCGCCAAGTCCAAACCATTTTTGAATCCGAAACCAACTACCTAGTTCTTTTGCTCACTCCTCGCATATCTACTTTCCACTGACCCCCCAGGGGGCCAGAACCCCCTCAAGAATGAAAAAAGGGTTGAGAAATGCTCATAATTTGCGACGTTGTCAAACTACTGAAGATCTCATTGTCAGGAAACCCATAAAATTGTTTTCGATCCTCTTTCTCTCAATAAGTCCCCGCATCCCCCCCCCCCCCAAATCCCCTCTCAATAAGCCTTTCGAAGAATGCAAAATTCAGTTCAACTGGAAATTCCCATAGTCAGCCATATGACCAACTGGTTGGCCAATATTGATGAAGTTGCAGCGCTCAATGGTTAGAACAAATTGTTGCCCTTTTAAGTCATATCAATCCAACCTATCTGATTTGATTGTCAATTTGTCATACACTAATGTCACTTCATGTTAGAATAAAGAAGCTGGTTAGATAGTTAGTTAGAGTTAGACAGTTAGTTTGTTATCCAGCTACTAGATTATTAGCATTTTTTCTATTAGTGCTGCTAGGAGCTGACTGACTGTGTATATAAGCAAGTCATGTATCATTCTTTGTTCTCTCTGATGAATGAATCTCAACAATGAAATCCTAGTGAGAAAGTTTCCTCCTTCTCTCTATCATGTTTCTTCTTCAATCTATTCAATCTTCATTCAAGAAATCTTCATTGTCTACTTGGTATCAGAGCCGGAATCTCTGAATTTAGCCTTCTAATTCTCTTTCTTCTTCGATCAATATATTTTGCTTCACCAGATTGATGAAGCTTTTATCAAATCCTGACAAATCTTTCTCTCTCGATTGATTGGCTAGGTTCTCGATTCAATCCAGCTTTCACATCAAGAAATTCATACATTTGTTCCTGATTCTCAGTTTTCTTTCAAAAAAAATATTGCTATCTGTTCTCAATTTCACATCATTTCATATCAAATGGCGACACGCGTATCAGCTGCTAAGGTTGTGATTTCTGTTGAAGATCTTGTTGAAGCACATTTTCTACATCCGAGCGATCATCCAGGTTTGCTTCTTGTATCTACCGTATTTGATGGAAATTATACTACAAAAAAAGTGGCTTTTACCAACAGGGCTTATGTGTTGGTAAAGGTGCTTTTTCTGTTGGTAAAAGTCAATAACAACAGATAATAATCTGTCACAAAACTGTTGCTAAAAAAGCCTGATGGTAAAAATTGTACCAACAGATATGCTCATCTGTTGCAATTTATCTCTAATACCAACATATATTGATATGTAGGTATTGTAATAATTATACCAACAGATGATTTTCTATTGCTAACGTCTTGTTTTACCAACAAATAAGACTGTTGGTTTTGTTCTTCTCCCCACAACACAATCATCTCCAATAGAATCTATCTGTCAGTAATAGTTGTCCTACCTTGCTTGTAGCTATTGTCCAACAAAACAATCTATTGGTGATGTAATTCCCGCCTTTTTAATGATAGGCATATCTGTTGGTGATAATCAAACTATATGTACCTAATTTAATTTCTTTATTTCAACGAACATACGAAAATGGAGAAAATTAAACCTATAGGTACAGTAATTTGACAATATGATAAACTTGCTATAATAAAACAACCAAAATTAACTGCACAGTCAGTAAGATCCTAGATCAATTGGATGTTCATAATTGGAAAGGTACATGACATCTAATGTTTGCTTAATGTTTCAAAGCACCAAAGGAATTGAAAAAAAAAAACACTTGTATGTAGTTCTTACTCATATATTTGCTAAGTCTCAAGGCTAACAAAATATAAGGATTCAACTATATTTCACTCATAATGTTCTTCATCATCTTGATTTTCCTCAATGGTCCCCTCTTCGTATTCTTCACTGCTTGCATTTGGAATCAGGTGTCAGCATCATCGTCCTCCTCGAGTGAAGCAACAAGATTGTCTGATATACCCCTATGAATTGATATGAATTCAAAAATTAATAAAGAAATTTGAATAAAAGAAACTACACACTTCAACAAAGTTAAAAAACCCACATAAAAGATTGATTGTTCTTTCAGGGGAAAAAAAGTTTGAAAATAGTACATGTCTACATACATTTATACATTAGTTATCATTAGCAAGACAAAGTTATGATTCATTCTTCAGGATTAAGGACATTAGAAATCACAAGCTTATCAAATTCAGAGCACAAAATTTTCTCATTTAGGACAAGCTTTTAATTTCTCAAGGACCTAATTTAGTCAAATAACAATATCGATGGAAATGTACTTGTATCCCTACAAGACAATTGTTTTACCTATTCAAACACTTCATGGCTACTAGACAGACACCTTTGGATAAAACATCACACAACCATTCAATCAAAACCAACCAATATAAATAACTATCAACCGTCAACTAATACATTTGATTATGAAATATGAACTAAGGACCAAGAGTAATACTCACATGAGACCACCAAACTAATCCCAATTGAGGTACATAGGTTCTGTTGGCTTTTAATTGCAACAACTATCTGCTATACTGTGCCTGGAGAACAAAATTCCGACCCGACATGGGAGCTTTTCAAATTACAATTGAAAATGATTTACCCCTTTTAAGGATGTTTGATAGTGCTCATTAGCAACAGTGACTGGTGGTAATTTTTACATTTAATGGCAAAAAAATCAGATACTTGCTCTAATCTCACTATATCTCTCATTTTCCGTGAATCTTCTTTAATGATACACATAGATAACATATTATACACCCATCATAGTTCCCCCCTTTTATCAATCAAACACAAACACCAATGACCCCCTTTTTCCTTTGCCCTTGTTAAAATATTCAATAAGATAGGCAACACCAGAAAGAAAGCAAAGCATCTTCAATCTCCCTTTCCTCCCCCTTTTCTCTTTCCTTCTCTTTCTGTCTCTAACCTCTCTCTATCAGGAAAACAAAAAGGCTATCTATCTAATCTTCTGTCATCAAGTCCTCTGTCTAACAATCAATAAACACCACCAAAACTTGTCAAGCTGGTGTTTCTGGGCTCCCTTTAATATGCACTTTAGAATTCAAGCCACAACAAGCTACAAGGGAGATAGGGCAAGTGCACAGTGAATATGAAACTCAGTATGTTAGACAAAGCCTAGACAATATCAGATCTACATATAGCATTCTAAGAATGACTATTGAAGTTGTTATTCAAGATTACAACAGTCAATACACTCCATTTCTACCCAAAACTACTTCAGCACCTTTGATGATGGAGGTAGTCTTATGCCAACAGGTAAACCTCCAAAGTGGATGGGAGGGATGCACACAGAATAGGGGAAAGAGAAAAGAATTACCTATGCTCTGTCTTTGAATGTTTCAAAAAATCCTTGTCTCCAGAAAAAAATGACCCTACAACAATGAGTGATTAAAAGAAACTGAGTTTTACATGTACATACTTTCTGTGACCATGTCTTAGCACAGAGATACTCAACAATGAATAGCATAATCGAACGATGACAAAATGCAGACTTGCTCTTCATTTTAAACCATATAAATGTACACCAATTCATGATCAAGATTCAGGGTAATGAATGCAAAGAAGGAAAGCTACCAAACCAATAATATTAAATCCAATGCTGATGTCTGATTGAAGAGATTAGTGGCAAATGGAAACAAAGTACAAATGTTGTCCTTGATCAATCATGGAAATAGCATATAACAAAGTAGGATAGCTATGAATCCATGTCTAGTTTGCCATATTTTCTAAACACCATACCAATTGACAAGAAAATTAAGAACCCAATTATAAGATCACATTTCTATGTCCCTGCTATTATCCTTTATTTCATCAAAAGTAGAAAATTTAAGAGAATTTCCAAGAGTAACATAATTATCACATCCAAAAAGAACTCAAAACTAAAGGAACACTTAATGAGCCCCAAAATAGATCAATCAAATATAGGAATAAAACTAGCAACTCTAACACTGATCAAGCAACACTGGGATTAACCCATATATATACAGAATTCCTATATTTGTATACAAAAACAAAGAGAAAAAGATACTAAGCTTACAGGAAATTCAACGATCTCTTCAGTCTATATGTCTACTACCACAACTTCGAAATAAAAAAGAATTGTAATTTTGATTAGATTGCCAAACCCAAATCCAGAATTTTCATTCCCAGAAAAATCACACAAAACCAAATTACCTTCCATTCAATCCACAATCAGACATGTAAAGACGAAGAGAAAAATCAAAAACAGAAAAAGAAGAAGGAGAAACAAGTGAAAAGTAGTCTTAGGCCATATAAAGGCGAATGCAAAGAATCAAATTTACCAAATCCCTAAACAAATTAAATAAACTAGAAAAAGCAAGGAATAGCAAAGATAATACCTATAGAAGATGAGGAGGAGGCAAACAGAGTTCAACCCTAGTTTTCGTTGTTCTTCCCCCTCTACCATTCAATCTCTATTTTCGACACCAAACCCTAGCTTTCCTGCCAATGGTGCCAGAAAGGGGCCATAAAGGAAAAAGAGTATGAAAATCAGAAGGTTAGGATAGATCGAGCAACAAGATTAGTTAGGAAATTAGATTGAATAAACAAATGAAAATTGGATTGAACAACCCGGGATAATAGCGCAAGTGAGATGTCGAAGAGCATACCTGTGAAATTGGGAGAGTCGAAAAACAGCAACAATAGTGGCAATCGAGAAATTGAGGGAATTTTTTGGGTCAAGGTAGATTGAGAGACAGGAGAAGCAACTGAGGATAGAACAGGAAGAAGAATCATTCTGCCTGCATTCGAGATGTCGAAGACTTGAGTGTTTAATTATTTTTTTTTTAAGCTTTTGTAAAGGGGCACTAGGTACACAGTCTGTAAATTTTTCTTTTGTTAGTTACTTAATGTTTCCCTTTGGTGTACTTAAGTAATACCAACACAAGGTTTTTTAAGATTATAATGTTGGTAACGTAATCACAATACCAACAGAAATTTACATTATTGGTAATATAGTAGTAATACCAACAGATGAATTTGTATCTGTTGAAAATATTGGGACCTCTCTTTCCCTCCTAAACTCAAAATTTTAATAGCAACAAATAGTCTAGTGTGTTGTAAATACTTACTTTTACCAACATAAATTATGTGTTGTCACTAGACGCCTGTTGGTAAAAGCCGCTTTTTTTTGTAGTGATGATTTTGGTTCATGGAAATGTAATCGCTCTATCATTAAAAGTAAGTTGTATTTTGTTGATGGTAGTCTAACAAAGCCTCAATCTAATTCACCTTATTTGAAAAAATGGATGAATTGTAATAATATGGTGATGTCTTGGATCTTGAATGTTCTGAGTAGGAACATTGCGGATAGCATCATTTATGCTAAGTCTACTAGATAGATGTGGGAAGAATTAGAGGAAAGGTTTGGACAGGTTAATGTATGCAAAATTGTATCAAGTCCAAACGGAAATATGCAATGTAAATCAAGACACAAGTGACGTATCAACCTATTTCACTAAAGTAAAAAGTTTATGGGACGAGTTAGATGATCTTGATGAAGTCCCAGCTTGTACCTGTTCTTCAGCTGAGAAATGCTTAAAAAGCAGAAAAACCAAAAATTCTTTTAGTTCTTGATGGGGTTAAATGATGATTATAATTCAATCAGAGGCGCCATCCTCATGATGCGCGCTTTGCCTTCAATAAGTCAAGTTTATTCTATGTTGAGCCAAGAAGATAAGCAAAGGGGAAAATGTTACAGGTTACATGGCTTTCCACCAAATAGCAGGTGCAAAGGAGAAAGGAGGATAGGTTTTGGTTCAAGTTAATGACGAAGAAAATGAAAATGATTATCAAGGCTCTGGTTCTCAGTTGCCTCAACATGTAGTCCTTGGCTTAACTGCAAAGCAGTATTCACAATTGATTGCTTTCCTCCAAAATGTCCAACTAATCAAGATAGGGTACAATGTTGATGCAATAGTTCAAGGTCCTGATTACAATGACCCTATTTGCCAAATAGTTATTAGCTATTAGCTGTTTGTATTAGTTGTTTGAATTAGTTGTTTCTAGAAAAAGTGTTTAGTAAAATTAGTTGTTTATCGAAGACATACTTGGTAAAATTTCATTGTTGCTCTTTTTATAAAATACTTTTCAATGGAATATGTTTTTTAAAATTAATTGATCATCTTGTTTTATTTTAAAAAAGAATTAATTTTATGTCTCATGTTCAAATGAACTTCGTCCTTGGAACTTTATTTTCTTACTAATTTGAATAATTTGTGTTCATTAGTTATTTTCTATTATTTTCTTTCCCATTTGTGTCTACTTATGTGATGCCTACATCATATAACTCTCTTTTATTATTATTTGCTTCTTTTTTATGAATTGAATTTATATGAACGTAAATCTATATTTTTGTCATGAAATGAAATCTTCAAGGATTTCAAATGATTTAATCTTAAATGAATTTAAATCAAATAAAGCATTATTCGAAACATGACAAATAACCTACCTCAGCTAAAAGCTCATATTCCAAATAACTGAGGGAGAAGAGGGGGGGGGGAGGGTAACCAAATTATCTACAACGTGAGTAACAAAAGTTTGAAATTACATTCAACTACAAAAAGAAACTCTCAACGAAATAAGTTAGAAATATTAATTTATAATATTCTATGCCGTTTAGCCGCCTCCAAACTTCAAGCAATGTTGTCCTGAATAGTTGACATTTCTTGCACTCTTGATATTTCGCCATTATCTGCTATGAGATTGTCGGCTATGTCTGGGAGTGAATCAAGAGGAATAAAATCAGGATCCCATCTATGATTTTAAAAGCTAGAACACGAACTGTACTCCTTATATGATTATGCAACGCAAATGTTGCCAATATGACCCGATTTTGATCTTTGATTGAATATCGAGCCATAGCACACAATATTTTCCATCGAGCCTTCAGAACGCCAAAAGCCCTCTCGATGCAATTATTAAGGAAGAATAAGATCAATTAAAGATTTCTTTATAACCTCGAGGAACTACACCACAAAACTCTAATCAGTGATATCTTATATTTGAATATGGTGTTAAGATTCCCTGTTGATCTAGATAACCTTTATCTGCCAAACAATATTTGCCTAGAAGCAATTAAAAAATGTTATTAAGATGAATTTTATTACATACATGAAGAAAAAAATGGACAAAAATTTAAAATATTACCCGGAGGTGGCATTGAAAATTTGAGTCTTGGATTATTCATTATGGATACCAAGATGCATGAATCATGTGTTGATCCCTCCAACCAGTTAAGACATATATGAATTGTAAATCAAAATCACATACTTCTAACACGTTAATAGTTGGTATCCCTTTTCACCCTCTATAACACATTTGGTCTTCTTCAGGAACGGTAACTGCAATATGTGTTTCATCCAAAGCTTCAATGCAATCCTAATACAGAATATTTATAAATAATTATCACATATTATCTAATGCAAAATAGAAAGATGGATATGGAACATTATCTTACCTTAAAATGAGGCATATATCGATTAGCATTTGCAATTTCCAGTGGGAAGTCCTTGAATTCAGGGTCTCGAGGTTTTTGTATATCCTTACACAAAAGTCATCCATTGCATCCAAAATTTCTCTGAAAATCCTACTAGTCGTTTCACCAAAATGTTGGAAATGCTCTTGTGCATCTCTATTTGACGCACCTTTACTAAGAACATAAACAAATAAGCCCACTTTCTCCAAAATTGACATCCTATCTGAAAGTTGTAATCCATATTTGTTTTCCAAATCCATACATAATTTATGAAAAGTGCACGGATTCATTCTAAACATGTTAAAACACTGTTTCTCATGACCATACAATAATTAATTCACCCATTTTTCTTCGATCATTTATGAAGTCATACAAGGCTCCTTGTATATGTGTTTTAAAAAATAGTCAACATGTCAAAATGAATAAGCCATTGCATCCAACATAGCATCATACCCATCATCATCACTTCTGCTATTACTATCACCATCAAGTTTAATATTATCCCCATTGTTTTCCATATATTGCATATCTTCTTAATCCATGCCTGTAATTTTAAGTTCACAAAAGATTAATATGAATAAATGCATATAACAAGAATCATAGTTCTGACTAGTTTAAGAGTTCACAAAATTAGGCCCTACAATCTTAATAAGCTTACAACCATCATACCTCCAACTTGTGAAAGTTCATAAAATAAGGTCTACAACCATATCACCATCATACTTCCAACAACTTGGAAGTTCACAAAATTAGGCCTACAAGTATCATAATTCCAAGTCTACTAATCAAAATGAGGCCCACAACATACAAAATAGTTAAATCAAGTCTACTAATCAAAACAAGTTCATAACTAAATATATTAGAAGCCTAAAGACACAACCGCATTCATTTCTTACCATAGTTTTAATATAAATAAGCTAGCCATTGAGCTCTTGAATCATCATTTGGCAAACCAAATAAAATCATTCTTTTTTGTGGATCTTTCCCCAGTTCATTGGCAAAGATAAACACTAAAGATAAATATCTTGGCTAATGCATCGGGAACACTAGGAGCTCCATCATGGCCACTCGCATTTTTGTTGTTCATCTCCTTTCTTTGCCTTTTTTCCCTTCTTTCTAGTCTTTCAATTCCTCTTTCCTCTCTCTCAACCTCTCTTGCCCTTTTTTCTGAAATGATAACTTCCAACATAGTATCAAGTTTCTCATACATCATGGTTGCTGACCTCATTCTTTTAGGACCATTGGTTTTTGCACTTTTATTAGGATCTAAGGAAATATTCTCCAATTTCCTTTCACCTTTTCCATTTCCACCTCCATCTAACCCTTGTGAAACAAGTGGAGTAGATATAAGGGAGTCATCGTGCCATAAATCTTACCATGCACTAACCCTAGGGCCTAAAATGCTTATGTCATTGTTCTCAATATTGAAAGGCTGATCTATAGTGTTTTCAGTATGAGGTTGGGAAGGGATATACACCCTATCTTTATCTTCTTCCATAGGAGTAGTAAGGAGATCTATATTTGGGGTAATTATGTCATCACCCCTAGCTACATGGAAGCTAAATAGTTCATCCATTTTACTCTCAAGCTTTAGCTCAATTCCTTTATCTCGAAATTGTTTAAACTTAGCATCTTCCTATAAGATAAAATAAAACAAAAAAAGAACATAACTTACTAGGCTAGGTTCTTTAATCAGTATACCATCAAAATTGCTAAGGTAACCTAAAAAAAAAAAAAACTAACTCATTCTTCTTCAAGCACCATTCATCACTAGCTTTAATAGTCCCTATTTCATGATCCCATCCTAAACTGCTTCTTTCCCTTTTAACTTTTTCCACAAAGCCATCTAACCTTCAACCCATCATGCTTGTGCTTTACTTGCTCTCTAGACCATGCCAAATTATTTTTCTTTTGAAATTTCAGCACTATGTCTCTCCAACATATCCTTTAAGATATGCTATTCTTTCCCTTACTCTTATCAACAAGCTCAATACAAAGATCACAAAAGATGAGAATATTCTCCTTTGACCAACTAGCACGACCAATCTCTTCAACTTCTTAGCTATTTTCTTTTCCTCCTTTTCTAGACGACGCCATCTAAAAATAAATAAATAAATAATAAGAATATACACATATGATATTTATACAAAATAAAAATTCCATCAGATGATCTTTGTAGTTTGTAAAAGAATATAACTTTTTAGTAGCATTCTAAAATTTGCCTGAATTGAACCCATCGCCAATTAACCAGTTGAACAAGATTCGCATCATAAGCCCCACCAATATGAAGGATTATCAACATTTTAGCCTACCATCTATTCTTGAAAGTTCAAGCCACTATGAACAAAAATACGATTATGTGTAAAAACTAACACTTGATTATTAAATGAAGGAAATTACATCATATACAATCATGTTACGACTTGTGTAATTAGATTCAAAAAAGAAAATCTAGATATTCATAAGAACTTATATATCCACACCACTAGCCTTCAACATATTTAACCTTCCACACTCCATTTGTGTATTAACCTATCATTTTGATTCTGTAACAATTGGGGGGGTTCTTCAGTTGCACAACATAAAATTCACAAACCAAAAAGCAAAATAATTTTTCCAAATTATCAGTCCTTGGCCATAAAAATAAATTAGACAACTACATTGGTAAAAGCAACCATTGAGCCCAACACATTCTTGGAGGAAAGGAAGAAAAAGAAGGAATATCTATTATTTTTGATAATAGAATTCCAACAAATACAATAAGGATGTAAAACTACCTCAAAATCAGTATTTCATGAACCAAAAAATGTTGGCAGATGGAGTTGTACACCAAAATAGGAGAAGACGATGTCATCGGCATTGATGGTGTGGCCAACGATGACTAGAGAATACGTGGCGGCTAGTGGCTAGCAGCCGGCGGGTAGCGACGCAATGATAGGAGAGTGTGAGGAAAGAGAGGTGAACCATCAATGTGAAACTGCCTTGGTGAAAGCCAGCGTGAAGTCTGATGGCAAGGGAGAGCAAAGGTTGAATGGCATGACTATAATTTTATGGAACTTGTGGGTAATATAGTAATTTTAACAAAAAGTTGTTTCCAAAAGGCTATTGGGAATAGCCGTTTGAAAAAGAGTTATTTGGGGCTTTCAAACAGCTCTTTACTAAACACCTCTTTAGTTGTTTAACTTGGTCAAAACAGCTAAAGGGGTCCCAAAAAGCTGTTTTTTGCCAAATAGCTAATACAACCAAACACCCCCAATGTTAGTTCAACAACTTTCACATGTTTTACAGATACCAATGATATTAATCATACACAAATATCTTCTATATCTAATTGGGATAGTACATGGATTGTGGACACTGGGCAATGATCACTTGTGCCACGACAAGGATTTGTTTACGAATCTCAGGGCTCTAACTAAGTTCAGTATAACAACTTTACCTAATGGAAAATGTGTATTAATTATTCATGCTGGGACTGTTATCTTGAATCATACCCTGCATTACATGG
Source organism: Selenicereus undatus (assembly GCA_017589665.1). Taxonomy (NCBI): domain Eukaryota; kingdom Viridiplantae; phylum Streptophyta; class Magnoliopsida; order Caryophyllales; family Cactaceae; genus Selenicereus; species Selenicereus undatus. Next base: position 54,573,114 of record JACYFF010031955.1, read on the forward strand.
AGTCCTATATGTTCCCAGTTTCAAGTACAATTTGATGTCAGTTATAAATTGTCCAACCAGTTAAATTGCTATGTTATCTTCATGCAAGCCCCTTCAATGAGGAGGCCATAGATTTTTCGTGAACATTATGTTGGTCTTTATCTGCTTCATACAAGTGTTGTAGCCACTCTAGAACAGTCAAGGATTACAACAACTACAAGACCTTTGGACAATATTAATTCTCAGTTTTTCTTCCCACTTAGTCATAAGTCTATTTGTAATGCTAACATATCTAATAAAGACCCTTGGCATGCTAGACTTGGCCACTTACCATTTACAAAGTTACAACAGTTGCGATTGTTATTCAGTCATGCTTCTATTGATTCAATAAGACAATGTTTGATTTGTTCCAAAGTAAGGCAGCATAGACTTTCATTTCCTCAAAGTCAGATTTATTCTATTCATATATTTGAGCTTGTACACATTGACCTATGGGGGCCATATAGGATTCAAACTTACAATGGCTACAAGTATTTCCTAACTATAGTGGATGACTATAGTAGAACAACATAGACACGCCTTTTGGCTACAAAAAGCAATGCAATGCATTTAATTAAGGCCTTTGTAGAAATGGCTCTTACTTAGTTTAATGCCAAAGTTAAAACAATAAGGTCAGATAATGCCCTGGAATTGGGACTCAGCAAGGAGAACACTGAATATTTGCTGTCCAAAGGCATTATTTATCAAACAAGTTGTGTGGGAACTCCACAATAAAATGGAGTTGTAGAAATAAAACACAAGCGCCTCCTTGAAACCTCAAGGGCATTGTTATTTCATTTTGGATTGCAAATGAAATATTGACGAGAATGTGTATTAATAGCAACATACCTTATAAACAGGTTTCCTTCAAAGGCATGAAGGGCTTAAGCCCATATTAGCTACTATTTAGAGAAGTACCAAGTTATGAACACCTTAGCATGTTTGGGAGTCTTTGCTATACAACTACTCTAAAGGCAGAAAGGGACAAATTTCAAGCTAGAGCAATTCCTTGCATATTTTTAAGGTATTCCTTCGGTTAGAAAGCATATAAGTTTCTTAATCTAGGGACACATCAAGTGCTTACATCAAGGGATTCCACTTTGATAAGCAAGTTCTTCCTTTTCATCTTTGACACAGTACCAATAAGCCTCTATTTTTCCCTCATCACAAGCCCTTTGATGTACATGATTCTGAGAACCACCATGTTCATATACAAGCTACCAATACATTAGATACAGCCTCCATGAAAAGTCCTCAGTTCAATATTTCAAATCATTCTCAAATCCAGATACCACAAGGACATCAGCCTCAATCTTGTCCTACTTAATTACAGGCAGAACATCTATTAGAGGGCATAAGACACCCTTATTTCTGTTAGATTATGTGTGCGGCAGTGTCACAACACAAAACAATCACTCCATAGCCCCATGTTGTCCAAACACTATCAGTACCATTCGTTGTAATGTCACAACAACTTGTGATAACAAATATCTCTTAGTGCTTCAACGTTATTGCATAACTTGGACTCTTATAGTGAGCCATTCGCCTATGAAGAAGCTGCAACAAAACTAGAGTGGCAAAAAGCTATGCAAAAGGATTTTGATGCTCAACAACTAAAAAACACTTGGGATTTGATTGAGTTGCCCCTGGTAAGAGACCTATAGCCTGTAAATGGGTACGGTGTACAAGATAAAGTATAAAGCAAATGTAAGCTTAGAGAGATGCAAGGCTAGGCTAGTGATCAGAGGTTTCACTCAAAAGGAAGGTGTGGATTACACTAAAACATTTTCGCCTGTGGTAAACATGACTAGAATCAGAAGTTTAATTACCATTGCAGTCTAAAAGCAATGACCTATTTACTAGCTAGGTGTCAATAAAGCATTCCTACATGATGATTTAGATGAGGGCATTAACATGAAGCTGCCACTAGGGCTTGTTGTTTCTAACAACATGGTTTGCAAGCTAAAAACATCACTCTATGGCCTTAGGCAAGCTTTAAGACAGTGATATTCCAAACTTTCAAACACACTAAGAGGTCTTGGCTTTGACCATTCCAAGAATGATTATTCTCTGTTTCATAAGCAACAAGGCAACTCTACAGTATTCCTTGTATTATGTAGATGACATTGTCATCATAGGTAACAATCCTAAGAAGATTACAACCTTAGAGGCTTATTTGGATGACAACTTTAAATTCAAGGATTATGGGGAGTTGAATTATTTCCTGGAAATGGAAATTATTAAAGTTTCCAATGGCTTGATTTTGACTCAGAGAACATTTGTCATGGATTTATTAAATGAGTTTCAATGTGACACATTATCATCCACTACGTGTCCCTTGGGACCTCTCTCCAAGACTCTTCTCACTGAAGATACATTAGCTGAAGCTACTAATTATAGAAAATTGGTAGGGAAACTCAATTACCTTACCAACACAAGGCTTGCTATTGCTTTTACAGTGTAATATCTAAGTAGCTTCTTCAAGTTCCTACCAAAGTCTCATATGATAGCAACATTGCATACTCTCAGATACATTAAAAAAGACCCTTCTCAGGGACTGTTTTTCAATGATAAGTCAGTGGCTTCTTTGTCATGTTGGGAGGTAGTCCTATCTCCTAGAAATCAAACAAACAACCCACTATGGCTTCATCATTTGCAGAGCCTGAATACAGATCTATGAGAGCAGTCACTGTAAGCTTTCATGGCTAACTACTGTAACACCCTCAACCCCAAAGCCAGGAGTGTTACCATTTCTTTAAATCCCAGGACAAAACGGACAGAGTTTTTCCTAAAAATTGACCATTTTCTCAGGCTTAAAGCCTTACAATTAATTCCCTGCACTGGAAATAATAGTAAAAACTAACTCAACGGCTACCCGCCGGAGTTCACAGCTCTACGGGTTACCGACCCAGAGCACCACAATCAATGCAGTTCAGTGTTTAAACAAATGAAAAATGAAAGGTACCGCCTTGGCAACTTAGATGGTGGCTCATACGGCCACACAGAGCGACTCTAAATGATATGCAAACCAAG
>JACYFF010031955.1:54576564-54659228 GCA_017589665.1 Selenicereus undatus
CCAATGCTAAGAAATTTATTGATTATATGAGAGCATTGATTTTATAACATTTAACGATTATATATATATGATTATCGATCAAGTTCCTTGAAAATATAATGTTCATCGATTTTAGATGCTTACCGTTTATATAAAGGTTATCGAACGCTTATTGATTATACATGTTTATCGATTACATAAAGTTTAACGATTATACGATGTTTATTGTTTGTATAATGTTTATTGATTTTAGGAAATTTTGGATCATACATAGTTATCGAGTATATTAAGTCTATCGCCTTCATATGTTTATCGATTGTATGCAGCGTACCGATTATATAGTTTATCAATTATATAGTTCATCGATTTTATGAAAAATCGACTATATTTATTGGTAATCCATGGATTATATGAAGTGTATCGAGTATATTTATATCGTATGTCGATTTATGAAGTTGTAAATCGAATATAGTTTATTCATTATAGTAAAAAATTCAGAAATGCTTGTATACATGATTTCCAAATGCTTATTTACATGATTGCTAAGCGTTCCTAATGTTTATTTGGTTAATTGTATACAGTTTATTAATTATAGTCAAGGTTCATAAATGCCTATTTACATGATTGCTCAGCGTTCCTAATGTTTTATTTTGTTAATGGTATATAGTTTATCGATTATAGTCAAGGTTCATAAATGCTTATTTACTTGATTGCTAAGTGTTCCTAATTGTTTTATCGGTCGCCTGTTTCCATCGACAAGTCATTGGTAACGAAATAACCTTAAACTATCGGATTGATCAACCGAATGAGTCAGGTGACCAGTGAATAGGTCGAGGGATAAGGGATCTTTAAAGGTTATTTGTATTTTTAGCTTAACCAACCCAGTACCTCCCTAGAAGTTTACATGTAACTTCAACTTATATGTTTCAAAGCTCTTTATTTGACAGGGAATTCAAAGCTCAGCTCAGTATTTCATTTCTCTGCTAGAAGGCAGAGAATTCAAAGTTCAATATTTCATTTCTCTGCCAGTAGGCAGGGAATTCAAAACTTAGTATTTCATTTCTCTACCAGTAGGTAGAGGATTCAAAGCTCAGTATTTCATTTCTCTGCCAGTAGGCAGAGAACACAAAACTCAGTATTTCATTTCTCTGCTAGAAGGAAGAGAATTCAAAGTTCAATATTTCATTTCTCTGCCAGTAGGCAGGGAATTCAAAACTCAATATTTCATTTCTCTGCCAATAGGCAGAGGATTCAAAGCTCAGTATTTTATTTCTCTGCCAATAAGAAGAGGATTCAAAGTTCAATGTTTCATAATTTTGCCAGTAGGCATAAGTTGAAGTTACATGTTTCATAGCTCTGCTAATGTGCAGTGGAGTCATACGTTATAAAGCCCCATTGATGGGTATAGAAACTTGGTCAAAGGAGACTCCCAGTTCCTATGATGGTTTATAAAGTGTTATACTTTTAATAAACAAGCATGTGAAGTTCAAAGGTCAGTAAATAGTTTACTAATCACATGATGTAGTTATGGTTATCGTTCCATGTTTTCTCACAGAAATTTATTCTTGCATGTGACCGGCTGCTGTGTGGTATAGTAAAATCATCCGTTGAGAGATTGTATCGCATTGAACATGACAGTTGGTCTAGTGTCATCGCTAAAATTAGCTTCGCTAATGTATTGAGCATCACGTATAAAGTTTTAGCAATGGAGAAGCCTTTTGTAATAGATATTTCAGCAAGGGTGTTCATGGGCTCTTAAGCACGTGATATTGCACATTCTTTATTGTATTTTCTCTTTGTAGATGATTCTGGGGGGCCAGCCGACTAGCATTTGCTGTCTAACTAGCCATTGCTCTTACTTTTTGTTTTTAATCTTAGTCTTTTTGACGGGTCTTTTTAAGGATTATGATGTCAATTCTCATTCATTTTATTGCTCTTAAGACTTAATACTGAAGTTTATTGAATACTTGAATTGAAATCCTGAAATAAGGTGATTAATTGTCAAACTGTGCAAAGAATTTGGGATGGAGGAAGTATATATTTTATTTAGGAATTTGGGATGGAGGAAGTATATATTTTATCTACAGGATAAATTTTCTTAGTGTTGATGCTATAGATCCAAATTTACGACACAAGTACAAGAGGAGAAGAGATAAATGGTATTCATAGATCATGTCCACTACTTATATTAGCACATTATATATGCAATAAAGTTTTATTAGTGTTTATCTAATGCAATATATGCAATAAAGTTTTAGTAGTGTTTATCTAATGCTTCTCGATCTACTTGATAAATTTCCAATTTATTTTCACATTTATTAGTCTGAAGTCCTGACATGTCATACGAGTTTTGCTGCGGCTTATTAATTCATTACGCACAAATTAAGATTTTGATCAAATATAATGCTATTGTCAACTATGCCCCTTACTTGTTAAAGTCAAAAAATAATATCTCAATTTGTAAGCATCACATAATTAATTTGCCATCTGACTCACTAGAAAGAAGTCGTCTTGGAACCACAAACAGACAAATCGATCTTTATTTTTCAAGCATCAATTATTACTATTTGTGATTATTTTAATGACATTGTTTTATTAAGTTTATGAGTTCATATGAGTGACTTATGGAAAGTTCATCGAGTATAGCTATTCTTAAGTTTAAACTGTTGGTGCAAATGTTAATTTCTCTCGCATTGCGAGGAGAAAACATACTGTACAATAGGTGAGCCTTTCAAAAGGGGAGAAATTACAAAAGACGGTCATAAGTTATTATTGTATTGAAAATATTCTTTTAGGGGAGGGGGTTATCTACTGGGTGATTATTGCTCATTCCATCTGTCATTGTTGCCCTCCAGGTTTCTAAAGTAAGTCGAAAAGGAGTCATTGCTACCCTAGAAGTAAAATGATGTGCTTGTACGTGAGCTGCAAAGTGTTTTATAATGTAATGATTGTAAATTAAGTTCTTGTGTGCTTGGTTTGCATATCATTTAGAGTCGCTCTGTGTAGCCGTATGAGCCACTATCTAAGTTGCCAAGGCTGTACCTTTCATTTTTCATTTGTTTAAACACTGAACTGCATTGATTGTGGTGCTCCGGGTGGGTAACCCGTAGAGCTGTGAACTCCGGCGAGTGGCCGTTGAGTTAGGTTTTTACTGTTATTTCCAGTGCAGGGAATTAATTGTAAGGCTTTAAGCCTTGAAAAATGGTCAATTTTTAGGGGAAACTCTGTCCGTTTTGTCCTAGGATTTAAAGAAAATGGTAACACTCCTGGCTTTAGGGTTGGGGGTGTTACAACTACACTTCTTTCAGAACTATAGGTTTCTTCTATTCAACCTATACCAGTGAAATGCGATAGTCTGGGTGTCATTTATATTGCTAAAAACTCGATCTTTCATAAACGGACCAAGCATATAAAATTGGACTGCCATTTTGTGAGAGGAAAACTTTATGAAGGTTTGATCTCTTTTTCACATACAAAGACAACTAAACAGTTGGCAGACCTGTTCACAAAGTCTCTTCTTAGTTTGCAACATCACAACCTTCTTGGCAAGTTGGGGGTTTCATCTTGAGGGAGGTGTTAGAATAAACAAGTTGGTTAGACAGTTAGTTAAAGTTAGATAGCTAGTTTGTTATCCAACCCAACTAGACTGTTAGCGTCTTTTCTGTTAGTGCTATGAGGAGCTAACTAGCAATGTATATTAGCAAGTCATGTATCATTCTTCTCTCCAATGAACGAATCCCAATAATAAAATCCTAGTGAGAGAGTCTCCTCCTCTCTATCATGTGTCTTCTTCATTCTATTCAATCTTCATTCAAGAAATCTTCATTGTCAAGACTTCATTTTCTCAAATGACAATTAAATTTATCTCTTCGGTTGTATTCCCATTGAAAAGATTTTCGCACACCTTGACAAACCCGTCCACTCCTCTTTCTTGCCCCTAACCCCCAAAAAAAAAACCAAAAAGAAAGAAAAAAGGGTAAAGGTTCTTGTGACAACCATTTTATACATGCCAAACTATTCCACAAATATGTTGAAAACTGATTAAACAAAAAACCTTTGACCGGGTCTTTTTCTGAAGTTTTTTTTCTGAATTTTGGCACTGTTTGGTTGTTACCTTTTCTTTAAGCATGATCTTAGGAGCTGTAGATTTTTTGCTAGTTGTGGATCAACTTCCCATATTTTCTGCTGTGTTATTTTATTTTTATTTTTTGTTAGCCTATAAATATAGGAACTTATCAGTATTTTTTCTTTACCCCAAAATTAGAATACTTATAGTAATAAAATATCAGCAACTTTTCTTCTCTATTTGTTGTGTTTTGTGCCTGCTCTACTTGTTTCTCTCCTATTTTTATTCTACAAATTGGTGTCAAAGCCATGTTTGGTCCTTTAGGAGATTGGGTGAAACATAGTTTGTAAGAGCTTGAGAAACCGAAGTAAGTATCAGTGAGGCAAACCCAGTTGATAGGAAACCATGGCCAACAACACCAACTCTTCAATGCAACCCCTGATTCCCATATTCAAAGAGGAAAATATCATCTTCGGAGTCTAAAGATCAAGACTATGTTCAAGTCTCAGGAGTTATGGGACTTTGTGAAAATGAGTATGATGAGCCAAATCTGACACTGGCACAACCCAGTCAACAGTTACGGGAGAATCGAAAGAGAGGCACAAAGACTTTGTTTCTTATCCAATCAGCACTGGATGATGAAATTTTCCCTCGAATTGCAGCAGCAACAACCTCTCATAAAGCACGGGAAATTCTAAAGAATGAGTATTGGGGTGACAAGAAGGTAATCACCATAAAACTACAGACACTCAGGCAAGAATTCAAAAATTTAGCCATGAAAGAAAAGGAACCTGTGTAAGAATTTGTTTCTAGGGTGTCTAAAATTGTTAGCCACATGAAAACATATGGTGAGAATGTTGGCAATGAAACAATTATGAGCAAGGTTTTGAGAAGTTTAACCAAAGACTTCGATCACGTTGTTATTGCAATAGAAGAGTATAAGGAGTTATCTAACTACAGTTTTGATGCCCTTATGAGTTCATTGTTAGCGCATGAAACTTTTGTTAATAGGTCTTATTAGAAAGTGGAGGATAAAGCTTTTTAGGTGAAGCGGGAGACATTGGTGGATACTGGTAGTAGTCGTGCTGGTAGCAGTCGTGGCAAAGGTGGATATCGGGGCAGAGGCCATGGAAGAGGCTAAGGAAGAGGTCGTGGTGAAGGAGGCTCAAATGATAAAAGGTAGAACAAAGTGTCACTTCACAGTTGTTATTGCAAAAAACCATAGCACATTTTGGCAAAAGCAAAAGGACGAGGCCAACAACATTCATTCTGTTGAGAGAACAGAGGAAGACAGTAAGCTCTTTATGGTTGTTTGTTCTAAAACAGAGAAGCCTAATGACATTTGATTTCTGAACAGTGGGTGTACCAATCATATGTGGAAGCAGATCTTCATTCAGGGAACTTGATGAGTCCAACAAAAACAAAGGTGACACTGGGGGACAACAGGAAGATTCAAGTTGAAGGCAGAGGTACTGTAAGCATTAGACTAGCAAAGATAACACTAAGATTTTGAAGACGTAATGTTTGTTCCTAATCTATCTCATAATTTGGTTAGCATTGGGCAGTTAATCACTAGTGGGTATTCTATTTTACTTGATAATGGGCATTGTGTCATTAGAGACAAAACCTCTGGCCTTGTTAGTACTAAAGTCCCAATGGCCAAAAATAAAATGCTTCCCCTGGAATTCTCTATGATTGATAGGTATGCTATGGTTGCTAGCTGTGATAATGAGACCAGACTATGGCACTTACATTGTGGACATCTGAATATTAATGTGTTAAAATTGCTAAGTCAAAAGGAGATGGTTTTCGGCTATCGAAACCTGATAATCTCAATTTTTGTGAGGGCTGCATTCATGGGAAGCAAAGTAAAAAACCTTTTCCTGTAGGAAAGGCTTAGAGGGATTTTGAATGTCTTGAATTAGTGATGTATATTTGTGTGGGCCCACAAACACTAAATCTCTTGGTGGAAGTCGATATTTTTTCTTGATTATGGATGATTTCAGTCGTATAAGTTGGGTTTATTTTTTTGAAAACAAATTTGAAGCTTTTGACAGGTTCAAGAAGTTCAAAGCTTAAGCAGAAAGACAAAGTGGTCTTTTGATAAAGACACTATGAACATCGGGGGGAAATTTGCCTCAACTAAGTTCAAAGATTTTTGTGAAGAACATGGAATTTGCAGGGAGCTTACTGTACCTTACACACTAGAACAGAACGATGCAGCCGAATGGAAGAATCGAACTGTAGTGGAGATGGCCAGAAGTATGATGCAAGCAAAAAGTCTTCCTACTTATTTTTGGGCTGAAGCTGTAGCAACAACAGTGTACATTCTGAATCTGTCCCCTACAAGAGTTGTTCGTAATCAAGCACCATTTGAGGCTTGGACAGGTAGAACGTCGATGGTGAGCCACTTAAGAGTTTTTGGTTATATAGCTTATGCTTTGATTAAAACTTATTCTCATGAATTTGATGAAAAGTTTGGGAAATATATTTTTGTCGATTATTCCTCTGAATCTAAAGCATATAAACTATACAATCCTTTTAGTGGCAAGATAACCATTAGTTGGGATATGGTCTTTCAAGATGCTGGAAGCTCGGATTGGGGTGGAGAGCAAATACAACAAGGGATTCCAGTAGAAGTGCCTTTAATTGACAAACCCGAGTCAGCTTCTGCAAGTTCACCTGCAACGTCACCAAACATAAACTTTCTACATGCAGCCTCTGAGGAGCATTCAGCTACTCTTCCACTCAAAAGATCAACAAGAAACAGGAAGCCGAATCCCAGTATGTTGATTATAATACATCTTGCATCTTTGCTTCGCTTATCACATATCCTATTTTCTTTGAAGAAGCTGGGAAGGAGTCTAAGTGGTGTAAAGCTATGGAAGAGGAGCTGCTAGCCATTCAAAAAAACCAAACTTGGGATTTGGTAGATTTACCATAAGGCAAAAATACAATTGGGCTCAAATGGGTATTCAGAACGAAATATCATGCAGATGGGAGCATCAAAAAACATTAGGCAAGGCTTGTTATAAAGGGTTATTCACAACAAGGTATTGATTATGAAGAAACTTTTTCTCCTATTGCTTACTTTGAAATTGTGAGGACATTTTTAGCACTGGCTACTCAATTATCTTGGCTAGTGTACCAATTTGATGTGAAATCTGCATTTTTGAATGGTATTTGGAGGAAGCAGTCTATGTTTCACAGCCTGAAGGTTTTGTGATTAGTGGGGCCAAGAAGATAAAGTCCACAGGTTGAAAAAGGCATTGTATGACTTAAACCAAGCCCCGCGAGCACGGCATTTCAAAATTGATTCTTATTTTCAAGAGAATGGATTTGAATGAAGTATTAATGAGCCCACTCTTTATTTAAAGAGGGGAGGTGAGAATGATTTTTTGGTCGTATGCCTTTATGTTGATGATATGTTTTATATGGGTTCAAGTGAGTTTATTGTTGCCGAATTTAAAGCTTGCATGGTGAAGAAATTTGAGATGTTAGACTTAGGTTTATTGCATTATTTTCTTGGTCTTGTGGTAAAGCAAGGTGGAGATGGAATTTTTATTTCACAAAGAAAATATGGAACTTTTGAAGAAGTTCAACATGGGAAACTGCAAAGGTTGTTGCCACGCCCATGAATGTTATAATGAGAAGTTGGGTCGTTACGATGGTGCTGAATTGGCAAATGCTACATATTTTAGAAGTCTTGTTGGTGGTTTAAATTATTTGACTCATACAAGGCCAGACATTGCTTTCTCTGCTGGAATTGTGTCCAGATTTATGCACATTCAAGCAAGTTTCATCTTGGAGCCGCGGCGAGAATATTGAGATATGTTGCAGGTACACCAGAGCATGGAATTTGGTACTCAAGAGTGTCAAATTTTAGGCTAATTGGCTTTACAGATAGTGATTAGGCTGGAGATATTGATGATAGAAAGAGCACATCAGGATATATGTCCAACCTTGGGTCTGGTGTGATTTCATGTAGTTCAAGGAAGCAGGAAGTGGTGGCTTTATCAACTTTAGAGGCTGAGTACATTCCAACAACTTCATCAGCCTGTCACGCTGCTTAATTGAGAAGAATTCTTTCAAATTTCAATCAAAAGCAAGCCAGTGCAAGCGAAATCTTTTGTGACAATAGGTTGAAATAGCATAACCAAGCAGAACCAAGCACATCAACGTTCGTTATCACTTTATTTGAAGTCTTGTTTCTACTGGAAAGACTGGTCTGAAGGCTTCTAATACAACTGAGCAAGTTGCTAATATTTTTACAAAGTCGCTTCCACAAGCAAAGCATGAGTTCTTCGAAACACGGCTTGGAGTTTGCAATTTTGAATCAAGGGGGAGTGTTGAAAACTTATTCAAACCAAAAAGAAAAAAAAAACAAAAACTTTGGCCAAGTCTTGTTCTGAGGTTTGTTTTCTAAATTCTAGCAATGTTAGGTTGTTACTTTTTCTTTAGACATGATATTAAGGGTCTATTCTTTTCGTGGTTCAATTGCAATTTACCGACATCAACCCATTTCAACTCATTTCAACCTATTTCAACCTACTTCAACCCACTTGAAAAAAAATATACCAACTTCAACCTACCTCAATCTACCTCAACCCACTTCAACCCATGCCTTTCATAAATTTAATAATTTGTAAAGTATCATGCGAGATTTAATCATTTTTGCACCAAAAAAGTTCACTATATTACTTTTTTGTAAATTATTGTACTTTGTAATTTTTATTTTTTTAAAAAAAAAAATTTAATTTTTAATTTTTAATATTTAATTTTTTGTACTTAATTTTTTTGTTTGTTATTTTTTTTTTCTTTTATTTTATTTTAAATTTTTTGTATTTAATTTTTATTTTTTAATTTTTAATTTTTAATTTTATTTTTAATTTTTTGTATTTAATTTTTTTTTTAATTTTTTATATTTCATTTTTTGTTATTTTTTGTTTTTTATTTTTTATTTTTGTATTTTTTAAATTTTTTATCTTTTTAGTTTTATTCCAAACAAAAGCTACAGAAAATTTCAAAAAAATAAAAAATAAAAATAAAAAATAGTAAATACTAAATAAAAAATAAATCAATAAATAAATAAAAAAATATAAAACAAAAAAATATAAAATAAAAAAATATAAAATATAAAATATAAAAAATTAAAAAAAACTAAATACTAAATAAAAAAATAAAAAATAGGAAATAAAAAATTTAAAATAAAAAATAAAAAATAAAAAATAAAAAATAAACAAAAATTCTACAAAATTTTGATAACTTCATAAATTATCACACATTAATTACATTCTCGTTATTTTAACCCACTTCAACCCACTACATAAAAAATATATCAATTTCAACCCACATCAACCTACATCAACCGACTTCAACCTATTACAACCCCCCTTAAAAAAAATATCAACTTTAACCCACCTCAACCTACTTCAACCTTTTATCCACCTAATTTACCCACAAAAAGAACAGACCCTAAGAGTTGCAGATTTTTTGCTAGTTGTGGATCAACTTCTCATATTTTTTACTGTGTTAGTTTTTTTATTAACCTATAAATATACACACTTATCAGTATTTTTTCATTACCCCAAAATTAGAATATTTCTCGCAATAAAACATCAGCAGCTTTTCTTTCCTATTTGCTGTGTTTTGTGCCTCCTCTTCTTGTTTCTCTCCTGTTTTTTATTCTACAAAATAAGACAGGTAGCACTAATTTGCCAATCGACTCACAGCACAACAGCACAGATTACGCTGATTGCATGGAATATTTCTTACCTTGGGTAATGGTCCAAGATGGTATAAATCTCCCCCGTTTGGGATCTGCGGTTCTGTGGGCACCAGGCTTGTCAGGACTACAGCTGGACTTTTAACCCTGCACCCTATTAACCCCCATTGCCCCACCGGCCCAGGAGCACAACAATTTTTTTTGGGGGGGGGGGGGGGGGGCGGATTGCTGGTTTTCTAGTGGATGAGTGCCAAACCAAAATTCCGAGCCATCGGAGAAAGCAATCCTTTTTTTGGGGGGGGGGGGGTCCAAGCGAGAAAGCATCCCATTTGATGATAAAAAAAATGCATCCTCAAAATTTGCAGTTTATCAGTACATGAACAAATGCAAGGCATTACACAACCATTGAATCACAGTATTACATACCCTCCTAGGCTCCCATACCTCGGCATTCAAAAATGGCATACAAAAGTTCATTCACCCTTGTTTTTCACTTCTCTGTTGACACTAAAAAAACTTCATTTGATAATAAACAAAGGCACGTTTAAATACTGCCAGGGAAACAGACAGCATCCCTCAAAGAAAAAGCTCCCTCACCACGTATCTTCTGACAGGTTTAACTTGATGATGCTTAACAGCCATATGCACAAAGAAAACTCAATCGACACATGCAGTCTAAAATTTCCGTTCGCTTGCCAGAAAACCAAATTTAGAACATGTATATATCTACCTGAGAGCCAAACCTCTATTTCCGCCAAACATCTGAGTAAGATGTGAAGTCTCTAATAGCCAACATTTTTCACTCGCCCATCTCATCTGGATTAAACTTCAAGGACTCCCTCCATATGAGCTCCTTGATGTCTTCTTCATCTAAGGCAGACTGCTCAAAATCAAACTGAAATGGGCTTGGACATGTGGGCTCCTCATTAATCTCATGCAAGCTCGCTAAATATGGGTGGTTCAATGCTTCATCAACTGTTAATTGAGTTCATTGAAATGAGAAAGTCTAATTTAGGAACCATCAAAGAAAAGCATCCACTGCTAGCTAGCTAACGGGAATAAAACAGCGTACCAGTTATTCGTTTACTTGGATTGAATACAAGCATTTTCTCAGCCAGATCTAGTGCCACAGAGGACACATTTGGGAACTTCTCCGTGAAAGCTTGCTTTGGGACACGAGGGAGCTGCCTTACATACTTCCTTGCATTATCACTTCTCAAAAATCCAAGATCAGAATCTTCAGGAGAACCTAGTAGCTGCTACGAAGATTTTCAGAAGAAAGAAATTAATCAGAGACAGACATTTTGTATATTAATCCACTCCATAGGTTATGTCATTCAATCTATCAGATTTGTCCTCACATCCATGTTTCCCCCCTGAATGAAAATGAATCAATCAGAATTGTCCTCACAAATCGTTTTCAGATGTGGTTGGCACAGTTGTAACTGTATGATGTTGACTTTTTGCAAAAAGAGTCGTTTACAAACAAGAGTAATAGCAAGAACAGGCACCTCATTTATGAGCTGTAATTGCTGCAAATAGTCCTTGCCAGGAAAAAGAGGTTCCCTTCTTATAATCTCCATCATGATGCAACCAACTGACCAGATATCAATTGCCGCAGTGTACTCTGAGCAATTAAGCAGCAACTCAGGGGCACGATACCACCTAGTTACAACATATTCTGTCATGAAATCTGTCTCCGTAGTGGTCCTTGCAAGCCCAAAGTCACATATCTTCAGGTCACAGTTGGCATTTAGTAGCAAATTGCTTGGTTTCAGGTCACGATGCAACACATTTGCTGAGTGGACATATTTTAGCCCTCGCAAGATTTGGTATAAGAAATACTGCAGTGGAAACAAATTGTCATTTTCATCATCCTATGGCTTCATCCGCATCTTATCATCGAATTGTTAGGGACTTGGGACAAATGTCATAACTTGAGTACAATTATAACACTCAACCAAGAGAGCCCAACTACTAGCAAACAATATAATATAGTAACAAGCCTGTCGGATGGAAATAATCCAAATACAAGAATCCAGAAGAATGGTTAGATAAAGATTCACGAACCCATTGCCTTAAATTTTGTATTCTTTTACAAGGGAAGGCAGATATCATAACCTGCCATCGCTAGGCTGTCACCCAGCCTTGCCTCCGTTCTGAGACCAGATGAAGGCTGAATGCCGAATTCAAGGGAAGAGCAACCAATGAAGATATCCACCCCATTAGAATCTCTCTTCTATATGTCATGCAATCAATTTCTACAAAGCAAGCTAAATTAACCAGAACGTTCCTTGGTTATTAATCACACAGATAATGACTTGGGTATGGTAAGGTTTCTTGATAAGGTTTTACAAAAGATATATGAATAGTAATTGGACTCCTATTTATTATTAAGATAATCTATAGATGTGAGAACATTAAACATGAGCATCCAGCAATTATGTCATCTGGACACCACAAGAACAGACGTCTGCCCCAATAAAGCTTTTTCCCTTTTATGCTGCAAGGTTCAAGTGCTTAGTTATACATATGTCTACTATTGCTTCTTGCAAAAACGGTTCTTGGAGAAGTACCCAAGCATCTTTCAAATTCAATTATATCACAATTTTAGTAGTTGAATTAGCCAGTAAAAAAACATCAAACATCATTATGCACCATGTAAATGCAAGTTCAAAGGCTTACTTGGACAGTGTGGTATGGGAGGTATACTAAGTTATTTAATGGCTCTATTCACTTTGTGTTACTTGCCTGGATCTGCTCAACAATTTTTACAGAAGCCTTAAAATTTAGGTAGAGCTTATAAATGTTTGCTGAAGGTCTGAAACTTTTGGAAGGAGCTTTACTAAAAGTCTGCAGTGGTGTGGTTACTGTATCTAATATGCCCAGTACAGGCTAAGCGCTGAAAACACAAATAGCGAACAAAAGGAACCAGCAAGTTTCAAGATGCCCTTCAGCTGTTATGGCAAAGAAAAGCAACTATTACAATCATTTCTATTAGAAATTTAGTCAACCTCCTAGTAAAATGATTTGTCTACTCTCATATCCCAATGCCAGCTGACATACTAGATGCAAGCAAGGAACCAAAATGCAGCTGCAGTCAAGGTAATAATTACAAAATCACATTTTACCAGTCATGCTGTCACAGGTGTAAACTCTTTAAAGAATAACTAAGGTGTTTTGTTAACCTGAGTCTCCCAAAGTATTGGGCTAACAATGATGTTGTCAGCAAATACACCCAAATATACATTAAATGGTCAAGGAGTCAAAATTTAAGAATCAAATAAAATGTGTCATAGATGCAATAACCACAATAATCATATGAATAAATAAACAAAGCAATGAACAATACAGCAGACACAATGGCTATATCAGCTGATATACAGTAAGTAATGGTCATAACAATAAAGTTTGTGACAATCCACATTTGCAAAGTGGAGTATCACCGTTGAAATGACTTCAAAAACCTGTTGACTATGAGGCAGTTGCATCTTGTGTCTTCCTTGTTTAGATTTCATCCATGCAGACTCTATTTCCTTCACTTCAAGTTCCCACATAACAAACGAGAGTAGGAATTGGCAATCTAATTGCCAATCTCCAACACAAATTCGCAATCTCATTTTCATAATCCCACGAAGCAGTTCCCACATACCTAATGCCTCATTACAGTTGAGCAAATAATTCACTCTAGCTTGTAGCATCCAGCGTAAGAACATATCTATTTGCCCTTGCACATGAATTACAAAATGTCTCTAAAGAATCTAAAGCCTTCTAGCAATTCTAAAGACAAGCTAGAACTCAGGACCAATTTTCCCTAACAAAATGCAATCTCACTACGAACTCTCTGTCGTGAACACTTTGTGAACCAAACTCCAGCGGTTCTGTAGGTTGTCGTCTTTACTATGTTTACAACATCACCTAGCGTATATCCCACCTGACCAAGATTTGGGAAGATCCATACGCAAGAAATTATTAAGTAGAGAGGTAACATCCAAGCAGGTTGCCATTTCTACAAATCAATAAATTGCGTGCCAACATACAAGAAATCAAGGATACCTGGCAGTGATCATCTGTGAGTTCCTGCTTTGAGCGTATAATCTGATGCAGATCAGTATCCATTAATTCATAAACAATGTAGACATCATTGAACTTTTCCTTTTCAGGTGGCCTTATGATGTCCCTTATCTTGATGACCTGCATTTGTGGAGTAAAATACACTGTCAGGATAAGAGTCGACTGAGGAAATTACCATTGGCCTTATTCTCAGGAATGCAAGTTTGAATCCATTATTTCATATATTGGCAATGTATGTGACCCATAAGCTATTTGGAAATCCCAATATCTCCCCAGAATACACATATGAAATTATGAAGTTCAAGAAAAAGAATTAACATAAAAATAGCAGCAGGTTGACAATATTATCTAAACACTGCAAAAGAAAGTAAAACAGATTGTGTGCTAAGCCAAGTTACCCAACCAAATACTAAAATTTCACAGCTAATAGAATTACATTGTCATGGTCCATATGGCAGAGGAGTTTGATCTCACGCAATGTCCTTTTGGCATCAATTCTATTGTTAAAAGCATCTCCGATCTTCTTAATCGCAACCTCTTCATTTGTGTCTGAATTTCTTGCACAGCTGCCACCAATTAAAGAGAAGACAGTCAACAGAGCTATCTATACATGGCTGGGACAGAAGAAATGAGCATAACAACAGATCTGATTGATTTGATCAGAGGGAAACATCGTGAATATAGTAAACTTCAAGAGTAAAAAACATTTCACGTCAGGACAAGATACACTTCACAAGATATCTTGCAGATGGCCTATAGCCACTTCTTCATCATAAGGTGAACAGAAACATCTGAGAATTGGTTTAACCAGCAAGTCCGCAACAACCGCCTCCTAGAGTCTATCCTAACAAAGCAGGGTCAAGGGAGAACTAGATGTAGGTAAACTTGCCCCTATTAGCAAAGTGGTAGTTTTCATGAGACTCAAAGAATATCTTTGGAGAAATGTTTTACAGGAAATGTTTTAGGGGGGGAAAGTTGAAAAAGTTGGAAAGAAAGACAATAGAGGTATGGAGTTAACAGAGCATTAGGAACATGTAAAATAGTAATAAAAATCAGATATGAAATATCGTATACTAAGATAGTAGAGCTTTACAAGTCAGAAATAAAAATAGAGTAACTGCACTGACAGCAAGAACAGTGATTAAAAGTGAACCACTTACATAGATGAAAACTCAGTGCTTAAGAGTACATGCATGTTACAAGCTCGCACAGATGACTAGGCATCTAGTGTCAAAGAAATAGGAGATCCTCAAATAAAGTGTGCAACTCTAATCATAGAAGACCACATACTCCTACCAAGGGTCTTATCCTCAGTAGATGATGGGTAATATCCTTGTCTAGGGACTTCTCCCTAAGTTTACCAACGTCTTCCTGTCCTCTCTTGCAGTTCAATAGGGTAACCTTTTTGTACCTCCTCACTAATGCACTTCTCTTATAAACTAGCATAGTGTCATTTCCAGCATCTCTTACACAATAAGGGCAACTCCACCTTGTTTCTGAACACTTTCCTTTTGTTGGGTTTAAGCGCGTAAGGACCGAAAATTAAGAATGCAACAAGAGACAATAAATAGAACAATAGAACAGATTTTGAGAGAAAAAATAGATTTCCACTGTTTAAGGAATGATCTACAAAAAACTCTCTCCCTGTCAACAAGTACAGACTCCCATACCTATATACGATTCACCTTTCCCACTTCCTTTTCGGATGTGTTACCCTAGCAACCCTTGATCACACCTTTACCTAAGGCCTCTCCTAATTGGCTTTTTATAGCCACTCATCCTTGGTCTCAAACGTGAGGAGAAACCTTGGGCCTCCAAATATTTCACATCTACCCATGTGGAGCATGGGCCCCAAAGCAAAAAAACTTTCCTAATCTTCTTCTTTTATTTTCCTTCTTGATTTTTATCATACTTCCCTAACACATCCTTATTCCATGATTTCCATCTAACCTTGTATGCTCTCATATCCACCGAACCATCTTCACTCTTCATCTTCTATTGCTGCTACCACCATCTTTTGAATGTTTACTATGTACATCCGATAACACCCTATGCTTTGGAGGAGGACTAGTGTGACCATGAAGAAGATTCTCCACCACATATTATGCCATACCTCTATTGTCACATAGAATGCATGAAGCATTCAGTCATTATTGCCAACCCCCATATGCTAAATAATGTCATCATCAATCTCTCACATCCTCATCTGTTGCAAGAACAGAGAAAGGTATCTGAACACTTCACCTTGGCCACACGAGAAGCACCAATGGTGAAGTGCCCATGTGCAATGACCACATCATCATTCGACTTATATGCTAAATACCCTCTCTTGTATTTGCTGAATCTAAAACATTTGTACCCTAGCCTTAGATTAAAAAACTCGAGGCGCACAAAAGCTCAAAGGATCCTGGGCAGCGGGCTTTGGGGCGGAGGTGAAGGCGTTTTAGACATGAGGCACACTTTTTACTCAAAAATGCTAAAAAATCGTGTCCAAACCATATTTTAACAAATAATTTAGATGATAGCATTAAACAAATTATTAGACATCACAGCAGACCATACTATAGTGTCTTATATTGGGTTCATCAATTGTGAAGGCATTTTAGGAAGAAGAGGGGGAAAAAGGAAGGAAACAATATTTGACGGCATATTAGGACGGAAGGACAAAAGGGAAGTATATTCTTTAATCCTTCGTTACATATTATTGGCAGCACCATATTTCCCATTTAGAGAGAGGGAGAGACCAATGTAAAACGGCCACTGGAAAAGTATGGAAAAAGATGGGTCAACTCTGTCTTTATTAGAACACTATACAAGCTTTCAACTACAACCCAACTCTCCATCCAAAAATCAGGATTTCTAAGTTTGGGTTCTTCAACTTAGTCTATACTCAAAGCACTTGCACGCAATTAAATAAGGGTTTTCGTCCAAAATTGACTAATGTAGCAAAGGTAGGTCTCAATCTAAAGGATTTTGTGTTTTTCCATGGTGTGTGCTCCCTTTTCACTCTCTCCAATGATTTTTTTCCATAACGAGCGGGCTTGGGTTATTTTGAGCAGGCAGTCTGAAGCACAAAAAAGTGAGGGCTTCTATAGGCTTAAAGAATGGGTTGGGCTTGACCTCTTGCAAGGTGCAACCAGTTGGGCGTCAAGATATCGTGAGCTAGGCGCCCGGGGCATGCTTTTTTAAACACAATATCATCTTAAAGCTATGACTTCCTCCTTTTTCACAAAATGATATATTGATGTTTTGATGATCATCCCCTAGTATTCTTTCACATCATGAGTCCTCAAAATGAATAGAACACAACATATTTTGCTTATAAGCGAAGCTGAGAAGATTGTCGATGCTTTTTTGGCCCACTACAGTAGGAT
Source organism: Selenicereus undatus (assembly GCA_017589665.1). Classification (NCBI taxonomy): domain Eukaryota; kingdom Viridiplantae; phylum Streptophyta; class Magnoliopsida; order Caryophyllales; family Cactaceae; genus Selenicereus; species Selenicereus undatus. The sequence goes on from JACYFF010031955.1 coordinate 54,593,783, forward strand.
CCATAGATGAAAATGGTTGCCATGATGGGGTTGAGGGCACTTTAGGAATGGGATTGGTTTTTCCAATTTCTTTTCTAACACTTTTTTACAATTTTTATTATAATTTTTGGAGAGTTTTTCCTTAATCATAGCATAGTGTGACACAATAAGGATTTAAGGACTTCTAGATGTCAAAGTCTGAACCTTAAAGGTATTGAAAAAAAATAATATGACTTTAAAGTTGGCTAGAAACTGACCGAACTTTATTTTATACCTATATTGAGGTTCCTACCTTCTTGGAGCTCGGCAGGCCAACAACTAACTTTTAAAATGGGATTATTTTCATCCAATACTCCTAAAGGTCATATTGTTAGCATCCAAACATTTATAACCTTCATTCTCAACTCCACCTTCCAAGTAAGGACTTAGGCGAGGCAAATACTATTACTAGTGTAAAACCATTAAATAGACTCAAAGTTCGGCATGCTCATAGCCAACTATAAAAGTAGGATTACTTTTGTCCAATACCCCCTAACAATTGGATTATTAATGCCCAAAAATCCATGCATAAATCAAATGATTCTCTCTGTCCAAGATCATTGGACTTTGGTAATTTTAATGTTTCAACTTAATGTTAGGGTCAAAGGGATGTCAAGACATCAACTAAGATTTGAGCCATTGCATGCAAAATTTATCTCATATTCACTTGCACACCAAACTAGGTTAATTGACAACCCTTCGGCTTGCAACTTTGAATGCAATGATAATATGGATTGGCAAACATTGAACATTTTCAGAGGAAAAAGAGAAGACACCATCTGATTCTGCAGCAGCTCTATGGCGATATATGTGACAAAAGGGGCACATATGGAGCTGTCCAAACATATTCCAGTTAGACACCCAGCAGTCTGCAATCACATAACTGCAATGGAGCTTCAAGAAATCATTCAATTTACTATAATAGTCTGGAACCTGGATCCAGTGAAGGATTCCATTGTTCTCCCAAAAGAAGAGATCAAAATCACACGGACTGCAAGGTACAATAATTACCCAACAGGCACAATGTATTAGAAACGAGAGCAAGCACATAGATAGCTTAGTTTAAAAAAGCGCGCCTCGCGCACTAAGGCGCGAGGCGACCACTGTGGCGCCTCACAGTGGGTGAGGCAAGGCGAATCCTTTAAGCGCGGTGAGGCATGCGCCTCAGCGTGCCTCAGTTTGAGGCATGAGGTGACCGAAGCAAGGGCTTTGTTGCCCTTAATTGAGAAGTGAAGCTATAGGACAAAGAGGAGAACTTTTGACCATTAAAATCACCAGCTTTGTTAAAATTAACACTTATCTTAGTGTTATATCGCGATTTCGAGCATAATCTCTCATGCAATTGACAAACTCTAAGATTGAAAACCCTAATTTTTGGACTGTTAAGTATGGAGACCTAATGGTGATAAAGGGGGTTGAATGTCCATCTTCATATTGTTCCGGTGGTTGATCTTCACTAGAATAAGTGTAGTGGACTACAATTACCACTTACCAGCTCCTAGTAACTTTCTTCTTCCAAGGTGGGGGGTAGGGGGTCATTAGAAGTCTAGATCGAAAGGGGCTAGATTAGAATTTGTGCATATTATTTCCTTTTTCATTCATACTTTTATTTAGTACAGATTTCCTGTACTCATTTGGGAACAATCTATCTGCTGAGTACATTTTGGGCATTTCTATGTAATGTGCGCGATGCGTGCGCCTTCGCCTCCATGATGCGTGCGCCTTTGCCTCAAGGCTCACGCTTCGCGCCTCGGAACTCTTTGCGCCTTAGTGCGCCTCGCGCCTTCAAGAAATCATTCAAGTTACTACAATAGTCTGGAACCTGGACCCAGTGAAGGATTACATTGTTCTCCAAAAAGAAGAGATCAAAATCACACAGACTGCAAGGTAAAATAATTACCCAACAGGCACAATGTATTAGAAACGAGAGCAAGCACATAGATAGAATCCCTGAATAGATCATTGAAAAATAGTCCAAACTTGTCCTCTAAAATGAGAACCGTTCAAACATGTCCAATCACTCTCCATTGACAAGATAATCCAGATTTTCGAATTTCCATAATAATTTCAAGTATCTATAACAGCAATTGACCGACATGGTGCCAGATGAAACTTAACTAAAGCACCAGTAAGGGGGCAGTTACATGGCCCACTTAGCACTTGCAATTCCGAGTAAGAGAAAAGTGACCATTCTTTAGCACCCACTTAGTTAAATCATTTGCATCAAAATGAAAAACCACTAGGATTTGAAGAAATCAGATATGAACCCTTGTTAATTTAATTCTTCTTAGTAAAAATATAAACACAAAGCAGAGCAAAAATTTTACCTAAACAGCAGTATTATTGACTGCTGAAGTTGCACTACTTGTGCTCGCCAGCACATAGCCCAGATTTTGCATTGAATCATCGATACGTTAAACACCCCCTCCCAACCCAACCAAACCCCCCCCCCCCAAAAAACATATTAGGAAAGTGTATAATATCTTCAATATATTATGTAAATATATTTTCTAGTCTTAAGTCTTGTAGTTTGGCTTATCTACACTACCTCATACATGTGGCTAGTAGGGCTAGGGTTTTAGAGAAGCTTGTATACATTTATATGTTGTTTTTGGCATATCAATAACAGCAGTAGTAAAAGAGCCACGGTTGTGAGCTCCCAAAAATTCCATCTTTCACAAATTCTTTATAGTATCAGAGCACCATTGAAACATACCCAAAACCTTAACTATGGGAGACGGAACACCACCAAAACGGTTTATTATTGACCCTCAATCACCATATTACTTACACCCGTCAAAGGGACCCGGGGTTCTAATAACCGGCAGTAATCTTCAATGGTAAAAACTACGATCTTTCAGAAAAGGCCGTATGTACGGCATTAAAAGCAAAGAACAAACTCGTCTTTGTTGATGGGTCTCTGACTAAACCCACGGTAAAGGATGATGATACATCCGAGCTACAAGCTTGGGAGATGGCGAACTTGATGGTTTCGTCATGGATACTCAATGTCATTGAGCCAAAGCTTCGAACTAGCGTAGCTTACAACGACTCGCCTAAAGCTATGTGCGATACGTTGAAGAGAAGGTACGGCATCGCCAACATACCAAAAGTACACCAGTTGAAGACAAGCATAGCGAATTGCAAGCAAGGGGGGTTGAGTGTGGTGGAGTTCTACTCCAAAATTTCTGACTTGTGGATAGAGCTTGAAAGCCATGACAAAATACCCATGTGTACTTGTACCAGTTGTAAATGCGAAGCCGGCAATAAGATGGTGAAGAAGTATGAGCAAGAGAAGGCACATCAATTTTTGATGGGCCTCCACGATGATATGTACTCGTCGATAATGAGCCAAATTCCCGCCATCGATCCGCTGCCCTCTCTGGATCGTATCTTCAACATGATAGTCCAGGAAGAAAATCACAAAAGTGTGATGCTTGGACGGGAAGACATGAACGAGAACGTTGCAGCCTTTGCCGTAATGCATGGAGACCGAGCCAAGGGAGCCATAACTGAAAGAGGGAGCTGCACTCACTATGGGCGGTATGGACACGAGGAGAGCGCCTGTTACGAGATTATTGGTTACCCACGTGGGTGGGGCAACCGCAACAGAGGAAGGGGTCGAGCGAGAGGAGGCAGAGAAGGACGAACGATTAGCGGCCGTGGATGTGGAACTGGCAGAGAAGCTCCGTATGCTGCCGGAACAGCTGACCATTACGGGGCTGCAGGAAGTGGCTTCAAAGAGGCCGGCCATGGCGCGCTGGCGGGGTTGAGTCTAGAACAGATACAAAAACTGTTAACTCTCATTGAACCAACTAGAGCCGGGTATGAAGCTCTATCAGGTAATGTTGCTTGGATTTTTTATACCAGTGCGTCGAGGCATATGACGAGTAATGTGAAATTGCTTAGACAAGTTGAGAGTATTACACCGGTGGTTGTTGAATTACCCAACGGGTTGATTCAAGTGGCAAAAGTCTAGGGAAAGACGACGTTGAGTTCAAGTGTGACGTTGAACAAAGTTTTATACGTTCCGAACTTCCATTGCAATTTAGTCTCTGTTGCTCAACTATGTAAAGAATTACGTTGCATTGTGACATTTACTGATGAACTATATATGATACAGGACAGCATCTCGAGGAACCTGACTGGAGTGAGGAACCTGACTGGAGTGGGTGAACTGAGAGGAGGGGTTTACCGCTTCAACAGGACGGAAACTGAGAAGGTACAAGCTAATGCAGTGGGCTCTCACAGTCTATGGCATAATCGTCTAGGGCACCCATCAAGCCAAGTGCTCTCTATGTTTTCTAAAGATTTTAATATAGGTGATTCTTCTAAGGAAAATGGTTTGATTGCTTGTGATGTATGCCTCCGTGCAAAACAAACTCGAACTCAGTTTAATCTTAGTGAAAATAATGCAAGTGAACTATTTGAAGTTATACATTGTGATATTTGGGGTTCGTATAAGGTACCCTCTTTTTGTGGTGCACATTATTTTCTCACCATCGTTGACGATGCTAGTAGAGTTGTTGGATATATTTGATGAGGGAGAAAAGTGAAGTAGGAAACATTTTGCAAAGCTTTATCACTATGGTGCAAAATCAATTTGAAAGAAAGGTGAAGATTGTACGTAGTGATAATGGCTTGGAATTCAAGTCTAAACCAATGCTCAAATATTACTCAAAAAAGCATTCTTCAACAGACTAACTGTGTGGACACGCCTCAACAGAATGGTAGGGTAGAACGGAAACATCGCCACATATTAAACGTGGCTAGAGCACTTCGGTTTCAAGCCAATTTGCCTTTGAATTTTCGGAGTGAGTGTGCTTTAACTGCCCCCTATCTTATTAACCGAACACCAAGTAAGCTACTGAAAGGGAAAACCCCATACGAAGTATTGTTTGGAGTAAAGCCTAAGTATGATCATGTAAAGGTATTTGGTAGTTTGTGCTTTGCATCATGTAGACCGAAACCAAAAGATAAGTTTGCCTCTCGAAGTCGGAAATGCGTGTTTTTGGGCTACCCATATGGTAAGAAGGGTTGGAAGTTATGTGATCTGGAAACTAACGAAATCTTCGTAAGTCGAGATGTGGAATTTTATGAAAATATATTCCCATTTTCAATCATAAGCAGTGGGAAGCAACAGCAGCCCAATAACATTGGGTCACAAGTGCCATTGGGTTTTGAAAATATTGGACATGGAGAGTCCATCAATCCACTTGATGCAATTGAGAGAGTCGATCCAAGTTGTGAGGAAGTCAGCCACAGGGATCTGAGCCACGATCGGTCAGTCTGAATTCAAACCCAAACGCGTCTCCAGGCCACCACTTGGACCTGGCTGCTTGCGAGGCTGGGCCCAGCTCAGCTGAACCGGTTGAGCCTGGCCCATCCACGCCTTTTGTAGTAAGGGGGAGTTCTATTGAGACCGCGCCCAATCCTGAGCTTGAAGTAAGGGGGAGCAGCCCACCAAAAATGGGTCACACCACCGCCAGCCCAGTGGATAACGTCGTCAAACCAGCACCAAGACCAACCCGACAACGACCCAGCCCATCACACCTTGAAGACTATGTGTGCTATGGAGCCCGTGTTCACGACCCCTCTTCTCAAGAAAATCCACTGCCTTAAGGTTCCTCAAGTACGCCGTATCCATTAGTTAGTTATATCTCATGCAATCGTTTTTCTAACTCACACAAGACTTTCCTTTCAGCCATTACAAAAATTACCGAGCCCAAGTACTATCATGAAGCTGCAAAGGATGAACGATGGCGTCAAGCCATGGGTGAGGAGATTCGAGCACACTGGAAGAAAATCAAACCTGGACTATTCAAGATTTACCTCCCAAGAAGAAACCTATAAGTTGTAAGTGGGTTTACAAGGTGAAGTACAAGTCAGACGAAACTATTAAGCGTTTCAAAGCTCGCCTAGTGGTTCGCGGTGATCATCAGTTGGAAGGACTCGATTTCAATGAGACGTTTGCTCCAGTGGCAAAAATGGCAAGCATAAGGGTACTGTTGTCAATTGCAGTGGCAAAAGGATGGAAATTACACCAGATGGACGTCAACAATGCTTTTTTGCATGGTGATCTGCATGAAGAAGTATATATGCGACTGCCTCCAGGTTTCACTATCTCCTCACCAAACAAGGTCTGCCTACTTCGCAAATCTCTATATGGTCTCAGATAGGCTTCACGCCAATGGTTCGCGAAACTGTCCTCCAAGCTGTGTGAGTATGGCTTTATAAGATCATATGCTGACTATTCTCTATTTACCTATTGTAAAGGGACTACATTTCTGGCACTCTTGGTTTACGTTGATGATATTATCCTTGCTAGAAACGATACCCGAGCATGCAAGGAGTTTAAGGAGTATCTCAACTCCTGTTTCCGCATAAAGGATCTTGGCACCCTTAAATATTTTCTGGGTATCGAAGTGGCTAGAGGGCCTCTTGGGTTGTTCCTGTGTCACCGAAAATATGCTTTTGAGATTGTAGACGAGTGCAGATTATTAGGAAGCAAACCGATGGAGTTTCCCGTTGAAGAAAATCACAAACTGGCACTCATCACAGGTAAGGACCTGGACGATCCTACCCGTTATCGTCGGCAAGTTGGACGTCTAATTTATCTCACCATCACACGTCCTGAATTAAGTTATGACGTCCATATACTGTCACAGTTCATGCAAAACCCAAAAGCTGCTCATAGGGATGCCGTTCGTCGAGTGTTGCGCTATCTAAAAGCGACACCAGGTTATGGGATTCTCTTACGGTCTGGGAGCTCGCTTGATGTACATGCATTCTGTGTTGCTGATTGGGGTGCTTGTCCACTCACGCGTTGTTCTTTCACAGGGTATTTAGTGACTCTTGGTGGATCTCCAGTTTCCTGGAAGACTAAAAAGCAGGCCACAATTTCTCGTTCCTCTGCTGAAGCAGAATACCGATCCATGGCCTCTGCTACCAATGAAATGATATGGCTCAAGTCCATATTGGGGTCATTGGGTATTTTTCATACCATACCAATGCGCTTGTATTGTGATAGCCAGGCAGCTCTTTATATTGCCAAAAATCCTGTTTTTCACAAGAGAACCAAACATATGGAGCTCAACTGTTATTTCGTTCGCGAAAAATTAGAATCAGGTGATCTGGCATTTTTCTACCTGACATCTAAGGAGCAGCCCGCTGACATCTTTACTAAAGCCTTGGGAAAGAAACAATTTGTGTATCTTCGGGGCAATCTGGACATGATCAATCCTCATGCTCCACCTTGAGGGGGAGTATTAGGAAAGTGTATAATATATTCAATATATTATGTAAATATATTTTCTAGTCTTAAGTCTTGTAGTTTGGCTTATCTGCACTACCTCATACATGCGGCTAGTAGGGCTAGGGTTTTGGAGAAGCTTGTATATATTTATATGTTGTTTTTGGCATATCAATAACAGCAGTAGTAAAAGAGCCACGGTTGTGAGCTCCCAAAAATTCCATCTTTCACAAATTCTTTAAAAAAAGAAAGAAAGAAAAGCCCACATATGATCCTAAGGCGCGATCTTGTTAGAACTCAAAAGCAAGCAAAATTGAAGCAGCAAAGAAAGCACGGGTGAATCCCAATTGAATAAAGCTTATGCGAAGAGCAAGAGAACTACCAAACAATGCCATAAGCGCCGCGACCAACGGGCTGAATAGGGGGCGTATACATGGAGGAGACTTCGAAAAGGTTGCCCAGAATGTTGTACAAAGTGTATCGTCCTCCATAGGTCGGAACTCCCCGGACAGCAATCCCCTTTGCTTCGTTCTCCATCTCTCTCTCTCTCTTTCTCTCTCTCTCTCGGTGTGCTCGGAGCGGTGTCCGAAACTACAATTTAGGAGCAAAAAGGATCCGGACTAAAGTTTGTGAGCAACACGGAGTGTGGAAGGGCTTATGACTTCGGCTCTCTTTCAAGTTTGGAATTTGAATACAACGCCCATTCAAAATTCAGAATATGTCTACTTGCAAATTTGATCTGACAATTATTTTAAACTGTGCATTCTAGCAAAATAGAAACAATAAACACTTTAAATACACCACCAAAATTAATATTAAATTTTCCCAACATGATCTGATGTAATTACATAAAAAAAATATTATCATTAAATTAGAACTTTCAATGATAAAAAAATTAAAATGAATCAATCACAATATTCAATATATTTTTAGTGTATTTTTTATTGGTGTAAATATAAAGTTTCTGTAACAAAAGGTTGGATATTTGAGGCTAATAATCCCAATATAAAATGGCATTAGCTAAAAAGGTTACACATATTATACTAATATTTAAAAATATATTAAACCCATTACAGTATAAGGGTATTATGAATTTCATTTAAAAAGGTGAAAATGAAACAAAGGAGTTCTTCAAAATTAGGCATTTTTTTAATGACAATTCTCTAACGGGCCGTTTGGTTCAATATTTTTTTCATCTATGTATGGACTTAAATTCATTAATTTCCATACTGATGTTTGGTTCTTTTTTTTTTTTGCAATCGCATTCCTATAATATCACTCAAACCTTTATATACGTGTTTGAGTAAAGACCCCTCCTTCTCTAGTTTATATGAACTCATATGCTGGAATAAAATTTTCTACTTTATGAGTTGAACCAAACAAGTGATATTAGAGATCAAAAACCATTCTCATATCTTCCTCGTTTCGTTCTTAATTCCATTCCTTTCTAATTTTTAATTGAATACAATCTACCAATGAGCCAAGATTGAGCCATATTCTTCGACTTACAACTAGGGTAGGGCAAAACAACCTAACATGTCACTAGAGTAGTGGACCAAATGCAATAGTGCCCAACGTCCAATGTGGAGGTTTGCAAGGAAACTCTTCCATTTTTTATGCTAGATTGACCTACCAAGGTGCATCCAATGCATCTAAAGGGAAACTACCATCACCACTTGTAACTGAGATACAACTTGTTCCTAGTTATATTAATTATGATAAGATGGAAAGGAGACTTAATACTAACATGAAGAGGATGTTCAGTGCTAAAATGGAAAGATGATGAGACCAATGAATGAACAATTTCCCTAGTTGGCCATGCCAGCTAGTGAACGTGACAATTATCCAAGGCAAATCCGAGGCAAACCCTAGAGTATGCCTCATTTCCTCACCTAACCCAAAGGACTTTAATGATGTAAGGAAAACGAATACTCTTGGATCAAATAGGAAAATTTATATCCATGTTTATTCCTCTTCTCGTGGTCCACTCTCTCTTTTGCACAATGGAGAGCATGGGGAGGATGACTTTCTGTTATATTGGTCCATCTCCTCCCAAGGCCACTTCTGCACGGTTTCTCAAACCTATTCATGTATTCCAACTCGACGGAAAGAAATATCAAACCCATGTTGATGAGATTAAAGATACCTTGTAAATTAAAATCAACATCCCTTTAATTGATCTTATATAGCAGATGCCACCATATACTCAGTTTTTCTCAAGGATCTTTGTATAAAAAAGAAGGCCACAATGTAAGACCCCCCCCCCAAAAAAAAACTAGTCTTATTTGATCAACCACTCCATGGTCAATCAAACAAAGTTTGGGCAATGAAAGTCTTAAATAATTAGGGAATATTACTGCTACTTTTTAGAGGAAATAAGACATTTTAAATTAATTTAAGAAAAACATGTAAAATAATTATGGGATTTACGTATATAAAGTATCTAAGTAAAATTTTACAGCATGCCAAAGCTATGCTTTATGGCCCTAGCTAATTCATGTTTTTGGTAGGGGGCTATAAGAGCCCAAAAATAAATGTCGAAGGTCAAGTTCAAGCAAGAGCCCTATGATTTATAACATTTTTCCCTTTGTCCTTTTTCATGCTCTTGCTTGACTTGTAATGCATTGTCTAAAAAGAGAGGAAAAGTTTTCTAAAATTAGTATAAGTATGTTATCCTTGTTCAACAATCAAAACTAAATACGTAAATGACTTATTGGTCAACTTTAATTCAAACAATTCAGGAATATATTTTGTAGTAAAAATAAAATTCATGCATAAAAATTTTTGGCTAACTTTGACTCCCTCTGTTTATCTCACATAACTTGTGTAGGCCCCCATATTGTAAATTCTCGAGCGGTGCACCTTTTAATAAAATTCATGCATAGTTTTCCTTTTAATTTCTCATATAATCACTCATGTATGAACATTTGTACAGATAAACATAATAATGGATTGGTTGGCTATAAAGAAAACATAAAACATGAATCTTAGTTTCACTTTAAAAGGGTGCAAGCAATGTAGACACATTGGGCCTGAGAGCAATCCAACTTGTTCATATAATTAATATTTGGACTCATAATTCCCATACATATTCAATCATTCTTAAATCCCACCATTTGGAATCCAAGCACTCAAATAATGAAATACTTTTCCTTAATTATTTTGTGCAGTTGTACATACTCAACAATGTCCACACTCTACACACCACTCACAAAAGTTCATATCCCTTCTAGCATGCAATTCAAAAGCTCAATTAAGCAAAACAATGAGTTTAATTCACTAGTCTTGATCAACCATATTGACGAATATTGCAACAAGATTTTCTATTTGGTTCTCCACATAACTTTGACCGTTTTGTGCAAAATAAATATATTTTGGTTATCTTATTTGTAATTAAACATTTATAAATCTTAGCTATGCCTTATATGATTTCCTTTAAATTCTTTATCATTTATTTGGAAATCATATGGCAAATTAGTTATTTATCTTTTTTAATTAGGTTTTAGGTTGTACAAATTGCTCTCTCCTTTTCAGTTCATTTAATCATTCTTAAGTTCATTTAAATATCTCATACTCCAAGATCATAAAACCATAACTCTCATATAACTACTTACGAAAGAAATGTTGGTTCCATTCCTTATTTTACATCATTTAGAATATCTAAGTCAAGATGTTCGCCTACTATTGCTTGTATCATTTATTCTAGGTTGCAACTCAACTTAACTCCTTTTTTTACAGGTCTGTAAGATAATGCAAGTATTAAAAACAAAGTATAGAAAATACAGAGGATGTCCTAACAACTACATTAAAAACACCACCATCCTTTGGCTCAATTATAGCCTACATATACTATAGCCACAAAGTTTACATTCGACAATGTCATCACTACATGCTCCTCAGATGTTGTCTTTTGAAGTTGTGGTTGATGACCTTTGCTACTTGGCTGAATATGGTTGCAAACGTGCTGTATCCATATCTTGAATCTCTTGCCTAGTTTTGAATCCTCCCTACACCAATCAATTGAGTAAGAGGTAAAAATGATAAATCATATCTTGCTCCGACCTTCACACGTCTCTTACGCTGCCATGACTAATGGTTCTTCCTCCTATGCAACTTCCTCCCTATTGGACTGTTTCAAACTTGTGTAGAAAATTGCAAGGCACTGGTTACATCATCCGCTTAACATGCTGAGTTTGTTTTGTGAACAATTGAGTCTTCCGTGGTGGCCATGGTTAGAGAATCTTCCATGGTAGACTCGAGACCTTTATCAACCTCTGATAAGTGCTGATATGCCAAACTATCGCTATCCCTTGGTCGAGCCTTAATAAACACGTAGGTCACTGACCTAACTTTATAGAATTCAATTTCTCTCCTATGTGATTTTTTCATCGTCCGATGGAGATAACAAAAGAGTTCCTTCTGGACGTGTCTTATTTCTTGTCATTGATAAATGAAAAATAACATCAGCAAGGTGGTCGACATCCATTGAGTGTGATGTCGAAGATGTGATAGAGTCGATATTCTTTCTATCCTCTACACTTGTTAGAGGGGTTGATGATGAGCAAGAACATATACTTTCCCTATCCGCTTCCATGGAGAAATTATCATTCCTCGCAAAATCTTTACTTATGTTTGTAACTACAGACTGCATCTAAATTTGTACTCACATTTGAAGCTTCTAAGTCGGAACGAGTTTTAAGCTGCTTGTCTATGGATTATCCATTTTCTTTGCATTCCTAACTTCGTACTCCGAAGTCTCCAAATCCTTGTTAAAAACCTCAAATTGGCAATTTGCATTTTCCACTTTTGCGAGTTCCCTTGCAATCTCATAATTATAGGGGTCAAGGCGAGCAGCTGCCCTCAAGTCACACAATGCTTTGTGATGATTATGCAAACCCAATGTTGCTTTTTTCCCTCCTAAATGAAGCTTTCGTGTTGTGGGGCTCGAATTCAAGAAGTAAAGAACAAAATGTAATGGCTGACGTAAACTTTCCTTGTGTAAGCTCGAGGTAGCTTAATTAAGATTCAAAGAAATAGCTAAGTGTTTGAAAAGAATCTCATCTTCATCGGAAGGGTAACGCATTGACAAAGTCATTGTTTTTGAAGCATGTATTCCCTTCATCCTTAAGAAATTTCACTTTATGTGGTATCTCATCAGGTCCTTGCATTTGGAAAACAAGCTAAGTAATTTCATCAAACTCATGGTCCTTGAGATGAGTATGAATGAGAGCCGCTTAAAGGGGATTATATGTGCCCCAATCTAACAAAGTGTCCAACATGTCCACATTGTAACCCAAATGCCAAAACGGCCCTATAACAATCAGCGACACACATAAGTTTCCCAACTAGATACTGTAATCAACACTACCAAGGCTGGCCCAAAACACAACACATACTCAACTTCCCTTAGTTGGTCAAAACCATACAAGCAGGATAGTAGACTAGGTAGATAGAGTTATAAAGATATAATTCAACCTCTAATTAAGCGATTTAAGACAAACTAGGAACAATGGTAAAATAATTAACACCAAGGTAGAAAAAGAAACACCCACACCTAATTTGACCTTTGAAGAAGGAATTGAAGTAGAGGAGCCCATATCGATGCTCAAAGACCATGAAGTCGAGTTGTCTGCTTGGACTAATTTGCGACCTGGAACATTGCAAACCACCTCTAAGATGAATTAGAGATTGGGTTAAATCCATGTAGAGCACGACCTGCGATGGCCACTAGAAAAATCGCCGCTGGCGGCCTAACTCGACGAGAAAGATGGACGAGCGCTGGGCAATATCGTGGGAGAGTCGGTGAAGGCCGAGTGCGTCCCTTACCGTGGTTTCTCTTACTTGCTAAGCAAATCGTGGTTGTGTTATCATTGGCTCGAATAGATTTTGATGCCCTAGGTCTTATAACTTCTCATATTATTATATATATTTCTACATATGTGCTATAGTTCATATGAACTAATTCAAATAAAGTGAATCAATTTGCATTTTGATGTCATAATTTAAGATACATATAGCTGGAGGTAACAAAATTAAATAATCATTATTCTAAATTTTTTTTAATAAAAATAGCATCAACGTAAAGCATGGGCTGAGTCTCACTCAACGTACAAAAGAAAGAAGCATTTCAGGCCCATAGATCAAAAGCTTCACATGACCCATGAAACCTTTCACACCCCTCAACTTAGATTTACCAACATTCGTGCTTGCCTAAGGGTCCTTCTCCCATAAGAAAGAAGGTAATGCTCAATTATTACTCATTCCACAATATACACCACAACATTATTTCACGAACTGACTTAAGCATCAGAGGGGTTTCTCGCAGACAACCTTCGGTGCAGAATTGCGTTGCAGGTATTAGCCAACGTCAACTCAATACAATATTAATGTGTCCTCAGCCTGGTTGACGATGAAAATATCATTAGGAACTTAATCAGCCCAGATTCTCTTTAATAGGAGGAATATTAACCCATCACTGAATCTACACTACAAACATTTAGCGCCCACTGTGGGGCTGATTATCGATCATCATGACGATCCAAAATGACAAAACATAAGAACATGAGACTAGTAGGGTGCATGTGGAGGCAGACACAAATGGCGTGGTGACAAGACATGGAGCCAATAGAATTTAATTGAACATTAAGCTCAGTGTCCAGGCAGCCTATCCTCACCTTGGAGCAACTTTCACAAGCTATACAAGTAAGTGTGGTTACAACACTTAAGACAATTGTGTAAATCACTACCAAGCACAATCCTCACCAAGTCAACAGAGTTTAGAATCAACGTTCCACCTCAGTGGAAAATTCATGTCTAAAAAGGCAAAGGAGTGATTCTCATCGTTAGGCTCAAAGGATAACCTCCATGTCACCCACCCAAACACATCACATTGGTACATATGCAACCCTAAACAAGAATCGGCTCGAAGCTATCATCATAGTAGGGGGAAAAGAGGAAAAAAAGTAGGTGACAACAAAGTTAGGAAATGTAGTCAAAGGAATGATGCACGAAACTACTCTACCCATTCATTTTCAGGATCCACAATAAGGGAGCTAATCATGCAACAATTGCCTCGGCAAAACAATGTACATTTGGAAAAACAAGTAGTCGTCTCCTATGGTAACCAATCACCACCTGAATATTAGCCGAGCCCATCCCAAAGAAGTTCCCCTTGCGTGAGATCAATTACAATGGGCCAGGGGACACAGAGGATCATTTTGCTAAGTTCACCAACATAATGCACCTCATAATTGCCACCGATGCTGTCTGGTGCAAATGCTTTCCAACGACCGTGTCTGGATTGGCACAATAGTGGTTTAATAGCTTGGCACCTAGCTCAATATCTAATTTTAGTTAGCTGGTGGAATAATTCACTAGTTACTTCATTAGTAATAGAAGGAGGGAGAAAAACTTGAATGAGCTCTTGAACATCCGTTAGGACCTGAACGAAACTCTGTGGTCATTTATTGGGCGTTTTAATGTCAAGGCCATTCTCATTCCCAAGTTAGAATGAGATGTGGTTGTGTAAGCTCTAATGAATGGCCTTGCAAGGGGCCCCTTTAATGATTTGCTTGTGAAGAAGATGCTAAATACCTTAGGTAAAGCCGTATTTAAGGCCAATCAGTTCATTAAGATAGAAGAATTCAATAAGATAGTTAAGCAAGTCACTAGGGGGTGGGAAAGATAGCCCTAGGGGGAAGACAACCTCACATCTTGTCAAAGACAAAGGCAACAAAGGGTTCACTGAAGCAAACCCAGCAAAACTCGAGAAGGTAAAACCTAGGGATTCTTCATGTTTCGAGCATTTTTCATTATACCCAAGTGAAGAAATATACCAAATGTACAAGAATTGACGATAAATGGAAGAGACCAAAGAAAATGAGCAACCCAGTCTAGATGGTGCGACCTTCACAACGATTATGGCCACACCACTGCCATGTTTATGGACTTAAAGGAAAATTTGGAAGGCCGCAGTATGAGAGGTTATTATAACAAGTTCAAAGTAAGGAGCCAGAGAGAAGTTGCTTGCAACCGAGATCACAAGCTCCCTAACACAACTGAGCCCAATGGGAATAACAACAAGAGCACCATTAATGTCATATCTGGAGGGATACGTTATAGAAAATCCCAAGTCAAGGCACATCTAACAAGCTTAAGCTACGAGGTCATAAGGATAGAGTGTGGGCTAACGACCTCAATGAAATAGGTCCACCTCCGGCATTCACCGATGACGACCTTACTGGTGTGCGTGTACCCCGTGATGACACTCCGGTAGTCACTCTAAACATAGGAGGTTATGACATGGCTAATATTCTGGTTGACAGTGGGAGCGTAGTTGATATCATCTTTGAACATGCCTTTAAACAGATGGCATGGCCATATCAAAAAGTTCCTTGACATCTGTTGACTATCCCATACTGGTCATCCAATCAAGCCCAATGGGCTAATCTAATTGTGGGTCACGATCAGAGAAGGAGAATGTTCTAAGTGCCATGAGGCAGACTTCTCAGTAGTGGATGTGAGCTCAACCTACAATGCGATAATAGGGATACCCTTTATACATCAGGTAGAAGCAGTGGTCTCTACAAACCACTTCACCATGTTGTATGTCTCATATCGTGGGATCACTGAGAGATTAAGGGGAAAGCAACGCGTGGCTAGGAATGTTACATGGCGACACTGAGTTCCAGCAGAACCCTAGACACCTCTAGGAAGGAATCCAATTGAGTAAACCTCAAAAGGACATGAAGTGTTGCAAAGTGTGACCACGTGGGTATTGCCATGTTGGATGCGAGGTGTAAGAGCCCAACCCTAAATTATTTAATTATGTTTATTTATTTAATTAGCTCATGTTCATGATTTTTTTCTCATATTTATTTATCGCATTTATTCACCGCGGTGAGGAAAATTTTATTTGGGCTCTCACTTGGCAATTCAAATTTTATTTGTTTATTTAATTAATTAGCGAAAACTTTGAAAGAATTGATAGTAGGCCCTAACAAGTTTTATCTAAGTAATTTATTTTGTTTTCCGTAACATTACAAAGATTTAATTTTGAGTTTCGTAAAAACGTTATCGTGACGAAGCGTTTTATTCCCGAACCCAACTTATTGCGGCCATTTTGAAGCCCAACAAGTTTGCTTATTAATCTAACTAATTACCATGATTAAACTTAACCATGGTTAGCCCAAAAAAGTTACTTTTCTAGTTAAAAACTCAGCCAAGTTGTGGATTAGTCAAAAACTCACAACTCAATCCAAAAACTCCATTTTCTCTCCCCTCTCTCTCTCCCCCATGGCAGCAGCAACAGCCCACTGTTTGGCAATTTTTCGACCAACTCCAGTGATCTCCGACCCCCCCCGACATCCTTCTACCCCTAGCCACCATCCTCCATCATCAAAGCCACTAAACGTCACCTCCATCTCTACTTATCTTCAAGCAAAGTGAGTAATCTTGAAACTTGATCTTGTTGGTTTTGCTTTTTACTTTAGTCTTGATTCTTGTTTTGATGTTAGTGATCTTTGATCATGATGTTTTGATAAGAAATAAGAGTTATTTTGGTTTTGATCATGGTGGAGCTGAGGTTGGATTATGCTAGGGTTAGGGTTAATCCATAATCATGCAAACTTAATGATAAAGTATTGGATTTTGATTGTTTTATCTTTGATTTGGTCATCTTCTAACCTATTAGTGTTTATGAGGATGTTTTTGATGATTTGAAATGATTTGGAGTGAGTCCAAGTTAGCCATAAACTAGGGTTTTGGCAAATAATGTATGGTTTGAATTAAACTAGCTTTAAGCTTGGTTTATGTGTGTATTTTATTGAAAAATGATCTTTATTGGATATGATTATGAAGTGAATTTGAGTGTGATGATTTTGTATGATGTTGGGATGCACCAAAGCTTGTTTACATGCTTTTAAAGAATGGTTTAATAAGTTGAGGATTTGTGTGAAAAGAGAGGGAAAAGCTAAAACAGTGAGGGTTGGAAATTTCAGAAAAACAGGACAAACTTCACGATTACAATGGTAATGATAAGCACATTGGAAAATTATAATTTTTGGTGAGTAGATAGTTCAATGTGTTACCTTTCAAATGCCTTTTGAATTGCCTTAATCCGAGGTTTGTGGAAAAAGTTACTGTCATTTTTCCAAAACTGACTTATTTGTGTTCTAGTCTCATTTTGGGAATTCTATTGTAGGAATTAAGCTTGGTATTCTAAATAAAAGCTTTTTAGGACTTCCTAAGATTTCTGTATTGGGGTTTTGAGTCTCAATCAAAGGTCATATGACTAAGTTACGAATCATTCTTTCTAAGCCCTTGTTATGCTCTTACTTTTCTTTCACTAAATTATTAGCTATGAAATAAATATTTTTACTAACCGTATGTTCCTACAATGATAATTTTGTACAGTATTAGGGCCTAATCTATCATTCCTTCCACTTTTGTGCATAATATTATTCAGTGAGCTTACATTTAAAAACTCCAGGTGCGTTTATTGTCCATATCTTTAGAAATCAGCACGTATTTATCAAAATTATAATATTTTGGTAAGTACATGAATGAATCAGTTTAATTAGTGATTTATCACATAATTAGTGACCCCATCAGTTATCAGTTACAGGGCATAGCCCTTCAGTTACCCGCGCGACTTCAGGCCAGGTTTCCCGATCAGCTTGTCAGGTTTACACCTATCTTCAGATCGTAACAGTTACTAGGGGTTCACTATCAGATAATAATTGACAATGCAGTTCATATTTATCTCATTCCCTGTTTTTAATTAAAAATAAATTACAATATGGGCCCAACCAGTTTTTCCATGAATGTTTAACAATACAGGAATGCATGTACTGAGCTTCAGCTCACAGTTCGAAATGTTTTCATGTTTTGTTTTAGGAAAGTGTTCAGTGAATCGCCCTTAGGCAGGCAGGACAACTGAAGATAATAAGTGAGCGAGCAAATCTGTATCGAATGGTGGTGTATTATCATTGAGGTGTTTATAACACCGTATTGTGATATATTTTGGTGTTGAGACTGTATATTTTATCAGAATTCTATATTTTGGTGTAATCCTTGAGATGTTTGAATGGTTTTGATATTAGAACAATTTCTATATTTATCTAAATGGTCTGATGGGTTGTAATGGTGTGAATGCCTTTGATGGTAAACATTGATTATTATGGCTAAGTTTATCATGTACAAGCAAAGCCTTGTCCTTGTTGGACGGCGGTAATGCCTAATCATTTGGGTTGTCATTTCTAATTGGGGAAACTAATGATAGAAATGCAAACAGTAATTTATGTACATTTGGGGCATTACAGATTTGATATCAGAGCCAAGTTGAGATTTTCTTTGTGGAATGTGGAGTTTAGAAATAAGAAGGTGAGAATGGTTGGTAGTGAGGGTCATTGTATACTACTAGAGTGAAATTAGAAGTGTAGTAACGATATTAGAAATGCAGGTTGCTTACATTTGCATGTTCCTTAATTATGGTTATATATGCCTCTCATATATGTGTTTTCTTTGTTAGATGGATCTTTATGGTGTTAACATGATGCTGGGTGCATCTATGGCTGCTCACATCGCGCTACTGCATGCGAGAATAGAGGCTCATGCACAGGACCCTTTTTCTAACTTTCACAGTATTACGTTCTGTGCACACAGACTGCTCTGGTCCTTACCCATAGTTGATCCATGGGTAGAGTTTAGGCTCCGTTATCATTATTTTGTGATACAGGGAACCCGGGCTGGGATGGGCCTAGGTTTCAGGCCCATGGGGTTTGGATAACTATCGGTACAGAGTTGTTGTTGAGGGAGGAGTTTGAGTAGAGGGAGATTACCATGGAGACTTTACAACATGTTTTTCCGTTACATCAGGCACATCCCCCTCCTACAAAGCCCCAGCACCAGCACAGAGATCACCCTCCCCACCTACACTAGGTACCCCACTGATGTCGGACAGTCCTGGGGAGGCTCATGTGGTGATAGACTTCCCTGATACACCAGAGATAGTGGTGGTTAGTTCTAAGGACGAGGGCCATCCGGAGGAAGAGGATGATCCCGATGAGGATCAGGACATTAATGAGGCGATGGTAGAGCAACGGTGGGATCAGGAGATTGACGAGATGATAGTGGAGCAACAGGTTGAGCAGGAGCAACTGGTTGAGCAAGAGGTTGGTGATGCCGAGTCAAAGGCATCGACTAACAGCTTTGATTTAGGCGACGAGCCTGACGATGAGTCTGACCCGGATTACGATCCATCTAGGGATCGCTGGGTGGTTCTAGGGGTTGGTGTTAATAGTTTTCTTTTTGAGCCCCATTTGTTTATATCATGGTTAGTTTGGATGGATGTATTTTGTGTAGGATATGACATTGTATATAGTTAGTTAGATCCTCTCCGACTGTGATGACATGGTCCGTATCTCTTTTTGGTCATGTGACAGATCTAGTGTCTTGGGACTAGTCAGTGTTTGGGGTTGAGGTAGAAGTCAAAATTGACTTTTCCTAATTAGTTAGATGTAATATGTTTTGCTGATCATGTATATAAACAAGCAGTTATATATATAAATAAGCAGTTATGAAATGATATAATGAAGCTTTGGGTTTGTTTTCAATAATCTTTGAGTTATATTCAATGTATTTGTTGGGTATGCTTATCTTATATGTTTGAGTATTCCAGTGATTAAATTGTCTCGTTTAATGTATGATCAGAATATCCGAATCAGTGCACCACAATGAAGAAGTTCATATAGAGGAAATCTCGGATCATGGTCAGGGATCAGGTGATCAAGCCTTTCATCATGTGCCACCAAATTTTCGCCAAATGCCACCAATTCCTTCTAAGTGAACCAACAACATTGGGGACCCGAACTACTAGCCGGCCTTAGTAGTTGAATTGATGAAGCGGATTCCCCAAGTACCTGTTGAAACCCCTCCTAAAGAGGATAAATTAACGGATAGGGTAGCACAACGCAACCCTAAAGTTTATGATGGAACTTATGATCCAGTAGTATTGGAAGAATGGATAAAGGGAATGGAGAAAATCTTTATAGTGGTAGAAGTGCCAGAAGAAAATAAACATTGGGACGTATTATTTGACCGGTGAAGCTGACATTTGGTGGAATACTGTTAAGGATAAGCTCATAGGGCCTGAATTCACCTGGAATAAATTCTTGAGTGAGTTGAGGGCAAAATTCTACCCAGTTGTGGTCCAAAGGAAAAAGGAGAAAGAGTTTATGGGGCTGAAGATGAGTGACACCATGATTGTGATGCAGTACGCCAGTAAGTTTATAGAATTATCTAGGTTTGTTCACGAGCTTCTATCATCTGAAAGGTTGAAGATGAGAAGGTTTGAATAGGGTTTGGCTTTCTATACTCGGAATCAGTTAGCTGGGCAACCAATTTTAACTTACCAAGAACTATATGAGCGAGCGGCTAAAGTGGAGCGAGTAAAGACAGAGTTCAGAGCACTGAATCTAATCAACCAAAAGAGAAAGGGGTTTGAGCGAGGAATTTCGAGTGAGAGTGTGAACCAGAAGAAGCCTTCTCCTGCTCCTGCCAAGAGTCATCCTACAGGCTCGATAGCACCCTGTACGAAATGCGGAAGAACAAATCACACCACCCTTGAATGCCGAGTAGGAACTAATAAGTGCATGTGGTGTGGAAGCCCTGAACACCTTATTGCTGCATACCCTTGAAGGATGAAGGCTGTAGACAAAGGTGCAAAAAAACCCTTGGCCTCACCTAGCCAAGGGGCCCCACCACCAAGGCCTGCAGCAGTAGGACAGGCGTATATAATGAACAAGAAGGAAACTGCCACCTCTGGCACGGTAGTCACTGGAACTCTCTTTTTAAATTCAAAACCCTTTTGCTTATTATTTGATTCGAGTGCTACTCATTCATTTATATCCACCCGATCTGCCATGCAATTGAACCTGGAGGATAGGAGGACGAAAACCAATTATAGAATCATGCTACCCAATGATTCTGTGATTGAATGCCCCATCTCCTAGAAACTTGTTCTCATTACCATTGGTGGAACCATCTTCCCTGTGGATTTGATTCAATTTGATTTGTCTGATTTTGACATCATTCTGGGAATGAATTGGTTGCACACATATGGAACTAAGATTGACTGTGAGGATCTTAAGGTTATTTTGAAGGATGAAAAAGGGAGAGAAGTACTCTTCTATGGGCAAAGAGAGGAAGAATCTTGTTCCTTGATTTCTGCTATGAAAGCAAGTAAGCTATTATGTCGAGGGTGTATTGGATATTGGTGTTATGCTATTAACACCCAATTAAAGGAAGAGAAAGCTGGAAATATTCCTGTAGTCTGTGAATTTGAGGATGTTTTCCCTGAAAAGCTACCAAGATTACCCCCGCAGAGGGAAATTGATTTTGGTATTGAATTAATCCCTGATGACCAACCTATTTCCAAAGCCCCATATCATATGGCCCCAACTGAGCTTTTAAGGAACTAAAGCTTCAGTTAGATGAGCTATTACAGAAGGGCATTATTAGGCCAAATGTGTCACCATGGGGTGCCCCAGTGCTGTTCGTAAAAAAAAAGGATGGAACTTTAAGGCTATGTATTAACTACAGGGAGTTGAACAAGATCACCATAAAAAACAAATATCCTTTGCCTCGAATAGATGACTTGTTTGATCAATTGCAAGGAGCAAAAGTCTTCTCTAAGATTGATTTGAGGTCAGGGTACCACCAACTTAGGATTAAATCTGAAGACATCCCCAAGACTGTGTTTAGAACTAGGTATGCCCACTATAAGTTTACAGTGATGCCATTTGGTCTTACCAATGCTCTCGCAGCCTTCATGGATCTTATGAACAGAGTCTTCAGACCCTACCTAGATAAATTTGTGGTGGTGTTCATAGATGACATTCGTATCTATTCTAAGGACAGAGATGAACATACTGATCATTTGAGGATGGTGTTACAAACACTGAGGGAGCATCAACTTTATGGCAAATTAAAGAAGTGCGCGTTTTGGTAGGAAGAAGTGTTGTTCTTGGGACATGTAGTTACAAAAGAAGGAATGAACGTTGAACCCTAGAAGATGAAGGCAATCATGGAATGGTCAAGGCCTACTAACATCACTAAAATTAGAAGCTTTCTGGGTTTAGTGGGCTATTATCGAAGGTTCGTTAAGGACTTTTCGAAAATAGCTTCACCCCTAACCAATCTGTTGTAGAAAGTGAATAAATTTGAGTGGACAGAGAAGTGTGAAAAAGCTTTTCAAGAGCAGCGACTAACTGCCACCCCAATCCTAACGTTACCAATGGAAGGTAAGGCATATAATATTTATAGTGATGCTTCAAAGAACGGTTTGGGGTGTGTTCTGATGCAAGTGGACAAGGTAGTAGCTTACGCCTCTTGACAGCTCAAGCCCTATGAGAAAAACTATCCTGCCCATGACTTGGAGTTAACAGTCGTGGTCTTTGAACTGAAAATTTAGAGACATTATTTATATGGAGTACCATGCAAGATTTATATTGACCATCAAAGTCTGAAGTATATCTTCACCCAAAAGGAGCTCAACTTGAGGCAACAGTGTTGGCTTGAGCTGCTTAAGGATTATGATTTACAAATTCAATATCATCCAGGAAAAGCAAATATTGCAGTAGATGCCCTGAGTAGGAAAGTGTAACATAGCCCAAATACTGTGGTGATTACTCAGTTGAGTCTCTTGAAAGAACTTGAGGACTTGGGAATTCAATTAGTGTCCAATGGGCAAGCACATGTTTAATTATCAGCACTTACCTTACAGCCTTCCATAGTGGAGGAAATTCGAGTGAATCAAGAAAGTGATCTTGAACTCCAAAGAAGAAAGCAAAATTTAGAGAAAGGAAAGTCTCCCGGGTTTGTAGTACATGAGGATGGGACTTTGTGATTCCAGAATCGCCTATGTGTACCCCGAATTGAGGAATTAAGGAAACAGATCCTAGAGGAGGCTCACAATACACGCTACTCGGTGCATCCAAGAGGCACCAAGATGTATAGAGATTTAAAGCAATACTTCTGGTGGAATAACATGAAAAAGGAGGTTGCACACTACGTAGACAAGTGTCTAACCTGCCAAAAAGTTAAAGAAGAGCATCAGCGTCCCGTGGGTGAATTGCGACCCCTACAAATTCCCACTTTGAAGTGGGATTCGATCTCAATGGACTTTGTTATGGGCTCACCCCCTTCTACCGCGAAGAAGAATGCTATCTGGGTTATAGTCGATCGGCTTATCAAGTCGATCTGCCAATCAAAGATACCTGAGAAGTTGAAAAACTAGCCCAGTTGTATGGTAAAGAGATAGTCCGACTACACGGAATCCTCGTAGATATAGTATCAGATAGGGATTAAAGACTCCAAGGTCGTTTTTGGCAAGCACTTCAAAAGGCCTTTGAGACCAAATTGAACTTTAGCAGCTCTTATCACCCTAAGACAGATGGGCAAACTGAAAAAGTGAATCAAATTCTAGAGGACATGTTAAGAGCCTGTGTATTGGAGTTCCAAGGAAAGTCGGAAGATGGTTTACCTTTGGTGGAATTTTCTTATAATAATAGCTACTAGTCCACCATCAGAATGGCCTTGGTTGAGGCTCTATATGGGAGAAAATTTAGAACCCCATTGTGTAAGAATGATTTGGATGAGGCATTGATTATAGGCCCTGAAATGATTCAGGAAGTCGTGGAAACAATAAGAAGGATTCGAGAGCATATTAAGGTTGCCTAGAGTCGACAAAAGAGTTATGCAAACAAGAGAAGGAGGCCTTTGGAGTTTCAAGTAGGCGATAAAGTTTTTCTAAAGGTATTGCCAACTAAGGGTATCAAGATGTTTAGGGTACGAGGCAAATTGAGTCTAAGATATATTGGACTATATGAAATCATTAAAAAGTTGAATCCTGTAGCTTATCGTCTGGATCTGCCAGTAGGACTAGAACATGTGCATAACGTGTTCCACGTCTCTCAGCTTAGAAAGTATACCCCAGATCCAAACCACACCACTGTATCTGAACCTATTGAAATCACTGCGGATTTAGTATATGAAGAGCAACCAATTCAAATACTAGATCGCAGGATTAAGTAGTTGCGCAACAAGTAGATACCTCTAGTCAAAGTGCTATGGTCAAATCATACCTCCCAAGAAGCTACTTGGGAGACTGAAGAGGAAATGAAAGTCAAATACCCACAATCATTTGCGGTAATCTTGCATTACATGGTAAAGTCATAAGTTTCGAGAGCGAAACTCTTTAAGGGGGGAAAGCTGTAAGAGCCCAACCCTAAATTATTTAATTTTGTTTATTTATTTAATTACCTCATGTTCATGGTTTTTTCCTCATATTTATTTATCGCATTTATTCACCCGGGTGAGGAAAATTTTATTTGGGCCCTCACTTGGCAATTCATATTTTTTTTGTTTATTTAATTGATTAGCGAAAACTTTAGAAGAATTAATAGTAGGCCCTAACAAGTTTAATCTAAGTAATTTATTTTGGTTTTCGTAACATTACAAAGATTTAATTTTGAGTTTCGTAAAAACGTTATCGTTACGAAGCGTTTTATTCCCGAACCCAACTTATTTCAGCCATTTTGAAGCCCAACAAGTTTACTTATTAATCTAACTAATTACCATGATTAAAGTTAACCATGGTTAGCCCAAAAAAGTTACTTTTCTAGTTAAAAACTCAACCAAGCTGTGGATTAGTCAAAAAATCACAACTCAATCCAAAAACTCTAATTTCTCTCTCCTCTTTCTCTCCCCTACGGCAGCAGCAACAACCCACTGTTTGGCTATTTTTCGGACAGCTTTCAGGCCAGCTCTGGTGATCTTTGACCCCTCTGGCATCCTTCTACCCCTAGCCACCATCCTCCATCATCAAAACCACTGAACATCACCTTCGTCTCTACTTATCTTCAAGCAAAGTGAGTAATCTTGAAACTTGATTTTGTTAGTTTTACTTTTTACTTTAGTTTTTATTCTAGTTTTGATGTTTGTGATCTTTCATCATGATGTTTTGATAAGAAATAAGAGTCTATTTTGGTGTTAATCATGGTGGAGTTGAGGTTGAATTATGCTAGGGTTCGGGTTAATCCTTAATCATGCAAGTTTGATGATAAAGTATTAGATTTTGATTGTTTTATCTTTGATTTGGTCATCTTCTTACCTATTGGTGTTTATGAGGATGTTTTTGATGATTTGAAATGAGTTGGAGTGAGTCCAAGTTGGCCATAAACTAGGGTTTTGGCAAATAATGTATGTGTTTGGATTAAATTAGCTTTAAGCTTGGTTTATGTGTGTATTTGATTGGAAAGTGATCTTTATTGGATATGATTATGAAGTGAATTTGAGTGCGGTGATTTTGTCTGATGTTGGGATGGACCAAAGCTTGCTTACATACTTTTAAGGAATGGTTTAAGTTGAAGATTTGTGTAAAAAGAGAGGGAAAAGCTAAAACAGTGAGGGCTGGAAATTTCAAAAAAACAAGACAGACTTCATGGTTAAACTAGTAATGATCAACCCATTGAAAAATTATGATTTCTAGTGAGTGGATAACTCGGTGTGTTAGCTTTCCAATTCCTTTTGAATTGCCTTAATCTGAGGTATGTGGAAAAAGTTATGGTCATTTTACTAAAACTGTGCAAAATGGACCAAAACTGACATATTTGTGTTCTAGTCTCATTTTGGGGATCCTATTGAGGGAATTAAGCTTGGTGTTCTAAATGAAAGATTTTTGGGGCTTCCTAAGCTTTCTATATTGGGGTTTTGAGTCTCATTCAGAGGTCAGATGACTAAGTTACGAGTCATTCTTTCTAAGCCTTTGCTATGCGGTTACTTTTCTTTTACTAAATTATTAGCTATGAAATAAATGTTTTTGCTAACCGTATGTTCCTACAACGATAATTTTGTACAGAATCAGGGCCTAATCTATCATTCCTTCCACGTTTGTTCATAATATTATTAAGTGAGCTTACATTTAAAAATTTCAGGTACGTTCATTGTTTGTATCTTTAGAAATAAGTACGTATTTATCAAAATTATAATGTTTTGGTAAATACATCAATGAATCATTTTAATCAGTGATTTATACATAATTAGTGACCCCATCAGTTATCAGTTACAGGGCATAGCCCTTCAGTTACTTGTGCGACTTCAGGCCAGGTTTTCCGATCAGCTTGGCAGGTGTACACCTATCTTCATATCATAACAGTTATTAGGGGTTCACTATCAGATAATAATTGACAACGCAGTTTCATGTTTATCTCATTCCTTGTTTTTAATTAAAAAAGAATTGCTATATGGGCCCAACCAGTTTTTTCATGAATTGTTAGCAATATAGGAATGCATGTACTGAGCTTCAGCTCACAATTCGAAATGTTTTCATATTTTGTTTTAGGAAAGTGTTCAGTGAATCGCCCTCAAGTGGGTAGGACGGCTGAAGATGATAAGTGAGTCAGGAAATCTGTACGAAATGGTGGTGTATTATCGTTGACGTGTTTATAACATCGTATTGTGATATATTTTGGTGTTGAAACTGTATATTTTACAGAATTTCATATTTTGGTGTAATCCTTGAGATGTTTGAATGGTTTTGATGTTAGAACAATTTCTATATTTATCTAAATGGTTTGATGGGTTGTGATGGTGTAAATGCCTTTGATGGTAAACATTGATTATTATGGCTAAGTTTATCATGTACAAGCAAAGTCTTGTCCTTGTTGGACGGCGGTAACGCATAATCATTTGGGTTATCATTTCTAATTGGGGAAACTAATGAAAGAAATGCAAACAGTTATTTATGTACATTTGGGGCGTTACACGAGGGAAGAGTTCTTTCCTATTACTAAACCAAATGAAGGTAGGGAAGAGATATCCTTACTAGAAGGGGATGCTGAGAGAGCCATAAGGGTGGGTTGAACCCTGCCTTAAGAGATCAAGGAATCACTTGTTTGAACTTTTGAGGAAACATCGAGATGTATTTGATTTTCAATAGATGAGATGCTTGACATAGATCTAGCCATAATATCCCACCTCCTAAGCATAAATCCTGACATAAAACCCATGAAGCAGAAGAAATGAGGATTTTAGCTTAAAAGAACAAGGCATTAATAGAGGAGGTTGATAAGCTCTTGAACGTAGGGTTCGTCCAAGCTTGTTAATAACCTTACAACTAGAATGGATTGCTAATGTCATCATGGTTAAAAGGATAACGGGCATGACTGCCAATTAGTGGTAAACCAGGTCCTGGAAGAGTACAAGGCTAGGTATCCAACTATGGTGAAGTATCACAAGAAGGTGAAAGAATTACTGAGTGAACTAAGCTATATCAATATTAAAAGAGTCCCAAGGACAGAGAACTAACAAGCTGATGCATCATCAAAACTCGCAAGTTTAAGCATCAACAACTTTAGCTGAATGATCCTGGTGGAAACCTTGCCCTATAAGAACATTGAGGAGGAGAAGGTAATGAGCATAAAGGCACGGGATGAAGAAGAAATGTCATGGATGGATCCAATCATATGTTACAAGACCAAAGGAGAACTACCACCAAATGAGAAGGAAGCTATAAGGATCAAGCAAAAGTTTGTCTGGTATTGCCTTTTTGACGAAGAACTATACAAAAGGTCATTCATCATGATGTTACTGAATCTTTAGGATCCCCAAATGCTAATTATGTGGTGAGAGAGATCCACGAAAAATATGTGGAAATCACATAGGTGCTCTAACCCTCACTACAAAGGCCCTTAGAGCAATATACTATTGGTTAACCATGCTACAGGACACCAAACTGTATGTCACAAGGTGTGACAAATGTCAATGACACACCCTGCTTATTCACCATCAGCCATTGAATTGTCCCAAATATGTAGCCTACTTTCATTTTCCCAATGGGGAATGTACTTGTTGTTGCATAGCAAACGCCAACCTTGGACTTACTCTCACAAGCAAGGGTCTTGAAGCAAGTAGGCTAGATGTTGACTTTGGGTCAAGGATTAGGTCCTTCTAAGTCAACGTTGACTTGGGATCCTTGAGGAGGTCCAAGTAATCTTAGGAAATTTGGTTGGGCAATTAGTAACCTTTACTTTATCGTGTAAGACCACCTCAATAGCTCATTGTCAGTTTTCAACGCATAACACCTCTTCTTAATTCTAGCTCTATTTTGGAAGAGCAAACGGGCTCCAATTTGGACAAGTTATATATTTATGGATATCCCTAGATGTCTTGTTTCTATCAAGCCATAATACGTCTTCAAATAAATCCGAGCAAGGGTTAGTGCATGGTTTGGAATTGCACGCTAGTTATTAAGGAATTAAATGGGCTAGCAAATGGATGAATTTAGGGCTAATATTTCTTAGAAAGGTGGTGGAATCCTCTAGGAGCCACCCACAAGAAAATCTCCCCAGGAGTCATCCAATTGAGGTAGTGGATGACTCATTCAATCTAGCACCAAATATAGTCAATTCCAACTCACCTATATTCTA
The DNA here is from genome assembly GCA_017589665.1 of Selenicereus undatus. Lineage (NCBI taxonomy): Eukaryota > Viridiplantae > Streptophyta > Magnoliopsida > Caryophyllales > Cactaceae > Selenicereus > Selenicereus undatus. The sequence continues at coordinate 54,622,541 of JACYFF010031955.1, forward strand.
GATAACTCATTTAAAATTACATCACTAGTTAGGATTTCGTTGATTAATTTCCTTGCAATCCTATTAGTTAGTGCATGACTTAGGAAAGGGGGTACTCTCCCATTTATTTGCTTGATCCTTGTAATATTTCTCAGACTTGGATTAATGATATGAGAACTTGATGCTTAGTATTTTCTCAAAATCTCAAATTTCTTTATCTCCAAGGAGGGTGGTGAAATTGAGTTCATCCCTTTAATTTAATCCTTGGTGCCTTGGCTTTAGAGGATTAAAGAATGGGGTGATTTATCTCTTTTGTTCAAGTATTCTTGACTTTGGATCAATTACTAGAAGATTTGGGGTTTTTCTCTGTCTTGAATTTTCTTAGGGGAGATTGATCTTCATCAACATTTGGGGCTTATCATGAAGGGTCGATACTTTTTATTTAGTTAATGAATTTCACCGTGGATCATTTGGTATAAGAATAAAAAGCTCCTTCATCTTGGTAAGCATCAAATCTATCAATCTTTGTGTTTGATTTACTTAAATTTCACTCTTTTCTATACTATTTTTGCCTTTAGTTCTCCTCTTTAATTCTCTTATCTGGTCCACAAAGAACCCTAAAATAGCCCAAACACAATCCCCAACCCAAACATATCCCTAAACTTTACAACAAAAGCCAAAAGCCGTCAAAATCACCAAACCGAAAATTTGGCATTTCCAACCCTTGTCACTTGGCACGCCCGTGCTGAAATCTTGCACTTTGGAATTTTGATCTAGAAATTTAGCACGAACCCCCCTGTACTGCTTGGCACGACTGTGCCACCCTTTTGCACACTAAAATACTTTCTAAAGATTTAGCACGGCTACCACGTGCCCTCAGGTATGACCGTGCCACCCTCAGTTTCTTAGTTTTTCATCTGTGCCACCCCTAGCACGCTCATGCTCCTCTGTTTCCATCATTTTCCCTCTTTTCACATACGAACTACCACCAATCATGGCCAGTGAGGGCGATGCTTCTCACTCTAAGAGCATTCCTCTCCTAAGCAAGCCTATGAGATGAGGAGAGATAGGGCCATTATTGAGCTTCAAGAGCAAGTAAGGAAGCTCACCAAAGAACTTGAACTAGTGAGGGGATCCGCACAACGAAATCCTTACTGTCAAGGATATGATGTTAATCCTGTTGACATAGTATACTCTAACTCTCATGAAGACTTTGATGATGAGGAAGAAGGGTCTAGAAGGAGAAGGCATCCAAGGGATGACCTTAGGGATCTCAAAGTTGATGCTTTGGAATTTGATGACAATCTTAACCTGAAGAACTATCTTGATTGGGTTCAAGCCATTGAAAGGATCTTTGAACTCAAAGAGTACAATGATGAAAAGTTCGTCATGTTGGTCATTCTTAAATTGAAGGAATATGCTTCACTATAGTATGAACACGTGAAGAACAGTGGGGCTAGAGAAGCCAAATCCAAAATCAAAACTTGGTCTAAGCTCAAAAAGCGTATGGATAAGAGATTCCTTGCCCCTTGTTACAAACAAGAACTCTACCTCAAGGTCACCTCTTTCAACCAAGAGAATCTAAAGGTAGAAGGGTACATTAGGGACTTTGAGCAATTCCAAATAAGCATTTGCTTGGATGAAGAATCCGAACTCAAAATTGCTAGGGTCATTAAGGGGTTATCTCCTAGCATTGCTTACAAGGTGAATCTACAACCTTACTTATCTTTTGATGATGTGTGCCACCTAGCTATCAAAGTTAAAAAGCAACTTAGGGGTCAAAAACCCTTTCAAATCACTTCTATTCATCCCCAAAGCAACCCCAAGGGTTACTCCTCCCACAACAAAGTTGGCAATACCTACACCCATCAAAGCCCTTGACAAAAGTAAAGGGATTGCTAGTGAGCCATCCTAGAGGTTAGAGGGTAAGAAGTGCTTCAAATGCCATGGTTATGGACACTTCCAAGCGAATTTTCCCAACCAAAGAATTCTCACCATTGGAGAAGTAGAAGAAATCCAAGCTACTATAGGAGGCAACTAGCGAGGAGGAAGTAAAAAATGAGGATCAAAAATTGGTCACTCCGGATGTGGGTGAACTCTTGGTAATTCGAAGAACTCCATGTCCAAGAGGCTCTTTGTGAACCAAGCCAAAGAGAGCAAATCTTTCATATCCGATGCACTATTGGAGGCAAGGTGTATGAGCTCATTATTGATGTAGGGAGTTGCACCAATATAAGTTCCACAGCATTCATTGACAAGCTTTAATTACCCACCAACCCTTATTCTCTCCAATGGCTCAAGCAAGGAAGCAAGCTAACTATCTCTAAGCAAGCTCTTATTGTGTTTTTGGTTAGTCCATATTGTGGTGACGTACTATGTGATGTCCTTCCAATAGATGCATGCCACTTATTACTTGGTAGCCCTTGGTTGTTTGATAATCATGTGATTCGTGATGGGTATGTCAATGCATATGCATTCAAATGCAAGGGTCGTAATCTTACTTTGACCCTATTACCCCCACATAAGCCCCTCAAATTTAAACTGGGGAAAGAAAGTGAGAAAAGCCTATTTATGAGTGAAACATGGGTGAAGAGAGCCCCCAGTAAAAGCAAGCCTTTATCTGCCTTACTTATGGTAAAATCAAACATATGTGAGAAAGTGAAACCCATGCATCCCCTAGCTCATTCACTCTTTAGAGAGCTTGTGGATGTGTTTTCTAATGATTTACCCTTAGGGCTTCCTCCTTTGAGAGGAATTGAACACCAAATTGATCTTCTATTGGGTGCTCCTTTGCCAAATGATACGACCTATATATGCAAGCATAATGAATCAAAGAGCTTCAACAACAAGTATAAGAGTTGCTTCACCGTGAATACATTAGGAAAAGCTTGAGTTCATGTTTGGTTCCCACTATTTTGGTACCTAAGCAGGATCACACTAGGCATATGTATGTTGATTCTAAGGCCATAAACAACATCACCATCAAGTACCAATTTCCTATTTGTTGATTGGTTGCTATGCTTGATGAGTTACATAGTTCAAAGGTATTTTTCAAAATTGACCTTCGTAGTCGCTATCACCAAAATAGGATGAAAAAAGGAGATGAATGGAAGACCACTTTTAAGACCAAGTATGGGTTATGTGAGTGGTTTGTGATGCCTTTTCATCTATCTAATTCTGCTAGTACTTTCATTAGGCTCATGAATGAGGTCCTACGACCATTCATTGGGAAGTTTGATGTGGTGTATTTTGATGATATCTTAGTGTGTAGTTGTGATGAGCCCTCTCATATAGAACATATTTCTCAAGTGTTCTAAGTGTTGAGGCAACAAAAGTTATATGTCAAGCTTAAGAAGTGTGAATTATTCACTCCTCAAGTTGTCTTTCTAGGCTATGTTGTGTCCTGTGAGGGAATTCAAGTTGATGAATCTAAGGTTGAGGCTACTAAGAGTTGGCCTACTCCCACACATAGGTGGACCTATGTGGAGCTGTAGGGTGTCGATGGACACGCTTGGCCCAAAAATTTTTAATGATCTATATTTTGAAGGGGTTTATATTAATATATATGGACACTCCTAAAATGGGTATTTTATTATATGGATACCCTTATTTTATGTGTCTAGATTCACCACTGCTCCCACATCCATCATGGAAGTTCGACACTTCCATAGGTTGGCCTTTTTCTACCACCGGTTCATCTAAGATTTTGGCTTCATTATGGCTCTCTTAACCGAATGTATGAAGAAAAGAAGCTTTGAATGGATACAGATTGCCCGAAGAGCCTCTGAAACAATAAAGGATAGGCTATGTTCGACCCCTATCTTGGTTTTTCCTGACTTCAATCTCCTTTTTAAAGTTGAGTGTGATGCTAGCGGCGTTGGAATTGGAGTGGTTCTTACTCAAGCCAAGCCCCCTCTAGCCTCCTTTAGTGAGAAGTTAAATGGTTTAAGACTCAACTATTACAATTATGGCAAGGAATTCTACCCTATTAGTAGAGCCATGAAACATTAGAATCATTACCTTAAGGCCAAACTCTTTATGGTCCATTCGAATCATAAGGCATTGTCCTACATCAATGGTCAACACAACTTGAACACAAGACATGCCAAGTGGGTTGAAGTCCTTCAATCTTTCACCTTCTTTTGCAAGCACAAGAGTGGAAAAGAGAATGTCATGACTAATACATTGTCAAGGAGGTATGCTCTCCTCTTGGTCCTTGAGGCCAAGGACCTTGGATTCCATTCCATCAAAACTTTATACAAAGAGGATGAGGACTTCAAGGAAGCAATAGGGGATCCCTCTAGCTTTGGCTCTTTCACTCTACAAGATAGTTTTCTCTTCAAAGGAAACAAACTTTACAACCCCAAAAGTCCTCTAAGGGACGTGATTGTCAATGAGGCTCATGGAGGAGCCTTAGCCAATCACTTTGGCATTAATAAGACTCTTGAGATACTCAAGGAGCATTTTTATTGGCCCAAGATGGGAGGGAATATTCATGAGGTGATCACATGGTGTAACATTTGTCACATAGCTAAGAGTCACTTCGATCAAGGCCTCTATACTCCTCTTCCAGTCCATATAAGGCCTTAGGATGACATTAGCATGGACTTCATTGTGGCCCTCCTATGGACACCAAGGGGAAGAGATGCTATCATGGTGGTAGTGGATCGATTCTCCAACATGGGTCACTTCATTGCTTACCACAAAAGTGATGATGCTACCTACATTGCAGACCTTTTCTTGCAAGAAATACTAAGGTTCCATGGTATTTCAAGAACCATCATCTCAGATAGGGACACCAAATTTCGATCTCACTTTTCGAAATCCCTATAGAGACTAGTGGGAAATAAGTTACTCGTTACCACTGCTTGCCACCTGCAAACTAATAGAAAAACGGAGATGACAAATAGAAATCTCACAACCATACTAAGGGGTATGGTGAGCAAGAGCTTGAGGGATTGGGATGTTAAGCTTGCCCATATCGAATTTGCTTACAATCGGGTTACAATCGGGCTCCTTCCTATACTAACCCTCATTCTCCCTTTGAGGTGTGTTATAGCCTTAACCCTCTTACCCCATTGATCTTATTCCCATTCCTCAAGAATCAAAGGTGAATTTTGTGGCCAACACAAGAGCTAAGTAGACGAAGGTGCTACATAAGCAAGTGAGGGCACAAATTGAGAAAGTGAATGAGCATCTCAAGCTTCAGGCCAATAAGAACCACTCTCATCTTGAGTACAAGCTAGGAGATCTTGTGCACTTGAGGAAATAAAGGTTACCATCAAGGAGGAAGAACAAGCTTATGGCTAGAGGAGATGGTCAATACAAGGTGGTACAAAAGGTGGGAGAGAATGCCTACAAAATAGAGCTTTCGGGAGACATGCACATATCCACCACGTTTAATGTTGGGGATCTCACTTTGTACGTTGAAGGTGATAAAAGATTTGAGGGAAAATCCTCTTCAAGGGGGAAGAGGTTGATGCAGAGCAAACTCTAAACTTGGACTTACTCTCACAAGCAAGGGTCTTGAACGAAGTAGGCTCGATGTTGATTTTAGGTCAAGGACTAGGCCTTCCTACGTCAATGTTGACTTGGAATCCTTGAGGAGGTCCAAGCAAGTTTAGGAAAGGTGGTTGGGAATTAGTAATCCTAAATAAGAAGCTTAGCTACGGTATCCTCTAAAACCTTCTCAATTCCTCATTTTCAGTTTTCTTAGCATAACACCTTGCTTAATTCTAACTCCATTTTAGAAGAGCAAATGGGCTCCGATTTGGACAAGTTATATAAGAACGGATAACTTTAGATGTCCACTTTCTGTCGAGTCATAGAACGTCTCCAAATTTTAATTATCAAGGAAGGTATGGGGTAAAAAGTGAGCAAGGGTTAGTGTAAGATCTGGAATTGTACATTTTTTATTGAGGAATTAAGTGCACTAGTAAATAGATGAATTAAGGGCTAATATTTTATGGACAGCTGGTGGACATCTCTAGGAGTCACCCACAGGAAAATCTCCCCATGACTCAACCAATTAAGGTAGCGGTTCACTCATTCAATCTAGCACCAAGTGCAGCCAATTCCAACTCACCTATATTCTGGATAACCCTTTTAACATTGCACCACTAATTAGGATTTCATTATTAATTTCCTTGTAATCCTATTAGTTAGTGCATGACTTGGGAAAGAGGATATTCTCCTATTTATTTGCTTGATCCTTATAATATTTCTCAGACTTGGATTAATGATATGGGAGCTTGATGCTTAGTATTTTCTCAAAATCTCAAATTTCTTTCTCTCTAAGGAGGGTGATGAAATTAAGTTCATCTCTTCAATTAAATCCTTGGTTCCTTGGCTTTAAAGGATTAAAGGGTAGGGTGATTTATCTCTTTTGTTAAATTATTCTCAACTTTGAATCAATCACTAGAAGATTTGGGGTATTTCTCGCTCTTGGGTTTTCTTAGGAGAGATTGATCTTTATCAACATTTGGTGCTCATCATCAAGGGTTTATACCTTTTATTTAGTTAATGAATTTCACCATGGATCACATTTTGGGTCCCTTCCCAACAACCTTTGGACAAATAAGGTTCTTGATACTTGCAGTGGTCTATTTCACGAAATGGATAAAAGCCGAACCCTTAGCCACCATAACAATGTCGCAGGTGCAAAAGTTCATATGGTGAAACATCATTACCTGATTTAGCATCCCTAAAGCTATAGTCATGGATGATAGAAAACATTCGAAGGGAGGTTGTTCCAGAAATAGTGCAAAGAATTCCATAGAAAAGCCAAATTCACCTATATTGGTCATCCCCAATGCAATGGGCAAGCAAAAGCTGCCAATAAAATCATCACGGAGGCTTTGGAAAAAAAGACATGATCAAGTAATGGGACAATAAGTAGAAGAACTACCATGGATCCTACTATCCGCCCACACCTCGGAAGTAGGGGCCATTGGAGAGACACCATTCAAGTTGAGATTCGGCACTGAAGCCGCCATACTGGTCGAAATTGGAACTCCAAGCTTCCAATTCTAACACTGTGATCCAGAGAAAAATTAGATTCCTCGCGTGATTCTCTAGACCTCCTCAATGAAACGCGAGAGAATGCCTTACTTTGAATGGCCATGTACCAACAAAGAATGTGTCAAGCTTACAATTGGAGGTAGTATACAGGCTAATTTGGGTGGGCGACCTGGTGTTGAGAAGAGTTGAATCCATGAGTGAAGGCAACATAGATGGTAAGTTATCCACAAACTGGGAAGGTCCATATATCATTCACCAAGAGGTTCCCCCAGGCACATACAAGTTGAAGTGCAACTTAGGAGAACTCATTATCTAAAATTGGAACGCAGACCACCACAAGTACTTCTCTAGTTGCTAGAAATGTTCACTTCAGTTAGTCTTAGAAATAAGAATATCTCATTATGAAGGAGTACCATAGATGAAGGGATGGGAGCGAAACGTGAAAGTGGGAAATAAGTTAGCATACCTAGAAGATAGATTTGTAGCTTCTTCTTTTTTTCATTTTTATTATATCAAAGTTAGCTAAATGAAGGAAGTTAAATTTTCCATTGTTACAGGAAGATGTAGCTCTCCACATCAACAACATAAGACATCAAAGGGTAGGGGATTATTAAAACCATCCCACTCTCTAATAGATTGAACTAAAGCTTTCAAGGATACTGGTTGAATCTCCAATAACAAGTTCGTGAAAGGGCAGAGAATAATTGAAATCATCCCGCTCTCTAATAGATTCAACTGAACCTTCCAAGGCTACTGGTTAAATCGCCAACAACAAGTTTGTGAAGGGGCGGAGAATGATTGAAGTCATTTTGCTCTTTAACATACTCAACTAAACCTTTCAAGGCTACTGGTTGAATCCCAAATAAGTTAATGAAAGGATAGCCTAAATCTTACCTTACCTTAAAGAGCAAGGGTAGCATAAGGCCAAAGGCTAAAAACACCTCATCTCATTCAGGTACGATAAGGCCTCCAAAATCGACCTGAATAATAGGGTTGGGGAAAATGAGCATGGCTTTGAACAAGAAGGAAAATAAAGTGCAAAATGACAGACAATAAATCTTATAGAACATTGCCATTCCATATAAGAAAATGATAACAACAATGCATAAGCAATGGCCAAGGCTGTTGCGGATTACAAAAGATCCATCATCTAAAGACAATGCAATATAAATATAGGGAATATGAGCATTAAGAATGGATGACTCTAAAGGCTTAAGCACTTATTCCTAAGACCTCAATGACCAAATGTCCCGACCAAAAGGCATGAAGCCGCTTAGAGCCTATGAGACAACTTCGACCATGAGGAACGACTGTGCCTTGTCGGATAGTTCCCAATGTTGAATGGATCAATGGGGAGATTATGCTCCTCAACATGACTAAAGGTCGCCTAATCGAGGTACTGATGGGGAGCTAGCTTAGCACCATGCCGAGTTGAAGCTTGAACTCCAAACTTGAGGCGTGGGTGACCTACCCACCAAGCCGGAACCTCACTCTTACCCAAGTAGCTCACCCACCAAGCGCTTACTATTTCCTAATCCTCAGCCTCTATGGACTTGCTAATCTTCATGAAATGCAAATTTGTCATCCACCATTATCTGTACCATAGTCTACAACATGATGAAAATAAGTCATGTGCATGTGATGTGGATATCCTAATATCTCCTACAGCTCCCACTCATGCTGTCCGTTGAGGTTGAAGCCAACACATTCCAACACGAAAAAAGGGGGACAAGAGGAGGCCCATTAGGTAGCCAACAAGAAGATATAGCACTTATTTCTTCCAACATTACATAACTCCCATTTGACATGATGGGATCGAGGCAAGTAGAATTGCATAACGTGGTATGGGGGAAATTAGGAACTCGCAAGGAAACCTATTTAGAAGCCATGAGGAATGCTCATTTAAGACCATAAAAAGATGCCTACATGACTACTTGTCTCTTAGCTTGATTTAGGAAGAAATATTATAACATCATAAAAGACCCACCAAACTTATACCTCTTATTCATGAAAGCGAAGAAGAATCACACATTCTAAACCCTAGCGTTATGCTTCGGGCCGGCCACCCAGTACAATCTAGCTAGAGATACATGCAACAAGCTCTAATGAGCATTTAACAAAGTTTCCTTGTTACAGGTGACTAGATCAAAGACTTGAAATAAGCATATACACAACATTGTCAAGCTCATCGAACCTCCCAAGTGCAACTCTCTCAAGAATCCTCCTTAATTTTAGGGTCTGTTCTTTTTGTGGGTAAATTAGGTGGGTTAAAAGGGTAAAGTAGGTTGAAATAGGTTTAACTGGGTTGAGGTAGGTTGAAATTGGTATTTTTTTTGAGGTGGGTTAAAATAGGTTGAAGTAGGTTGAACTGGGTTGATGTTGGTTGAAATTGGTTGAAGTTGATATATTTTTTATGTGGTGGGTTGAAATGGGTTAAAATAATGAGAATGTAATTAATGTGTGATAATTTATGAAATTATCGAAATTTTGTGAAATTTTTGTTTATTCTTTTTTTTTTGATTTTTGATTTTTGATTTTTGATTTTTGATTTTTGATTTTTTTAATTTTTACTTTTTTATTTTTCACTTTTTCCATTTTTTGTTTTTTATTTTTTATTTTTTTATTTTTTACTTTTTATTTTTTATTTTTTATTTTTTATTTTTTATTTTCTTAATTTCTTATTTCTCATTTCATATTTTTCATTTGTTATTTTTTTTAATTTTTAATTTTTAATTTTTAATTTTTAATTTTTTAATTTTTTAATTCTTTAACTTCTTATTTCTTATTTCCTATTTTTTATTTCTTATTTCTTATTTTTTATTTTTTAATTTTTATTTTTCTTATTTCTTATTTCTTATTTCTTATTTCTTATTTCTCATTTCTTATTTTTTAATTTTTTCAATTTTAAATTTTAAATTTTAAATTTTAAATTTTAAATTTTAACTTTTAAATTTTAAATTTTTTAATTTTAATTTTAATTTTTTATTTTTTATTTTTTATTTTTCTAATTTCTTATTTCTTATTTCTTATTTCTTTTTTTTATTTTGTATTTTTTTAATTTTTAATTTTTAATTTTTAATTTTTTACTTTTAATTATTAATTTTTAAATTTTTAATTTTATTGTTATTTTTAATTCTTAATTTTTATTTTATTGTTTTTTTAATTTCTTATTTCTTATTTTTTATTTTTTATTTTTTTAATTTCTAATTTCTAATTTTTAATTTTTAATTTTTAGTTTTTAAAATTTCTTATTTTGTAATTTTTTATTTTTTATTTATTTTTATTTTTAATTTGTATTTTTTTATGTGTTTATTTTTTATTTTTTGTGTTTTATGTTTTATTTTTTATTTTTTTCGTTTTATTTGTCATTTTTTACTTTTTAATTTTCATATATTTATTATTTATTTATTTTTTATGTTTAGATTTCTTTATTTTTATTTTTTATTTTCCTTTTTTTTTATTTTTTTAATTTCTTATTTTTAATTTTAAATTTTAAATTTTATTTTTTCTTTCGTCTTTTTTAAGTTTTAGTTGTTATTTTTTATTTTTTATTTTTTAATTTGTAATTTCAAATTTATAATTTTTATTTTGTTTTTTATTTTTTATTTTTACTTTGTACTGCTTATTGTTTCAGTTTTTTAGTTCTTTGTTTTTTATTTTTTATTTCTTAATTTTCTATAACTTTAGGTTTTTTATGTTTTTGTGCTTTGTTTTCTATTTATTATTTCTCATTGTTTATTTTTTTATTTTTTATTCTTTATTTTTTATTTCTTATTTTTCATTTTTTTATTTTTTATTGTTTATTTTTCATTTTTTCTATTTTTATATTTTATGTTTTTATTTTTTATTTCTAATTTTTTTATTTTTTTTTAAATTTTAATTTTTATTTCTTATTTCATATTTTTTTATTTGTTATTTTTAATTTTTTTTATTTTAATTTTTTTATATTTTATTTTTAATTTTTTTTGTTTTTTTATTTTGGTTTATTTGAAATTCAAGAAATAAAAAAAAAATAAGAAATAAGAAATAAAAAATAAAAACATAAAAAAAAGAAATAATAAATACAAAATAAATAATGAAAAATTAAAATTAAAATGTAAAAAATAAAATATAAAAAATAAGAAATAAGAAGTAAAAAAGAAAAAAATAAAAATGTAAACAACATAAACTACAAAAAAAATAAAAAAATAAAAAATAAAACATAAAACATAAAATATAAAAAAATAAAAAAAATGAAAAATAAAAATTAAACACTAAAAATGAAAAATCAAAAATGAAAAATAAAAAATAAGAAATAAGAAATTAAAAAATAAAAACATAAAATCATAAAATCATGGAAAGATAAAAAATAAAAAATAAAATAAAAAATAAAAAATAAAAAAATAAAAAAGTAAAAGGTAAAAAAGTAAAAAGTAAAAATCTAAAATAAAAATTAAAAAATTAAAAATTAAAAATTAAAACTTAAAAATTAAAAATTGAAACTAAAAATTAAAAATTAAAAAATTAAAAATTAAAAGTTAAAATTAAAATAAATAAAAAATAGATAAATAAAAGAAGTACAAAATTAAAAATTAAAAATAAAAAAAAGAAATTAAAAAAATTAAAAATTAAAATTAAAATTTAAAAAATAAAAAAATAAAAAAATATAAAATATAAAATATAAAATATAAAATATAAAAAGTATAAAAACTAAAAAATAAGAAAGAATAAACAAAATTTCCACAAAATTTCGATAGCTTCAGAAATTATCACATATGAATTACATTCTCATTATTTTAACCCACTTCAACCCAACACATAAATAATATATATCAACTTCAACGCAGTTCAACCTACATCAATGCACTTCAATCTAGTTCAACCTATTTCAACTCACCTCAAAAAAAATACCAACTTTAACCTACCTCAACCCACCTCAACCTACTTCAACCTACTTCACCGTTTTGCCCACTCAATTTACCCACGAAAACAACAGGCCCTAAATCTCACATGATACTTTACAAATTATTAAAATTATGAAGGGGGTGGGTTGAAGTTGGTTGAAGTGGGTTGAAGTAGGTTGAGATAGGTTGAAGTGTGTTGAAGTTGGTATTTTTTTTTCAAGTGGGTTAAAGTAGGTTGAAGTGGGTTGAAGTAAGTTGAAGTAGGTTGAAGTAGATAAATATGGATTGACCCACGAAAAGAACAGGCCCTTAATTCCCTTCTTCAGAATAAACCTCCTCTAGAGGGTCCCAATCAAACCCTAGATAAACCCTCATGATACATCTTTGAGCTATCTCCTAGCCCAAGTCATAGTAGGACATAACATATGGTTGACCCTCCTCACTGGCCTTGTATTCAGCTCAGACAAGTCACCCACTTGACGCATTTCCAGGTAGAGGGTAATCTAAAAGGCTTTAAATTCTTCTGTAAGTTTCGTGCGTCACACTTGCATTCTTTGTCCATACACTCCATGTTAGCCCTTGTCTCTTCACATTCCTACTGAAATCATATATGGGCCTCCGTAGTAGCAAACGACAACTCCTGCGAATGCTGGACCCTAAGGTGTCAAAGTTTGTTTACTTGCACTACGCTTTTGGCTTGGCAATGGATGCCTACCTCTAGGGAGATATGAGCATCTTAGCAGGCTTGAAAATGAGAATAGAATGTCATAGTTATTTACAGCCGATGCCCCAAAAAAAAAAAAAGGTCATACCTGAACCAAAGAGTCAGCTGCTGGAGCAAAGGGAACGTGAAGACTTTCTCCTAACATGCGATCTCAAGGCATGAAAAATCCTTAAAGCATCCTTAATACAAGGGTGCTCCTAAACTTGGGAAAGTTAAAAAATATGGACTCATTCTTTTCCACATGAAAATGGGGCGCCTAGGCTTGTCCTGACAAGTTATAAGTCCAATTCCACCCTTCTAACAGAAAGGAAGGGACTCCAATGTACTCGATCTCAACATAAGGAGCTCTTCCATATACTACGGAGCTACCTTGAATTGAGGAGGGACCCCCCCATAGAATTCCCCGATGTAAAAGGAAGGAGATGAGATGTGAGGAGAGCAAGAAAAGCTCCTCTTGGACCTCCTTTAGCTCTAGGCCTCTGCCTGTTGTTGCCACTTACTTCATGATCATTAGGCCTCTTAAATATAAAAGGAATTCCATCCTCTAACATGTTGCTTTACTTCAGAGAAAAGGGACCAAAATTTAAAGTACCCGGACAGCTTGAAACGCTTCAATAGTGACGATCTTAGAATTAGAAGAGCCATGAGGAGCTATTGAGGTGCCCCCATTAGTGCCCTGAGAGATACCCCACATATCCTCGTTCACTTTGTCCGCCACGAGGAATTGACATGACATTAGAGCGACGACCCCACCACACCCGTTATACGAGTTCTTGATGGCAGCTTAAAAGAGTTGATTCATGGGTAAGAATTTCAAGCGAACGAGGGTCGGGGGAATGCATGACAAAGGAATGTTGTCGCCACTCAAACCTAACCGCCTGTACTCTAATTCTCTGCATGCTGGCTCTGATGCTACTTTAACAAGTCATAAAATATATACACATAGAAAAAATAATAATAGTACTAAAAAGCTAAATAAAGGATTTCAAATAGGAATGTCACTCTAGGCCTTCGACAAGTAAGGCGTCACCCGTAGGTAATGTATCACTAAGGTGACAAGCAGGAAGCTATCGGGCACGTAAGATGTAACTCATGTGAGGTAACTACGCAGAACAGAAGGACCAGAGGTCTTGCCCCCTCCCACACCTTGGCTGCTTTAAAGTATTGTCAAGCCCTGTGTTCTTCCCATTAAAGTTTTGGAAACCCATAATTTAAACAGTGTTAGGCTCCCCAAAATCATTATATACTTGAAGTTTGTTACCATCACACAAGTAAAGAAACATTCATTTCCATCCTTTGACCAACAGGTTCGCATAGATAGAGAGGAAGTTGTCACAATTTCTAAATGACCACCATTCATGTCTTGTGTTTGGATTCCCTTCACTGTTCAACTGATGTAGTGATCAAAATAGCTTAAAGGTTAATGGAAACCTCTTAAATCTAGGAACCTATAAGAAGCCAACCAGCAGTCACATCGAGGTTAGGGTTAGTTGAGCCAAACATAAATTATATTTTTGTAACACCTTCACGATGAAATCATGCAGAGGAAAGCGAAGTCCAAACTCCAGGTGCTTTGTGTAGATGACAATATGGTCATCTAGGCTAATGTAAGGGTGTTGTGTTCTTCTGGAAATGAAACTCTATAGTGTTATGACAAGTTATCAAGATAAGGCACAACTTTGTTGAGCCAATTAGGTTCTGGGAAATTGGTCATTGGCCCACTGTATAAGGCAAAATTAAGCTGACGAAGGGGAAGAGGAAGGCATATAACATCCTCTAATGAGGAAGGGCTCGCCGTATCCTCTAAGCCACTAGTGTCATCATCCAATATGACCCATAATTGGTATAATACTCTGAGGTGAACTCGTCCAAACAATCCCCACATGACATACTAATTAATAGGTAGAAGTTTAAGGATAAAATTATACATGACGACTAAAGAGCCAATGAATACCGTAACCCGTAACAACCCATGCAATAATAAATAAATCAATAAATATAGTCAAAATTGTTAATAAAGATCAGCGCGAACGTACTTAAGGGGAATAAGGGTTGCAGGAGAAAATAGGTAGAGAAGATCTTACGGAAATACCAATGAGAAATGGTAAAACCAGCGTGGCTTTTCCTTTCTGGCTGTCACTTGTGTGTCATTTTCCAGTTAGTTTGGAACAACACAGAGTACTATGTGACTATGTCTTGGTCTTGGCAAGGGTCCACAATATAGATGGGCGACAAACTATGTGTACTATGTTGAGGTGACACTTCAAAGTGACGTTTCAACTAAAAAAGCATGAAGTGACTATACACTGGGAAAAGTACTATTTGTACCGAGGAACTTGTTTGCAATGAATGTTAAACACGAATGTACAATTTTACACATAAGAGACAAATAATTTTATCAAAGAAATAACCACCTTACACCTAAAAAACAAGGTTATGAAATGCTTGACAAGTTGAAATTGTAAGGTCACTTAACGTAACATTCCAAAAAATTAACATTACATAACAAACCTGATGAGCCAAAAAATAAAGGCCATGTAAAACATGACAAGTAGAAAACTTAAGGTCACGTAATATGATATTCAAAAAAATTAATGTCACGTAATAAACCGTAGCAAGCCAAAAAATTAAGGTCACGTAACGTGTGACGAGTAAAAAAGATTAAGGTCACGACATGACATTCCAACAAATTAACATCACGTAACAAGCCATAACGGGCCAAAAAAATTAAGGTCGCATAATGCGACATTCCAAAAAATTAACGTCAAGTAACAAGCCGTGTTGAGCCAAAAAATTAAGGCCACGTAACGTGATATTCCAAAAAATTAAGGTCACATGGCGTAACATTCCCCAAAACTAAAGGTAACGTAACGTGTGACGAGTCGAAAAATTATGGTCATGTACATGACATTCTAAAAAGTTAGCATCACTTAAACAAGTCGGGGCAAGCCAAAAAGTTAAAATCACATAACGTATGACGAGTTAAAAAAGTTAAGATCACGTAATGTGACATTCCAAAAAATCAATGTCACATAACAAGTCGTGATGAGCCAAGAAATTAAAGTCACGTAACGTGACAACCCCACCCCACCCCCCAAGAATTAAATTAAGTTCACATGGTGTACATTTAATGCGTGAAGAGTCGAAAATTTAAGGTCATATAATATGATATTCCAAAAAAATAACATCACGTAACAAGTCATGATGACCAAAAAATAAAGGTCTCATAACACACGACGAATCGAAAATTAAGGTCATATGACGTGACATTCCAAAAAAATTAGTTTCACATTATCAGCCTCGATGAGCGAAAAAACTAAGGTCACATAACGCGTGACGAGTCGAAAATTTAAAGTCACGTGACATGATATTTCAAACAATTAACGTCACGTAACAAGCCTTGACGAGTCAAAAAATTAAGTTCACATAATGCCTGATGAGTTGAAAATTTGAGGTCACACAATGTGTGGTGAGTCAAAGAAATTAAGGTTACAACGTGACATTCCAAAGAATTAACGCCACGTTACAAGTCGCGATGAGCCAAAAAATTAAGGTCACATAATGTGACATTCCAAAAACTTAACACCACGTAACAAGATGTGACGCGCCAAAAAGTTAAGGTCATGTAACGTGATATTCCAAGAAATTAAGGTCACATGGCATGACATTCTCAAAAAACAAGGTCATGTAACACGTGACCAGGGATTTAAAACTCGACCGTGTTTTCTCGAAACAGCCTTGTTGGCTAAGGATTGCACTTGAGTTAATTGAAAAAGACCAAGAAATCGAAGTGAAATTTTTTTCACCTTGAAACGGCCGCAATGACCATAACACAATGCGACACAAACCAATGACTCAAGATAAAATTTTAAAAAAATACAGGATCAACTGTATGACTTGACAAAAGATTCCACTTCAATGCTCATAAAGAAAAGACATCAAAAATCGGCTAAAAAGAACACATAGTCAGTCAGATATATCACACTAAGGTAGCAAAAAATTTGAAAAATGTATTCGAGCCTGAAAAGATTCTTAGGACAAAATCACAAGACAAACCAGCATGAGTGGTAAAAATAATATACCACCACACAAATGGCCACTATAAATTCAACATATACATGTTAGAAATGCAACACATTTGGGAAAACAATTAGAGGAAGAAAGCACATCTAAAAAGTTAAAAATTTATAATCAACTAACTTTGGTAGAAACACAAACCTCATTAACCCTAATTTTAATTAATTTATTTTTTTTGCAGCAACTAAGTAGCTTTCAAGGCAGGAATCGCATGATTAAGGCACTGAGGTATAGTATCTGCAGCACCTTGGCCCAATTTTGAGGGAGGGAAGCAACGTCGGTGAGTAACGCTTGGCAGTGGTCGATGGCCATGGAGGTAGTCGGGACTCAGAACTGAAGCTTAGAGCTAGGACGGGGGCAATTAGGTGGATGAGAGAACTTCTAGTGCAGCGGGGTTGGGGTAGAGAGCGTAGAGAGTAGGGGAGGAGTGGATCAAGATGTGGCCACTAACTCACTGGCGAAGGAGTAGGAGATGAAGTCGTGAAGAACTAGAGAAGTGGGAGGTGAGGTGGGGGGAGGTGAAGAATGGGAGTCTGGGAGATGAAGGAGTGACTATTGAGCAATGAACAAAATTAGGTTTTTAAGTGGAATTGGTTTCTGCTTTCCACTGAATATTCTGGAGTAACAACTGATTTTTACTTAATTTTTTTAATTGAAAATGCTTGTTTTTTGGCAAAAACAGCGACATTGCTAGGCCGAAAATTCGAGTGGAAGTATAGTTATTAATATTCTAAATTGTTAAATTCTTATTTGTTATCATACTTTAATCTTTACAATTCTTTAGTCATTAGTAAATATTGCGAATGATGTTATTAATACTCCAAATTATTAAATTGTTAAATATGTTACTGTCATCATATTTGATATTAATTATGTTACTTTTATGTTATTTATGATTGTGCTATTTTTATGTTAATTATATTATTTTCATGTTACCTTATGTTAATAATCTTATTTTTAAGTTATATTTATGGAATTTTATTTCATTTATGTTGAATGTGTTAATGTTATCATATTTTATGTTAATTATGTTATTTCTATATTATTTAACGTTAATTATGTTAATTTTAAGTTATATTTATGGTTATTTTTTGTTATTTATGTCAAATATATTATCGTTATCATATTTTATGTGAATTATGTTATTTTTATGTTATTTATGATCATGCTATTTTTATGTTAATTATGTGATTTTATATTATTTTTACTAAGTATGTTATTTTCAAGTTATATTTATGGTAATTTTATGTTATTCATGTTTAAAATGTGATTATTATCATATTTTTTGTTGATTATATTATTTGTATGTTATTTATGATCATGCTTTTTTGTGCTAATTATGTTTTTTTTATTATTTTATGTTAATTATGTTATAAATAATTAAAAAAAACTCCAACATCGTAAATTTATAATAAATCATTATAGTTTAAATCACATGTCTTCTTAGATCGGTCATTATTTTTATATAGGTCCCGTAAAAATGTTGGGACAGAGTAGTCGGTCAATTGAGGACATGGGATGGAATTTTGGTACCGTGGTTGATGATAGTAATAAAAAAAAACAAGTCTAGTGCAAATTTTGTGGTAAGATGATAAAAGATGGTATCACACGCTTAAAGCAAGACTTAGGGCATAAGATGGGTAATGTTGCACTTTCCCCTGGAGTGTTTACCGACTTTAAAAAAGACATGAATAAGTTACTAGAAGAATTCAACGAGAAAAAGAAAGACAAGGTTAGAAGGACTAGAGATTTGGAAGAAGAAATCCCAAGATCACTTAATCGAATCCATGCGTCACATGTTTTCATCTAACTTGGAAGAAGAAAGACAAGGTTAGAAGGCCTTTGTCAACTCAAATGGCATCAACATTTAGCACAAATCAGTTGATGCGTCGTATGTAACATGCAGGATGTTGATTACTACGTAAAGTTGATGAAGAAAGTAGTTGAAGAGGTTGGTCCACAGAGAAAGTACCATAAATAGTGACAGGCATGCATCCGTTATGAAGGCTGCAGGGACAACATTAATGGACGAGCATCCCATCCTATACTGGACACTATGTGCAACCCATTGCTTGGATCTTATTTTGGAGGACCCTGTTGGCAAGATGAATATAGGTAAAGTTATAAAGACAACAAGGTCGATCTCCAATTACATATACAAATACGATTGAGTCGTTAGTTATATAAAGAACCAATGGTCGAGATATCGTTAAAGCTGGCATAACACGGTTTGCCATTAATTTTTTTGTCTCTAGATAGTGTAGTAAACGTAAAACTGCTCTAAGAGACATATGAGAATCATTTGAGTGGCAAGACTACAGATGGGGAAAGGCAAAAAATGCAGACGCTAAAAAAGTACGTGAACTTATTATATCATCAACGCCTGAAGCTTTGAAATTTTAGAAAAATTCATATGTTGTTCTCAAAGTTCATGAACCTTTTTGGTAAGGGTTTTGAGACTTGTCGATAGAGATGATAAGCCTATGATGACCTACATATCAGGCGTTGGGTAGGGCTAAGCTTGCTATCAAGGAAAATTACAAATACTACCAAAGGTATTGAGACATCATTGACAAGATATGGAACTTCTAGTTGCATTCTAATCCCCATGTTGCGAGGAAAACTAAATTGTCATTATTCTTTTAATTATTCATTTGTTGTTTATAATTAACTAATTATTACATCGCATATGGATTGTTTATAACCTTCATTGATGTGATAACTCTTTTTTAAGAGTATTATTTCAATCCCTAATACATGTATCGAGAAAATCAACAAGGAAATGATTCAGAGGTGAGGGCCAGACTACAAAGATTGATAATAAGGTTGGAGCCAAATATAGAAACACAAATAACAACAATGAATCAGGTAGGGTTAAGGTAAAGACATAGTGACAACTCCAATGTGGTTTGTCGGATATGTTCATATTAATAACGTGAATATGGATATGCAGCTTTTCTTGTATAGTCAAGGACAAGATACTTTTTGGAACACTTTTAGCTCAAAGGGCAATGAAGAAGACATGTCAGGTTGTTACATACTGAAACACACCTATAGTTATAATACATACGAGTGTCTTGAAATATTTAACTTATTTTGTAATTTGTCTAATACAGTTGAATGGTAGATAACTCATGGCGGTTGTGCTCCTGAACCCCAACGCCTCGCAGTTCGAATCCTAAGTCAAGCTACCTCTGCATCTCATTAGGAAAGAAACTGGAGCATGTTTAGTCAAGTGCATACCAAGACACAAAATAGATTGACTTACAAAAAACTCAATCTAATTATCTACCTCCATTATAACTAGAAGTTGAAATTGAGAAATATAGAAGGCAAGAGTCAAGAGCTACTCACCAATTCTTTCACTCCTATTGATCTAGATAACATCTTTGATGAAATGATCCAATAAATCTTTGGTTATCAGAAAAGGAATGATCAGTATTTAAAGGTGATGACTTGCACTGATTGAATGTGGATAGGCCAAGAAGAGGATGATACCATCAACATTGAGGATAATGAGGATCGACAAATGCATTTCTCCCCTTCATTTTGTTACAGCATAGATTAACAATATGAAGGCACCAACAATAGTGGGTCTGGAGGAGATTTAAGTCCTCCAAGTAGTCATCATGGAAGTGGAAATGAAAGAGAATTTGGAGGTGGAAGAAATGGAAGCAATAGAGGTGCCAATTATATTGGTACTTCTCAATCCTCTAAACCATCTTCAAGAGACAGTAATCCCACCATGTCTGATCATAATGGCAGAAGTAGTCAAGAGTATGAAGAAAAGACAATTGCGTATACCTATTGTCGCCTCAGAAAGGCAAACGTAAAAGCAATCAAAGCATCACCTAATTATGAAAACTAGGCCTCACATAGGTATGCGGATGAACAACAAATGCCTTCAAGTTTTACAGGGCCTAGTTACTATATTTGGTTATGTGGTTCTAATGGTTATGATGGTGGTCCATACAATTATGAATATAATCAAACAAATGTTGATTGGGGTACATCGTCTAACCCATCTTACCCATCTTATCCTAGCAGTGAACCGTATTTTACTCACTCCAATCCAAGTACCTAAATTCAAGACAATTTTCAGGTTTTCAACCATAGGACTACTAATTGCAGGGGCCATCATTATTATCGTCCTACAATTCATGGGGGAGATTTGAGTTCAAGTGGTCAATCTTGGAAGGGCACAACTTGGTCACACTTCCTCCACGAACAAGGAACAGATAGAGGCTATATGAAAGATCAAAGTGAGGACAACAACTATCAAGAACCTCCTCGTCGTTCATTTTGGTGGTGATTATTTTTATTTTAGTTGTGGTGTTTTAGACTATGATTGTACAAAATAAAGCATTACTGCTACTATATTTTATCTTTTCCCCTCTATACCTTGGTTTAAGAAAACTATTTTCATGTTATACTATTTATACTATTCTATTATTTTACAATTTGCGTCAAAGCTTTCGCATGTTATTTTGTTTAACTATTGTAAAAATTGAACCATTGTAATCTAGTAAAAATAAGAACTATGTTGAAAATAATATTACTTAGCGAATTGTGGTAGTAAAATAAAGATACAAATGAAAAAACACAACTAGGTGAACCTTCTCATGTTATGACAAGCGCAATCTGTTCCACGGTGAACGTATCACGATGCTCCTATGTTATTGTGACTGTAATCACAAACGCGACTGAATTCGCGTTTTAAATCCCTGTGCGTGACGAATCAAAAATTTAAGGTCACATAAAATGACATTCCAAAAAAATTAACATCACGTAACAACCGTGGCGAACCAAAAAGTTAAGATAGTAACATATGATGAGTTAAAAAAAATTAAGGTCACGTAATGTAACATTTCAAAAAACAATTAACACCACGTAACAAGCCATCATGGGCCAACAAATTAAAGTCACGTAATTTGACATTAAAAAAAAAGTCAAAGTCACATGGCGTGACATTTAACATGTGACGAGTCGAAAATTTAAAGTCGCTTAATGTGACATTCCCAAAAACTTAAGGTCATGTAACAAGCCGAGCCAAAAAATAAAGGTCACGTAATCCTTGGCGAGTCGAAAATTTAAGGTCATGTAATGTGACATTCCAAAAAATTAACGTTACTTAAGAAGCCGTAGCATGCCAAAAATTTAAGATCACATAATGCATAACGAGTTGAAAATTTGAGGTCATGTAACATGACATTCCAAAAAAATTAACATCACGTAACAAGCTTTGATAAGCCAAAAGTAAGGTCTCGTGACGATTGACGAGTTGGTCACGTAACATGACATTGCAAAAAATTAACGTTAAGTAACAAAACCGTGATGAACCAAAAAATTTAGGTCACGTAACGTGTGACGAGTCAAAAAATTAAGGTCACGCAACTTTACATTCCGAAAAATTAACGTCACGTAACAACCATGACGAGCCAAAAAAATAAAGGTAACATAATGCGACATTCTAAAAAATTAACTTCATGTAACAAGTCGTGACGAGCCAAAAAAATTAACGTCAAGTAACAAGCCTTTAGGAGCAAAAACAAAAGTTCACATAATAAAATTTAAGGTCACGTAACGTGACATTCCAAAAAATTAACATTATATAACAAGCCGTGATGAGCCAAAAAATAAAGGTGATATATTGTGACATTCTAAAAAATTAACATTACTCAACAAGCCATAAAGATTCAAAGAATTAAGGTCACGTAACGTTTGATGAGTGAAAAAATTAAGGTCACGTAACAGGACATTCCAAAATAATAACGTCACGTAAGAAGTCATGGCGAGTCAAAAAATTAAAGTCGCATAAGGTGACATTCCTAAAAAAACAAAGTCATATAACGTGTGACGAGTTAAAGATTTAAGGTGACGTAACGTGACTTCACAAAAAAAGTGCATATAAGTTTTACGTGTCCAAAGCTATTGAATGGCCAGAGGATATATGTCAAGGTGAAATTAAAGTTTAAGATTAGTCATGCATTTGATGACTCCAAATGCATAACGAAGGGCATATGTTGAAGGTAACAAAATGAAATAATATAACAACACCACATCCCAGTGTGGGTTTCGCTTTCGAACAAAATCAAATAATCATTACTCTAAGTTTTTTTTTATAACAATAGCATTACCCTAAAGCATGGGTTAAGTTTTGCTTAGCGTACAAAAAAAGGAAGCATTTTAGGTCATGGATCAAATGCTCCATGTGGCCCATGAAGCCTTTCACACTCACCAACTTAAGTTTGCCGCCATTTGTGGGTACATAAGGGTCTCGTCCTGTCAAGAAGAAGGTAATGCTCAATTATTACTCATTCCCCAAATATTGGTCACTATATTATTTCACTGACTGGGTTGGGCATCAGGAAGATTTCTATCGAACAAACCCCCAAGGCAAAATTGTGTTGCGGGTATTGGCCAACGTCGACTCAAGACACTATAAACATATTCTGCACCTCGTTGACAATTGAAAGATCACAGGAACTTGATCGGCCCCAATTCCTTTTAATAGGGAAAAGATTATCCCATCACTAAATCTATAATAATACAAACACGGACATAAAATAAAACATTCATGTCTTTATAGACCAAATACTTCTATAAATTAAGGTCATCATGCTAAAATCATATAGTCCTCCATCTCAAAACGTTAAGCATTTTATTATTACTAGTCATACCCAAGTCACTCATTGTATTTAGTGAAATTTGTGTTTGAGTCAAGTGATTATAGCTAGCCTATGCTGCCCTTTTATTCTTAGCAGAGTGAAGAGTAAATTGATGTATCTCACATGCGTTTGTTAAACTAACGTGAGCAAATGAATAATGAGTTTCTTACATAATCTTCCTTTTGTCCCCCTCTTTGTTCATATCCTAAGTTGCCAATCAATGTTCATCTTTGCCATTTTGATATATTCTTTTATTGCCACTCAAAATGCCATGCAATCACACGGACTCTACCTCTCATATAATTTATTTCTCCCCAAGTTTTTTGACCTTTTATTAACTTTGGACCTTTTGCCTTTTGATTAAATACTTTAGGCATGTACATGTTACTAGTTGAGGTAGAACAACTTATAACCGCTCTAGCCCTCAATGGAAATCCTCTGCTTTTCCTTTTTTTTCCTCTTCTTCTTCCTTTTCTTTCTCTCTCTTTCTCTCTCTCTCTCTCCACACACACACACACACACACACACACATATATATATCACGTGTTCTTAATTTATCCCATCTTAAAATAATCCCTTTTGGTTTAGCCAGTATATATACTTGTGCATGTCCATAAGCAAACGTCCCTATGTAAATATTGTACCCATGTAAACATTTCCAATGTTACATTTTACCTATTTGCTCAATCTTCAATGTAGGATAGTCATATAATATCTTTTGTACACCATCTAAACTCTTTCATCTGTGAACCATGCTAGAAATCTCTTGAGTAGATTGTGACTAGGACAAAAGGGGAAATGTATTAAGCTAAAGGTAAGCCACCACTCAACATAAAGATTTCACCACTAATTTTCTAAAGGAAGTTCCACTAGAAATTAGCTAACAGAACGACTCGTAAACACCACCAAAACTAGGCTAGATTTAGAGAGATTTAAAGAAAGAGTTGAAAGGTAAATGCTTTGAATTTTCATTCATATGTCAAATTTGATTCAATACAACTTAAAAGGCCTCCTTATATAGAGGAGCCTCAAAACTATCTATTACACTTGGAAAAAGCAAGATAAATTGTAGTCAGTAGCATCCTAATGATAACAAAGCAAAGGGAGTGCAAAAGATGAAAGGGACAACTTGTTGCCATTTTCAAATCTACTGATACACTTGCACAACGTGGGTGCAACAAGGGTCTTGGAAAACTTAAGGTCATGTTAGTCATTAGAGTCACATTGGAGAACTCGGTACGGAGATATGAACTCAAATGAATTGGTGGCCTAAATTGGATCTATTTTGGACACTCTTTGGTTTTTTACCCCGTTTGATTTATTGCCTCCAAATTTAGCATGGGACACTTTACTTGTCATTAAAGTTGGCACATAAAGGTTCCTAAAAATTTGAATTGTAGCCTCCTAAACCATGATTAAGCTTGACTACTCAAGATTACAAAACCATGTAATTTTGAGCAAAAACTACAAATTTTGGGAATGGAACTATATATTTAGGCTGTTTGAAATGTTCATTTTATATTTGGCCCCAAAATTATCACTCGAGGTGATCTAAACGCTTGAGGGTCCTCAACTAGTAATGCTTAGCCAAGGTTAACCCTAATTGGAATGTGAATGGAAGGTTTGAATTGAAGGTCGCCATATAGGAGTCAGAGTGAAGCGAACTTGATCTAATCAAGGGATGAATTATCATGTGCTGGCTCTTCAAATGGTTCATACTCTGCACTAATTTGGAATTACATGTATACCTTCAACCACGTGACAACTTAGTTTACTTCAATAATAATTTGCAATATAAACATGTCACACATATCCATGTTTGACTAATATTAAAGTGTAAGGATTTAATTATGGTGGTTGAGATAGGATATTACACACCTATGTGCCTTCGAGAGCTTTCTTGGCTTCTTATGTTAGCTTTGTCATTTCAAGTCAGATGCATATCAAGTAAAAGGACCCTGGTTGTCATCCTACAGTTTCCACTGTCATTGGTAATCAAACAATCCATATAACCCTACTCGATTTAGGAGTAAATGTGAACTTTTTACCTTCATTATTTAGGAGAGACCTCCTTAAGTGAGTTGAAACCTACCAAGATGATCCTTGAATTAGTTGATAGATTAAGTAGTCCCCTAGGGGGATTGTGGAAGAGGTCTTGTAATCCCCCGACCCCTTCTGAGCCCCAGACAGTTACCAATAATGATTTCAAGAATCGATGACCTGCCCCATGGATCACCACAAACTATTCCAGCATGCTTCGTCCTCGCTCAATCGCTACTTAAGAAACTTCCCGGGAGATCATCCATCCTAAGACTTCTCCACAGTAAACACACTTAACTAAATAGTTTTTAAGAGTAGGCTACTTGAAAAGGAAGGTGCACTACACTTGTGGTATTACATTCCCTCCCACCTAAAGAGCACAATGTTCTCATTATGCGTCACAAATCAACTGACTTGCAAGTCCCCTTCACCGGCGCTATACTCCTAGTATCTTTACCCCTCTAGGTGACTGCCCAGAGTTCTTCTATCCACTGGCATAGCTCACAGTCACAGTTTGGTTATGATACCATCCGTAACACTTCGACCCTTGCTGGGGGCAGATGGTTATTATGAATGACTTCAACGATCAATGATTAACACCACATATCACCATGAGCCTTTCCGGCGTGTTGAGCCTTTGCCCACCCACTACTTAAGAAACTTCCCAAGAGGTCAACTACCCTAATATTTCTCCACAACAAGCATGCTTATCTATGGGGTTCTTTAGAGTGGCTCCCCCAGAAGGAAAGTGCACCATTAATGATATGAGTAGTCACTTTAAATCCTTTGAGTCTTACTCATAACCATAATAGGGGTGTTACAACCACCCCACTTGAAGAACAGCTAGTAGGACGAAGGTACTAGGAGTGGACTGCCAATCAACAGGACTAGTAATTTATCATATAGTAAGATACAATGTGGACGTTATGTTCTTCAAGTGGGGTGACTATAACACCCTAATTATGGTTCTAATTGAGGCTGGAAGGATTCGAAGTGGCTACTTATATCACAAAAGGTGCACTTGCCTTTTCGGGGAGCCTACTCTAAAGAACTTTATAGTTAAGCATGCTTGCTATGGAGAAATCTTGGTTCACAGTCACGGATAAGCTCTGATACTATCTGTAACACCCTGACCCCTTTTCGACCATGGACAGTTACAAGAAACGACTTTAAGGATTGATGACTAACCCAACAAATCAGCATGAGCCCTTTTGGAGTGTTTCATCCACGTTTACATGTTGCCTGAGACGCATCTAGGAGGTCATCCATCCCAAGATTTCCATAGATCAAGCATGGTGTATTGTGAAGTTTTCTAGAGTGGGCTCCCTAAAAATAAATGTGCACCTTTGGTGATATGGGTAACCACTTAAAATCCTTTCAGCCTCACTTACAACCATAACTAGAGTATTACAGTCACCCTGACTTAAAGAACACAACGTCCACTTTGTGTCTCGTTATACGACCGACTTAGAGCCCTCTTGACTGGTAGTCCACTTCCAGTATCTTTACCTTACTATGTGATGCCTAGGTCTCTCCCATCCACTGGTGTAGCTCACGATCGCAGGTAACATCCCAACCCCTTCCTAGGCCATAGACAATTAACAGGGGTGAATTCAAGGATTAATGAATGCCCTCAGAAGTCACCATAAGCCTTTCTAGTGTGCTTCATCCTCGCTTACACACTGCCTAGGAACCTACATGTGAGTTCACCCATCTCAAGATCTCTCTACCTTTCTTTTTCTCACCTCTCTCTCTCTCTCCCCCCTCTTATACTCTCCCTATCACTTGGTTGATGCCTGCCCATTGCTGGCCCCAAAAGACTTCCAACGACCATCAACCGCCTGCCTAACAGCACCAACCACCATTTCTCTGTGTCGCTGACCCATTTCTCTCTTCCTCTTACTTTGTTTCTTATTTTAGGTGAGTGGGTGCATGATTAGAGCTTTCTTCCAGGCTCTAGTTCTAATGTAATGTATTTGATTCAAATTGTTTTAACCCTTTATCAATCTTCCTAATTGGTATTTGTGAATCAAAATTTTTAGGTGTTGGGATTGATTGAAAACACAAATATATCCGCTTTGTTCATTGATCTCCACCTTTAAGTAAGAATCCTAATTACTCATTTTTATCCTCAAATGTTGGCTTGCTTGGATTTTATTAGAATCCAGCTAAAGTATTGGGCACATGGGGATTGCTTAGGGAAGAGTTATGTCATCTAATGGCTGGACATAGAGTCTTGTGGGAGAATTATGAATTTTGGTGTCATTAGAGTGTTGACTTGCACTAACCCAAATTTTGTAAACTTTTCTAGAGTTATATACTACCTAAAAATCATACACTAATTCAGAGATGTAGGTTTATGAGTCCACTTTTTAAAAAATTTTGAATTATTAATTTTGAACCTAAAACGAGAGAGAAATAAAATTTCAACCGCAAGTACAGAATCCTGACTTGATTTGATATTTTTGTGTCATATTATAACCTCTACAAGTTGGGTTTGAAAACTAAACTGAAATTAGATGTAAGTCCTAATTGGTTAAAGGGTTATTAATAGTCTTTTAATTAGAAAATAATTCTTACAACTTATCTAGATGCTTGAAAATAAATAATTAGAAGATTAGCTATGGACTTGCGAGCTTAGAAGTTTGCTTGGCCATTGCATTGTAAAATCTTTGTGATTGGATTCTTCCTTGGGTTAGCCCGTATTATGACACATCATTTTGTCATTTAGGCCCAACACTTTAGGATCGAGCTTAATCCAAGTTATTTGTTCTTCATTGAGTTAATGTCTATGCCCTAGCTCTCCTTATTCACCCTTTTTAATGTGTTTTGGGTATTTATTAATTGTTAAGGCGACATTTTATTCCAAGGGACATTATGTGCAAAACTTGAGCTGTGAGATGTGAATTCATCATGGATTTATGAATGTGTAATATTGTGTTCCAATTAAATATTTATAATTAAGTAGTTCATGTATAAAAGTGTGGTTTACTAAGCTAAAGAATTTTTAACTATGATGGGTTGGGCTTAAAGGGAGCCAAATGAACAATCCTTTGATGACCCATAAATATCAAAGTGAAAGATTCTAGTGTAAGCTAGAGTTCTATGTTACAAGGGATTTAATTAAGGTTTAGAACAATCCTCTTATGACCCAAATGCTTTGTATGTTATCTATGGGGTGTATGGCAAGACTAGAACATTGTGGCTGCTTCATCATATCAAGTGGACCATGCGAGTGTGTCACAAGTGAGTGGAAGAACTGCATGCTCAGTTGAAGGTCTAATGGACCCACCGAGTTAACAAGTTAATGTCTTGAGAGGTAACAGCAAGGTTCAACCTAGAGGAGCTGTTAATTCGATACGACATCACATTTTAATGCAAGAATGTCTAATGCAAGTGTAAGTAGAAACAATTTCCTGTACTAAATTTCAAATCTTACCCTTTTTTCCTTTTTTTTAAAGGATGCCCCCAGTGGAGTCGCCACTGTAAGGACCACATATCGAAGTTCCTGCGGGTGCAGTTCCCCCACGAATGGTGGGACTCGATTGCTAGCTATTTAGATTAACTTTAATTAATTTTTTTTGTCAGATTATGACAACATAATGAAATGGACCAGAATCAAAGTCCTGAACCAGAAACCCCGTCGGGTTCCTAGGACAGAACTAGATCCAGTTTCCTAGTCAAGTCCTAGACAACACTAACTGTCTAATCCAAAGAAAT
Source organism: Selenicereus undatus (assembly GCA_017589665.1). Classification (NCBI taxonomy): domain Eukaryota; kingdom Viridiplantae; phylum Streptophyta; class Magnoliopsida; order Caryophyllales; family Cactaceae; genus Selenicereus; species Selenicereus undatus. The sequence goes on from JACYFF010031955.1 coordinate 54,651,652, forward strand.
GGCAGCAGCCTGATATAGGAACCCAACTGGATTCCTAGGCTAGCTCCCAATTCCTAGTCTAGACAGTACCACTGTCTCGAATCCAGATCCTATCTTCCTCAACTTGAAAATAAAAAAATAAAAAAATAAAAATAGCAAAGTTAATTAATATAGTCACCAATGAGTTTTAGAAGAAACTTAAGAGCCAAATTCACTTTTTGAAATGAGCGATACCAAAGAGACAATATCCTCATGTGAGCCCTAAACCGAAGGGACACCAAAAAGGAAATTAAACTTGCTTTAAAGAGAGTTTTAAAAGGCCCCTAGGTGATCCTTGGTGTGGAGATCATCTTACCCCATAGGTACGAATCAAGGATCTAGATTCGGAGACAAGGGTACAATGCTATGATGGAGTGCATCATAACATCACCCCTTATGACCAACAAGTTATACAAATGAATTTCGAGAAACTCAAATGTATTGACACTTAGAATACCAAACATGTAGCATATTAGAGTTACTAATTCAAATAGCATAAATCAAAGCAAATTGCTAGTCTAAGGGAATTCAAAGAAATAATTCAAAGCAGTATATCAGGTGGAGATACTAACTAAAGATTTCACCTTTGTTAAACCCAAATTAACTAAACTAAAGAGAAGGAAATTAGAGAGAAAGAGTGAGGAAAAGATTCAATTTTTGCCCTTATGATGACCCACCTGATTCACTTAGGAACCCAACAAAAGGAAATACCTCTCGACATTAACCAATATTTACTCTTGATGCTTCTCAATTGTTGGAATATTTCCACTCAAAATCTCTCTCATAAATATTTCAACTTCTTGCTAGTATTTCTCTCTAATTTTTCTGATCCTTCCCTCAAATTTTTCATTTTGATTAATCCTAGGGGACAACCCCCTTTTTATAGCACTCAAAATATGCAAAATTAGTTAAGAAAAAGGATTCCTACTTCAGTTCCTAGTAGGCTTAGTCCAAATGAGTGGTACATTTGGATCAAACTCTACAAAAAGAGTTTGACTTGGTTAAGGGGAAGTGGGGGCACCATGGCTTCCTGGGTAGAGAACCTAGTCGGATTCTTAGCCAGGGACCTGTTTCTGAGCCGGGTTAAGCTCATTGGGCCCTGTGTTCCTTTTTTCCCGTTTCTTCTCTCTCTTTATTTCTTTTTGGCCTTTGAATTCGCAATTTATTTTGCTAGGCCCCAAATGCCTGCTAGGTATATTTTGATGCCTCTATCGCCTAATTTTAGCTTACATAACAATATAATATTTAGAATTTTTACTTATTTTATTTATTTTTGTAGGTAATAAGTGCAATTGAGCAAGTGCTGCGACAAAAAGCAAAGAAAGAATGAAGAAACAAGCAAAGCAGCAGGGCGACGGGTAGCCGGGGGGAGGCACGACAGTCGTCAACCCACCCTTGCAATCACGACTAGGGGTAGGCGATTACCAGCTGTTAGCACATGCGATGGCCAGCCATCGCCCTGGCGAAGACCGTTGCCCCCCTGCTTACCACGACCTCTTCTTGGCCCGCCTCGATTCTAATTTAAAGCTGCTTCTTCGGGACATTTTGTGGGTTCTTTTAGAGACTTTTTTAGGAGATGTTAGCTTAGGTTTAGTCAATAAAAATCCCAATAGGGGGATTAGATTCAGAAGATTAGGATTTGTTTGGGAGAATTTTGGATTCAAGCTTGTGAATTTCAAGTTCATTTAATCAATCAAGTATAAGTTTCCCCTTTTCTCTCTCTTTATTTCATGCTTTTCTAGTTTCCTCTTGTTTTGATTATGATAGTTTAGAATGTATATTGCTTAAATATTTAGTTTTTATTGTGATTTCATGTTTAATAGCTCTTTTCGTCCATGCTAGTTTAGATTAATTCCTTAATTTTCATGTTTGTTGAGTTATTTGTTGGGCTTAGATTTAGGTTGGGGATTTTGCATTTTGTTGATAATTAATTGTTAGTTTTGGTTGGTTTGGGTTGTGATTAGCCCTTTGATGGCTAATTAGACTTGTATTGAACCTAAGCACACCTAATTTATGCCTCCAATTAAGAGTTTTCATTCGTGCCCGCCATGTGGTAAATGAAGTGCTTTAGAGCTCTTTCATCCTTATTTTTAGGCGATTAACTTATACCGAGAGGTGAGGTCAACTAGCTAGTATGGGAGAGAGAATAGTCGGGGTTTGGATATTAAAATAGTCCTAATCCTAGCTAGGTCCGTGGGTTGCTAATCCTGTCATCTAATTTGCCTAACCCCATGAAAATAGGTGGTTAGACTAATTAGGTTGGCCTATGACCCTTGAGAGAGGGTTTGGGTGGTCTTTAATGGTGCAACTGATCATCTCTAGTTATGGGTATAAGTCGATTAGGTTAGAACTTATCTTGACTGTTTAGTTCGTGAATTGGTCAAATCATAGTCTCAAGCCACTTCTTTTGCTTTCATTAGCTTAATTTAGCCTCGTTTTCATTTCTTTCCTTCTTGGCCTAGATTGAGTCGCTTTAACTAACTCCAGTACTTGAAACCCAACTCCCAGTGGATGACAACCCGAGTACTTAACGTTAGAACCTTATACTTGGGGTTATAAATTTTAAAAATCGAATTCTTCCTATCAAGTTTTTTACATTGTTGTCATGGACTTGGCGCTTTTCAATATCAGAGTTTGCTTGAGCGTTCGAGGTTAGGCTTTTAAAAAATCCAAGAAAAAATTAAAAAATCAAAAATTTGAAAAAAAAAATCAAAATAGCTATTTTCCATTTAACTCAATTTGAGCATGAACCTTTGTTGGCACTACTTGCCTAGATTGAATGATTACCGTGCTCAATATGTGCATTTCACGTATGATAAATGAAAAATATGCAATGTTGTGTTTGAGGGGATAACACATAGGACCCAAGCCACCCTTGAGTCCATGTGTTATGGTGGTATGTGCTCTTTAGACGTTGATGACATGTGGGACTTGTCCTTAGTTTGGCATCAATGGCACCACGAGAATGCTAGTGAGTCTTTTATGTGCCCTTCCTCCATTTCCTATGATTTGCACGCTTATTCACATCTTGTATGCTCTTATTGTTGATCTTTTGACTATGATGCAATTCTTACCCCTATTATGATATTTCTGATGAATGCCTTGTTGGACTTAATGTCATAATAGAGACAATGAATGGGCGATATGAGTGTTTTGTTAGTGAGATGAGAGAGTGTGGCATATTGCATGAGACCGACCCTAGTCCATCTTTTCCTAGACTTGTGGTTAGTCTCTATGATTATTATGAGTCTTCTCTTCCCCCTAGAGCTCGATTGTATGGCTTATACACCTTTTACCGCCCTAGAGGAAGTGATTGACCCTCCCTTTATCGCTCCATCCTTGTCTAGGACACCTACAGACAGAGCTTACTTGTTTCTCCCCTCCCTTTAGCTCAGTGCACGGGGTTAGAGATGGGTGAGTCTCTTAAGGGTGATGCTAGTTATGTTGAGGATCATTTGCTTGATTGGTCGAGTGATATTGCATTGTTAGAACCTTCTTTTAAGGAGTATTATAGTGATGATGTGAGGGTTTGTGCCACTCCTAGCATTGAGCATATTGACCCCATTTGCACCGAGTTACTTGACTTAGCCCCCATTTCGTCCCCCTTACTTTCCATCACCCCTTCTCATTTGCTTGCGTTTCAGAAGTCCCTAGGTGACATTATAGGTTATAATCCCTCCTTGGATCCTTATTTTGCATACCTAGAGGACGTGCCTAGGAAGATCATGTGGAGTACTTTCTTTGATCGTGCTTTTGATTTTTCCATGGCATTTGATAAGTGTAAGAGGGCACTAACTTTCTTTGCTATGATCTTATTAGTGTTCTCTTATTCACATAATTTTGAGATGCATGCAAAGGCACATGATAAGCTCTTGCGAGTTTTGACTACATCCGAGTTGAAGACCTGAGTCTTGAGCAACGACGAGGAGTCGCTGATGCTCCTTGAACCTCCCATAACACCATCTTGGAGAGGCTTAGTTTGGGTACAATCAGTACCTGACCTGGTATAACTGTTCTAATTCTTCTCCCTTTCTTTTTCTTTTAGTTGCGACTATTAGGTTGTGTTTTTGTTGGTAATCATTTTGAGGTGAAATTTGGGATATTGTGGAGTCGATTGACGGCCATGATCATCTTTGTGTGCCTTTTGTTCATAGTTGTGTTTTGTTATGGATAGTATTGTTGGATTTGTATATATTCATTTTTGATGGTGTTGGTCTTGTATATATGTGTGGCAGCCTTGTTGTTGATTGGGTGAGAATGCATTTTTGAGGAAGTGTGTTAGCTTGTATATATATGTGTGTAGGGTCAATGTTTTTGTGTGCTTTGTTTTGTCTTATGCTTTGTGTGTTTTTGTGGTTGTTGTGACTCCTCGGTTCCCAATGAGGACATTATGAGATTTAGGTGTGAGGGTAGGAGTCATATACCTGTTTGTGTGTATTTTTGTGAAAATTTTTTAATTTTTCAATTTTGTATAGTTTTTATTTTTTGGCTTTGGGGGACTTTTGTGCCTTTGTGATTGGTGTTTGATCTTTGACAGCATGGTTGCTAGCTTGTATATAAGTCGAATATGCATGATGGAACACTTATTTACAATGTGAGCTCTGGTATCTCATAATAACCTCATTTTAGATGTGTCGTTTTGTGCATATCTTGTACATTCAACCGTTGACTTTTGGTGTTAATTGTTGAAATTTAAGTTTGGGGACATTCTACTTGGTTAATTGACTTTCCGTTTTCACTTCATTATGAGAAAAAGAAAAAAAAATAGAAAAACATTATTCAAAAATGAACTTAACTCCTGTACCTCTATTTCGGCTTGAATAAGCACTTTGCACATCCAAATAAAACCCCTAAATGGGAAATAAGCCGAAGTATGTGCTAAGTTGTTCCTTTGGGAGTTCATGGCCTAATAAGCCAAGAACTACCCACCCAGGCGAGGGGACAAAAGGAGAAAAGAGAAAAAACGAAGAAAGAAAAAAAGAACAAAAATAAAGGTAGTCTTAAGTCAAGTGGAGATTACTTTCTAACCTAGTTTTACCTAGCATTAAGAGTCTACACACCTTGCACGGAGCACCAAGGTGTACAAATCGTGTCATTGTGTTGCGTGTGGTGGAAAATGAGAGCTAGGATGCGTTTATAGCCTATATGTGTCTTGAATGTACATTTTGCTCATATATGACTTAGTAGCTATGTTGTTAGGGTGATAAAATCGATCTAGATATGCATATATTTTCTCCTTTGCCTTGTATATATGTCTTGCTTTTAGAAAAACAAAATCCAAAAACATTTCAAAGATTTTGTGGGTATATCTTCTGCAAACCCTCACGAGACCTCACTCGTCCACTTGGAGGAACCAAGGGGTTTAAAGCGCTTGTTACATATGCTAAATGCAACCGTGATTCCTACAAAAGTGAGTTAGGTTCCTAGGTTAGTTTTTCTTTTGTTTTGCTCGAGGATGAGCAAAAGATAGGTGTAGGAGTATTTGTTTGGTACTAAATCATTATATTTTACATGCCTTTATCTCTTAATTTTAGCTCATATAATAATATAATCTTTAGGATTTTTACTTGTTTTATTTACGTTTGTAGGTAACAAGTACAATCGACCAAGTGCCGCGAAAAGAAGCAAAGAGGGAATGAAGAAACAAGCAAAGTAGCAGGGCGACAGGTAGCGAGGGGGAGGCACGACAACCCTCGACCCATCCCTGCAGTCACGACTAGGGGCAGGCGATGGCTGGTCGTTGGCTTGGCGACGACCGTCGTCCCCCTTGCTTGCCATGGCCATTTCTCGCCCCGCCTCAATTCCTATTTAAAGTCGCTTCTTCGAGACATTTTGGGGGTTCTTTTGGAGACTTTTTTAGGAGGATTTAGCTTAGGTTTAGCTAATTAAAACCCCAATATGGGAGGTTAGATTAAGAAGATTAGGATTTGTTTCGATGAATTTTGGATTCAAGCTTGTGGATTTCAAGTTCATTCAATCAATCAAACATAAGTTTTCCTTTTTCTCTCTCTCTTTATTTCATGCTTTTCTAGTTTCCTCTTGTTTTAATTATGTTAGTTTAGATTGTATTTAGCTTAAATGTTTAGTTTTTATTATGATTTCATGTTTAATAGCTCTTTCCATCCATGCTAGGTTAGATTAATTCCTCCATTCTCATGTTTGTTGAGTTATTTATTAGCTTAGGTGTAATTTGGGGCTTTTGCATTTTGTTGATGATTAATTATTAGTTTTGGTTGGTTTGGGTTGTGAATAGCCCTTTGATGGCTAATTAGACTTGTATTGGACCTAACCACACCTAATTTATACCTCCAATTAAGAGTTTTCTCTCATGCCCGCCACAGGTTCGATGAAATGCTTGAGAGAGCTTTCATCCTTATTTTTGGGCAGTTGACTTACGCCGAGAGATGAGGTCAACTAGCTAGTGTGGGAGAATAGCTGGAGTTTGGACATGAAAATAGTCCTGATCCTAGTTAGGTCCGAGGGTTGGTAATCTTGTGGTATAATTTGCCTAACCCCATAAAAATAGGTGGTTAGACAAATTAGGCTAGCCCATGACCCTTGAGAGAGGGCTTAGGTAGTCTTCAATGGTGCAGCCGATCATCTCTAGTTGTGGGCATAAGTGGGGTAGGTTATGACTCATCTTGACTATTTAGTTCGTTAATTGGTCAAATCATAGTCTCAAGTGACCTCTTTTGCTTTTATTAGCTTAATTTAGCGTTGTTTTCATTTCCTTCCTTCTTGGCCTAGATTGAGTCGCTCTAACTAACCCCGGTGCTTGAAACCCAACTCTAAGTGGATGGCACTCCAAGTACTCAATGGTAGAACCTTATACTTGGGGTTATAAATTTTAAAACTCGAATTTTTCATATCAATGCCTAAGTTGGAGCATAATTTTCATGACAAGATATTTTATAAAATTAAAGACACTATTTGAAAGCATCCACAGCTATACTTGAAAGGTTCAAAAGGCAAGTAATTCTAGGTAGTGAATGGTTGCCCAATCATGACATTTTTCAATACTAGACAAAGAATCGTGGTCATTGCGCGCTGGTAAGTTAGGAATTACAATGAAATAGAAAACTTGTTGGGGAGGTTCATGGATTGTTATTTCAAATGAAATTGTTTTCTTCATAAAAAAAGCTGAGGCCGATACATGATATGTACACTTAAATTCTTACTATGATGGTGAATGAATTTCTATATACTTAACTGTTTTAAAAAGTTGAGACTGATATATGGTATGTACATCTAGTTCATCTTTCTTTTTTATCTTGAAAAATGCCAAATGTATTTTGAATAAGAGGCATTATAACTTATATGAGTAACAGTTTATGAGGAAGCATTTAAGCCAGAATTAGAAAAAGAAGAGGGCATAAAGTAAAGAATGATCGTGAACATGAAATGATAAGTAGAAATGGATAAATGAACTCCTTGAAATTTAGGACCTAGGTATATGACTTCACATATGTAATGATTAGCTACATAGAACACACACAACAATAATAGTATATGATACGTAAGTAATATTCATAAACCGAACAATGTCAACCCCCCCCCCC